>WNGS01111181.1:344801-384105 GCA_020271785.1 Procambarus virginalis
CCTCGCAGAGGCGTCCCAAGGTCGACCTGTGTACTTACCACAAGCTGCGTCACCCTCGTCTGTAGACTGTCACCAGTACCTCATCACCTCCCAGAACAGCAGACTAAAAATGGAAACTGATAATAATGGGAGGGTCAATTGTTAACTCGGAATTGGATCATAGATGGCGCCGAGGTCCGTCACACCAACCCTCACTAAAAAAATTGTTTTTACCATTGTTAAAACAATACAAACTACACAAAAAAAAACTACACAAATCAATTACATTTGAACATTGTGTCAGGTCAACATTGTCTATCCCTTTAATATGTACAATCAACAAGGAAAAATTTTTGCAGATACAAAATCTTGTAAGCCTTAAATCTTTTACATCTACTCCAATATGTACATCTTCAACTTCTTCCACTAGTGCACCTTCTATCTCATCTTTCACAGGTTCTTCTACACTAACAGTTTCTTCAGCAGAATTGATTCTCTAAACTCCTCAACATGAGTATCAACTTCAAGTTTATTTTCAACTAGCTGTACCCGCCACGCGTTGCTGTGGCTCAGCAACTTTCCCCTGTCCCCCAGTCCTCCCCACCATTTCCCCCTCCCTCGTCCACTCGTCTCCAATTATTCCCCAGTCCCCCATCCCCTCGTCTTCCCCCACCATCCACCATTGCACCGTCCCTTCGTTCTTCCCACCATTTCCCACCCCACCGTCCCCTCGTCCTCCCAACCATTTCCCACTCCACCGTCCCCTTGTCCTCCACGCCATCTCTCACTCCCCAGTCCCATCGTCTTCCCCACCATTCTCTCCTCCCCAGCCCCCTGATCCTCTCCCAAATCCCACACTACCCGGTCCTCCTTGTCCTCCCTCTGTTCTCCATTCCCCTATCCCCTCGTCCCCACCATCCCCAACTCCCACGTCGCCTCGTCCTCCTTACCCCTGCCCTCCTTACCTCCTTACTCGTTGCCCCTCCCCTGTCCTCCTCGTCTACCTCACCATCCCTCATACCCGTGCCCTCGTCCTCACCACCATTCCCACTCTCTCTCGTTGGATACATTCCCAAATGATCTGATGTTAATATCACTCAAAAATAAAAAGAACAGTTAAAAAATATGAAATGAAAAACAATGAAAAATAAAAAAACTATACTCACGAAATGAATGGTACGGTAACAACGCAGCTCAATTCCAAGGCAATGTCACAAATAATTAAATCAAAATGAAAATAAATAAAAATTTATGAAAATTCAATTTATTAATGCAATCAGAAACATTGAAATGGAATTGCAACATACTTAGTATAGCATGTGTGTGTTGCTCTTACATGCAACAGATGGCGCTGTTTTGAAAAAAGCATGGTTTTACCTGTCACAGGTGTTGCATCTATACTTATACTTATACTCATGAAATGAACGGTATGGTAAGCAACAAAGCTCAATTCCAACGCAATGTCACACAAAATAATAAATCAAAATTAAAATTAATTGAAATCTATGAAAATTCTATTTATCAATGCAATCAGAAACATTGAAATGGAATTGTAACATATGTAGTATTTGCATGTGTTGCTGTTACGTGCAACAGATGGTACTGTTTTTCCAAGAAAAGCATGTTTTTACCTGTCACAGGTGTGGCATCTGTATAGTACATATATAAAAAGACGCGCATATTCGAATGGAACTTTGTGTCAAAATTTCATAGCAATCGGTGAAGAACTTTTGGAGATTAAAGCATATGTTGCCCTTAGGTCCCACAGATGGCGCTGTTTTAAAAAAAAAACATGTTTTCTTCGGTCACAGGTGAGGCATGTATGTAGTAGATATATAAAAACATGCACCTATTCGAATGCAACGTTGTGCCAAAATTTCAAAGAAATCGGTAAAGAGGTTTCGAAGATTTCCCTCACATGAAAAACACAATTTAAAAAAAAAACATGTTTTTTCCTGTCACAGACGTGACATCTATATAGTAATGTATATAAAAACCCGCTCGGATGCGAATGAAATATTGTGTGAAAATTTCAAAGCAATCGGCGAAGCACTTTCGGAGATTAGCGATTTTGAACAAACGAACATTTCCATTTTTACTTATATAGATGCTAAGCACTTCTGGCATAACTTCCCTCAAAACCGGTTTCTCTTCTTGAGGTGGAACTTCAGCAATGACTTCCTTTACATGAAGATATTCCTCAAGATGAGGGGGTCGCTTCTATAGGCTCATATTCTTCTATATCATGTTGTAAAACTGGTATTGGTGTGGGAGCCTCTGGGATTATGTCATCGTCCACATGTATACACAGAGTTGGAATTTCTGGAACAATAAGTTTCTCCTCTTTCGTCTCTCCATCCGTTTCATGCACCACCGACACATTGTCTTCTTAGCCTGCTAGCTTACCTCGTGGCTCGACTAAGTTGAGTACGACGACCACCGACAGTGAGACTAGAAGCAACATAAAAATAATCTTTGCGACAGTCCTACTGATGTCACCATTGTTAGTGCTTAATTGGTTCTTGTTGCTATTAGTTGCCGTTGACTTGCCCTACGTGACTGTAGTATCATCTTCGTGGTCTTCTGAAGCAATAATCATGCTGACAGGGCTAATATTCTTGGGATGGTACAGTTTCAATATGTTAACATGCAGGAGCATCTGTTTCTTCTTACGATCATGTGTTCCCAGGACATAATTGGTGCCATTTACTTTCCTAATCACAAGGCTTAACAACCCTTAACTTTGCATTTAAACTTCATCCCATAATGGGAGAATACGCTAGTACCTGGTCTCCCACCTTGAAATCTCTAGGTTTTGTTGTAATATCTTTTAGTTTAATTCATTCATTATGCACCCCATACCCATCTTGTGGGAGGAAGTGGAAAGGGCTACAGAGGCACATAATGGGCTCAGGGACTGAACCCCACAATTCATTCAGCTAAGCAAGTTACAATCTTGAGGAGGTAGTTACAAAATTAAATATACGTCGTCACATCATCAATGGGTTCGAGATCGACCAAAAGTACAGTTTCTAAATTAAACAACTGACATGTGGAGAGATTTATGTGTCACAATTGATATGTTTGTCCTGCACACCGCCTCCCCCCCATCCAGTGGGCAGAGGTGGATAGGTTACAATCACTTAGTTACTACCTACAGTTAGCAACTGGGGATATTTGGCTAAACTTTCTGGTAGCAGATCATTTTGAATGAAATATTTGCACATCTTTAGACCATTTGTTATAGAATTGTCTCTGAATTCACGTATCTTTTCGCACTCCATCACATAGTGACGGAGGGTGTGCGAGTAATTTTGTTTGTTGACACAGTTTACATTTGGTCAGGTCTACATCAGCAGACAATGAGAATTCCCAAAGATATTGTAACCGAGTCTAAGTCGAGCAGTAGTAACATCTAGAAGTCTGCTGATTTTATTGGATGATCCATAGATGTATGGCTCCTCTTGCATGATAGTATGATGATAGATGGAATTACTGTTGTTGATTTCACTTTGCCTCAGATATACAAGATTTTGTTGCTGTTCTTGGTGAACTATTGCTCTCAGACTGCTTATTGACATTCCAAGATTATACTCAATTTCTCCTTTAAAGGCAGATTCTTTGGCTAACTCATCAGCTCTATCATGCATTTGGAGGCCAACATAAGATGGAGTCCACATTAAATGGACTCTGTCACCATCATTAATAATTTTGTTGTATTTGTGTCTAGCTTCAGGCACGAGCATGTTAATGTTATGTCATAAAGAGTTAAGAACAATTATGGATGATAATGAGTAACCTTACAATTAATGTATCAAGTTTGGAGACTCGTACACATTTCAGTGCAAGAAGCAAGGCAAATAGTTCGGTCTGAACGGTAGAGGCCCAATTGTTTATACGTAATCCCCATTCAAAATATGTCATCGCCCATTGTCAGAACAACTGCACTTCCAGCTGCACCCGAGAGGCGGTGTAGGAAACCATCAGTGTATATAATTTGAGAGAGAGAATGCTCTGTGGACAGAGCATCAATATGGCTTAAGGCGTTGAGCTTTGCCTCCAAGCGAAGCTTGAGCTGATTTCTAATTTGTTTCTTGGGTGGAAAGGGAGAGATTAATATTGGAAAGGGTGTAATCTCCCACGGTGCAGAAAAGTGCCGTTGTTCTCTCTCTTGGTACAAATTATAAATCTGATACATTCGGAGTTCAGTTCAAGTTTTATTTATCCATTTTGAATAATGTTGACCTTTAATAAAAATTAATAAAGAATTTCTGGAAGGCTTCTGTGCAAGGGTTAGGATGAGTTAGCCTTAGCATTTCTGTACCAATTTGACATTTAATTTCAGTAACACAATCAACAACGCTCGGAATATAAGTTCCTTTCTCATGGTAAGTATCTCTGTGGTACGAAGGCACCCAAGGATTATCCTCAAGGCTTCTTTCTGCAATTTTTCAAGCCCTCCGAGGTTTCTTTCAGGCATCAAAGCAAGCANATATCTCTATCATCATTACCTAGCCTCAAACTTTACATTTATCAGCATTAAACTGCATCTGCCAATCTTTTGACTATTTCAAAACATTATTTAGATCAAGTTGAAGTGATAGCGAGTCTTCTTCCATGTTAATTTCCCTACCGATTTTTGTATCATCGGCAAATTTGCAAATGTTGCTACTCAAACATTAATCTAAATCATTTATATATATTATAAATAACAGAGGTCCCAGGACAGAGCCTTGAGGCACTCCACTAACAACATTATCCCACTCTGACTTAACCCCATTTATACTAACTCTGTTTTCTTTGGAATAGCCATGCTCTAATCCAACTTAATATAGCACCCCCAATACCATGTGCCTCTATTTTTTTAATCAGTCTTTCATGCGGCACTGTATCAAAGCTTTGCTAAATTCAAGGTACACAAAATCACAATCTTACCACTATCAACTGCCTCAACTATGCTGGATAAAAAAATAGCAAATTTGTTAACATGAATGGCCATTTGTAAAACTATGTTGCGACTTATTAATTTATGTTTTTCAAGATGAAGGCGAATTGTGTTTGCAATTATCGATTCAAGTAACTATCCCACAATAGACTTAGGCTAATTGGCCGATAGTTTGACGCAAGTGAACTATCTCCTTTCTTAAAAATTTTACCACATTAGCTACCTTCCATGACTCTGGCACTCTGCCTAACTCTATTGATTATTAAATATGGTAGACAGTGACTCCGAAAGCTCCTCTTTGCATTCTTTAAGCACCCTGGCAAACACTTCATCCGGCCCTGGGTATTTGTTTGGTTTTAGTTTTACTATTTGTTTAATTACATCCTCCCTGGTAACTGCTAAACTAGTCAACCTGTCCTCGTCCCCACCCACAGACTTTTTCGGCTGAAGGCATATTGTTAAATTCCTCTTTAGTAATACAGATATAAAATATTTGTTAAAAAATACTACTCCACTTCTCATCTTTATCCGTTATTTGACTTGTCTCAGTTTTTAATGAACCTATCCTTTCCCTAGTCTTAGTTCGATATAACTGAAAAAAAACTTTAGAATTTGTCTTCGCTTGCCCTGCTATGCGAACTTCATAGTTTCTTTTTGCTTTCCTCATCTCTTTTTTTAGTATTTCTAACCAGTTGTACGAATTCCTGTTCTAAACCGAATTCCCCATTCTTAATCCTTTGTACCAAGCTCTTTTACCTATAAGGTTCTTCAATCCTTTGTTATCCACTTTGGGTCATTAGTATTCGATGTATTCAATTTGTATGGTATACTACGTTCCTGTGCTTTGCTTAGAATATTCTTAAATAAGTTTTATTTGAATCCAGATCGAAGTCCCCTTTTACGTCACCTATCGCTGGGTTCACGTCTTGCTCCAAGACCGGCTCACTTCCCATGCCCAAAACTTTCCAATCTATTTCCCCTCCAAAATTTCTTAGGCTATTGAAATCAGCTTTTCGAAATTTGGTACTTTAACAGAATTTTCTCTTACTGGTCTATTCCATTCTATGCTAAATCTAATTTCATTGTGATCACTGTTCCCTAGCTCACTCTCTATTTCGATGTCATTAATTTGTGTTTCCCCTGTTAGTTAACACTAATCTAATGTAATATTTTCCCGCGTTGGTTCTTTAATATGTTGGCCAAGAAACCAATCGTCAATTATTTCTATAAAATCTTCTGCTTCATTATTCCCTATTCTATTAGACCAATTAATTCCACTGAAATTAAAGTCACCCATGACACAAATACTGCTTGACCTAGATGCTCTAGATATTTCATCCCATAGGTGCTTTACTTCCATCCTGTTTAAGTTTGGTGGCCTGTATATAACTCCTATTATAAGATTATTTGCTCTTTCGTTTAATTCTATCCAAATAGTTTCTGTATGTGGCGCAGTTTTGATTCCTTCTTTAAGACTACATTTCAAAATTTCCCTAACATATATGGCTACTCCCCTCCTCGTCTAATATATCTATATGTGTGAAATAGTTTAAATCCATTTATTTGATAATCAGCTAATAGTTCTGTTTTCTACATTCATCCACGTTTCGGTAGTGCAATAATATCTATTTTTTTCTGTGCAGACAAGTGAATTTAACTCGTTTATTTTCTTTCTTAGACTTCTACTGTTAGTATAATATACCGTAAGTGATTTGTTATTTTGAGGCCCTTCTCTTTCCCCTGATCATTTTGCCAATTTGTTTCTCCAACAAACACGTACTTTTATTGCCTCCTTCCTCCATATCAGTTCCCACACCACTATCTACTAACAGTTTAAACCCAAACAAACACCTCTAACCACTGGTTCCAACGAGTTCGCAACAGCAACAACCCCAGCCCTCGATAGATGCACCCCATCACGAGCATACATTTCATTTCTTCCATAGAAGTGTTCCCAGTTTTCTACGAAAGATATTGCATTTGATTTGCAATATCTTTCCAGCCGGCAATTGACACCAGTGCCCTCGACAACCATTCATTCCCAACGCTCTTTCTTGGAAGAATGCCACAAATTATCGGGATTCCTCCCTTGCTCCTAACTATTTTATGGCTTTGCTAAATTTCTGTATCAGTTCCTCACTCCTAACTCGTCCAACACCATTACCACCTGCACTAATACAAATAATGGGTTTGTTCCCATTTCCCGTCATAATATCTTTCCTGTTGTCAACAATATATCCAATTCTAGCTCCCGGATAGCAAACCCTTAACCTGTTCCCCCTATCTCTGGCACAAAACGTCTTTTCTAATACCTCACCTGCGAATCTCCCACAACCAAGATTCGCTTAGGTACCTCCTTAATTAACTTCTGAGCACTCTGAGGGGCTTTTGATTCGTTGCTCTTCGTTGATTTCCCTTTCGAGTGAACTGCAGGCTCACCACAACCACTCTTCTTCCCACCACGGCAAATGAATTTGAAGTCCTTAGGGCGTCTGTTGGCGGCCTTGTCAAGGTCTTCTTAAGACCCCTGTCCGACTTTCCACGACGAGGTCTTTTAAATATTGTTCTCCTCCTCGTTTCTTCTCGATGTTTCAGCTGTCGTACCTCCTCCCAAAGGGAATCCATCTCTGCTCTCAGAGTTCCAACTAGATTCACCAGTTCCTTCATTTATCCTTCCATTATTGCTATAATAATATATTACTGCAATCGTAGCTCCAGCTGACAACCTCTCACTGTGACTGACTGACCGCCTGATGACTTTGATGACTTTGATTACCTTAATGACAGAATAAATTTGATTTTTAGAGAAAAACTTTGATGAACGAAGATGTCTTAGAAAGCTTCTCTGATGTACGAAAGGTTACTTACAGAATAACTCTGAAGACTGAGATTAACCTACTGATGCTCTGAGAATAACTTTTGAGGACATGAGTAGTATTTCTATGTTTTTGAGTGTCTCTGATGTCATTGAACATGTCTTGAAGAGTAACTTTGGTGTCTCTGAATGTGTCCTTGATGTCTCCTGAGTGTGTCCTTGGCTATATCTTTTTACTCCACGAGTATTACTGTAGTTACGAAAGTGCTGAAAAGTTACATTGACTATTTTAGCGAAGTGAAATGTTACTTAGTAAGAACTGTGTTGGAAAGAGGCTACACTTTACTATTTTCAGTTGAGAGAAGTGTTATTTTAGTTAAGACAAGAAAATATGATGAACAGTTATTTTCTGTTGATTGATAAATAATTTTAGTTAAGAAATGATGAAAGTGACTATTTTTTTAGTTGATTGACGATGGATAAAGTTAGTTATGAACAGTGGTGAACGAAGCTACGTTTGACAATTTCCAGCTAAAAGAATGTTATTTTAGTTAAAAACAAGAAAACATGAACATGGCTATTTTCTATCGATTGGCAAATATGTTTAGTTAAGAAATAATGTTGGAAATTCTCTTACCTAAAGAATTTGTCAAAGGAAAACGTCATTTTAGTTAAGAACAGTGTTGAAAGATACCCTTTGTCTATTTTGTACTCTAAGAAGTATACTATTAGTTAAGAAACTATTGAACGAAGCTACACTCGACAAGAAAAGATAATGAATGTGGCTATTTTCAGTTGATTTACAAATAATTTTAGTTAGGAAACGACAAGAAAAAGGTGATGAACGTGGATATTTCAGTTAATTGACAATTTTTAGCCAAAATGACAAGAATTGTTGTCTTGTACATTGGTACTGAATAAGTGCAGATTTGTTTAAGAACAGTGTTGTGAAGAACATTTTGAAAACATGGAGAGCAAGAATATTGAATATAAAAGTTGTACCGAGAACATGTGATGAACATGCAAGATGATAAGGTGCACAGTGAACTTTAGGGCATATGAACTTGCAAAGAACGTTATGAAAATATGAAAAAGATTACAGAAAAAAACTGAGAAACTGGTGAAAAATATGAACTGAACATGCTGTGAATATTTGCAGAACATGGAGTGAACACAAAATGGATAAGAATGCGAAGAACACATGAATATAGAGAAAACATTCAAATACAGTAGGATTATTGGGGGGGGGGGAGGTAAGGGATGAGAAGGTAAGGGAGGGAAAGGTAAGGTGTGATTTTTGACTGATTATGCTCATTTGAGCAATAAAAGAGTACTGAAGTAATTATTAATAGAAGGCACCAACCGGGAAGGCTATGTAGCACATCAAATGTGCGGGATAATCAGAGGGCGCTAAATATCACCAAGAATGCCAATACGAGAACAAAAACGCAAGAGGCGAACGATATCAAAAGTATCCGAGTCGCCAAGAATTCTATCGAGGAACAAGTGACTGTAGGGGACGGTCGGAAAACAAGACACACGCTCGTCCTGGAAGTCAGGACATTCAACAAGGATATGTACGACCGTAAGAGGGACAATGCAATATGGACAATAAGGAGCAGGGCGCGCTCCATTAAGCGACCGTGTGTTAAACGGGTATGGCCAACACGTAACCAGCCAGAGCCGTTTCCCACCACTGGTTACGGTGGTAGGAGGTAGGCCACTGGGACACACGACACTTTAGAGTATGCAGTTTGTTACCAATACAGAAGACCAACAATGCTGCCAACGGGCAAGGATAGAGGCATGAATAACTGGGCAAGAGTCGGAATAAGGAACACCTTTATGGGAGACGGGACAAGTGCAGATAGCGTCCTTAGCGGCAGCATCCGCACGCTCATTTAAAGACACCACCAACATGGCTGGGAACCCAGCAAAATGCAACCGACTTAAATTTACTGGAGATAAGAAACAGCCAATGTTGAATCTCTATGACCACAGGGTGGACTGGGATTAAAGGACCCTAAAGCCACGAGGGCACTACGAGAGTCAACTACTACCACGAAGGAGGATTGCCCCCGGAAAGCAGGAGACGAAGGCATAGAGAATAGCAGAGAGTTCTGCTGTGAAGATGCTAGCCTCCGGAGGAAGGCGACACATATAAGTGTGGTCAGGAAAAACAACAGAGTAGCCCACACCGTCAGCAGAAAATGGGAACGGAGTGGGAGTGAGAAGAAAAGTGCTCAAGGAAGAGGCGTTTCAGAACTGTAGGAGGGGTAAAAGCTTTAGTGATGCGGGTCAGAGAAGTACAAAATTTGGGAAGGGGGACCCTTCACGGGGGCAAAGAGGGAACAATACGAGGAGAAACATTAGTAATACGAACCGAAAGAGAATCTTGTAAGCGAGACAAACGGACAGAAGAGGAAGGTGGTGAAGAGGAACAGGAACTACAGGAGGGTAAAAGTCAAAGCACGATAGAGGCGAGAGTGAGGATGCTGTAAGGATCGCGCTAGATAGCGAAGACTGTAGCGATCACAGCGATCCTGGAGAGACAAAGCCAGTGTCAGCATACAAACTGAGGCTAGGAGTGGAACGAAAAGCACCAAAGCTGAGGCGCAACCCAGTATGGTGCAAAGGATCAAGACGGCGAAGAGTAGAAGGAGAAGCAGAAGAGTATGCAGGGCAACCATAATCGAGCTTAGACAATACGAGAGAGGAATGCAAATAGAGAAGCGTGCAACTATCCGCTCCCCCAAGATGTATGGGACAAAACCTTAGTAGGTTAAGGGCCATAGAGCATTCAACACGGAGGTAAGAGACATGGGGAGACCAAGATAAACGAGTGTCAAAGAATAACCCAAAAGCTTCGCGGAATCTTTGTACTCAAGGGGATGACCATAAAGTGACAAAGAGGGACGAAGAACGATCCGCATCCGAATAAGTCATGGCACAAGTCTTAGATAATTAGAGAACTTGAAGCCATGATTGGTGGCCCAAGATGACACGGCATCAATCGCAAGTTGAAGCCGCCGAGAAGAGAGGCGAATCATCACCTCGACAGCAAAAGTATGATCATCAACAAAAGAGAGGAGAAGATGCCAGAAGGAAGGGAGGANAAAAAAAAAAAAAAAAAATATGATACCGCCAGGTAGTGTCATAAGCCTTTTCCAGGTCGAAAAGGACGGCAACAACGGAGGTCTCCGCAGCAAAAGCAGTACGAATATAGACCTCCAAGTTCACCAGGACATCCGTTGTCCTGCGGCACTTGCGAAAACCAAATTGAGAAGGGGAGAGGTGGTGATAATGTTCTAAGAACCACATCAAACGAACGTCAACCATACGTTCAAAAGAGCTTGCAGACACAACTCGTGAGGGCAATAGGGCGGAAGTCCTTGGGGGATGACCCGAGAGACCCTGGTTTCCAAACAGGGAGGACAACAGCATCGAGCCAGTCTTCAGGGACCGACGATGACTCCCAGACCCGATTGTACAGACTCAGTAAATACTGAGACGTGCACGGAGGGAGATGGCGAAGCATTTCATAATGAACGCCATCGGAGCCCGCTGCCGTAGAACTGCAAAGGGCTAGGGCAGACTGAAGCTCAGAGAGAGAGAGAAGGGATCATTATAGGGAAGGTGAAGATAAGTACAGAAATTTAAAGGACGAGATTCAAGTAAGTAATTATCAATAGAAGGCACCAAACGGGAAGGCTATGTAGCACCATAGGACGAGATTCAAGAAGAGGCTTACGAAGAAGGAAGGACTGGGGGAGATGAGAACCAGAACTAACAGAGGAGTAATGGGAACCCAGTTTGGTCGCAACCTGCAACGGGTCCGCCACAAGAGCACCATGGAGGCGAAGGACCAGTGAGACATCGGGAACGAACTTACCCGCAATCTTGCGGATACGCTTCCAGACCAGTGGGAGAGGAGTTTCGGACGTAACGGTGGAGACATAAGACGTCCAGCAAGCACGTTTAGCCGCACGGATGGTCCTACGGGCCACCGCACTCGCCTTCCGAAACAAAAGAAAAGACTCAACCGTCTGCCGGCGGCGATGTCTCTTCCAGGCTGCACGCTTACAGAGGACAGCCCGAGCACAGTCCATATTCCACCAGGGAACGCACTTCCGCGTTCCCAGAGAGGAAGAGCGAGGAATAGAGTGGAGGCCAGCGTCAAAGACAGTGTCATGAAAAAGAAGGAGGGCGCGAGGGAGAGGCAGAACAGAGAGGTCGGAAATAGTAGCACGGAGAGTAAAGAGGTGCCAGTCAGCCTCGGCAAACCGCCACCTAGGGAAGGAGAGAGGAGGGCGAAAAGAGAAAGAAAGAAACAAGGATAGGAAAATGGTCACTGCCATGGAGGTCATCAAGGACCCGCCTCCCGAAATCTAAGGAAAGGGATGACGAGCACAGAGAAAGATCGAGACAAGAAAGGGAGCGAGTCCGAGAGTCCAAATGAGTGGGCTCACCAGAATTAAGAAGGGACAGGGAAGAAGAGAGGATGAAAGGTTCAAGGAGGCGACCCCGGGTGTTTGTCAGCACATCACCCCAAAGGGCATGACGACAATCGAAATCACCCAGCAGGAGCACAGGCTCCAGCAAGGAGTCTAGGTGGTGTTTAAGATCGGGAAGAGAAAGTGGGACAGTGGAGGGGGGGAGATAAATGGAACGGGTGGCAGAACAGTGGAGAGGCGCGGAAAAAAGTAAGGGGGCAAGGGAACATCGGAACGAATCAAGAGAGCAGAAGAATTATGGACCCCAGCTGTCGCTGGGGGGGGGGGGGAGGGAGAGAAAATAATAGCCATGGAAGCGACCAGGATGAGCACCAAGCTTCGGCTCCTGGAGACAGACAAAAGGGGCGAAAACTGTGAAATAAAAAGTTGGAGATCAAGGAAATTTTCGTAAAATCCACGGATGTTCCATTGAAGAAAAGACATCAGCAAAGAGAGAGAGGAGAGTAACAGAGAGCAAAGAAGAAACAAAGGTGAAGAAGGAACACAGCACGCTAAAAAAGCACAGAGTCAGGAGCAGAGTCAGCGAAGTCAGGGTTAGGGGGCATGGGTAAACTGAGTAACGGAGGGAAAGAAGCGGGAGAACAGACCAGAGGTGGACAAGCAGTGTCTGGAGGAGGAGGAAGAGGAGGGAAGAGGAGGAGGAGGAGGAAGAGGAGGAGGAGGGGCGGAAGAGGGGAGCGCACCTCAGCAAGGGCAGTAACCGAGATGGAACTGGGGGCTAAAGAAACCCCTACAGTAGGAACAGGGGGCTCCACCACCGAAGCGGGAGGGGAAGGAACGATAGAATCAGAGATAGGGGGTGTTGGGATTGAGTACTACAGATGTTGGAGGTATCATGTCTAGCCCTTACACTGCTCAGGGGTCCTTTGGACATTTACACCCCTGTGCGCAAGAAAAAAAAAATAAAAAAAAATTTCGTCTTCTAAACACGTTAATTTGTATCCCCTGAGCACGGGAAAAAAATCGTAGGCGACATATTTTGGGCGCAATTGACCGAGGAAGTCTGGCAAAAAGTGGGCGTTGACAGAGCGATCGTCAGGGCCGGTCAGCGTCACCCGCGCTGACAAGTGGGAGTTGCCACAAAGATATTATTACTTAATTGTTTCAATGTCTCCGATTGATTTTTTTTATTTTTTTGCAGTAATATTATTCAATAGTGTGTATTGTAATATATTTATATAATAAAAGTGGTGAATAATCGCTATACTCAAAAGTATGGTGTGCATATTTGTGATTCTATTATTATGTTTATAAAACAAACAAATAGTTTTGTTGCTATTACACTCTATACACAGGTTTTATATAAGTATCTGCATGTTTTGGTCACCATAACGAACCACTAAGTTGGTATTGAGAGTCGAAAAGCAACGAAGAGTTACCGCAACACACCAGCCAGCCACTCGCTGCCACTCCCTCAACACACGCACTAAACTTTCTTCCCCAACAATACCATTTGTGGTGTTATTACACTATATACAGACGTTATATATAGTATGTATATATTTTGTTCACCACAACTGTATAGCTAAGCTGATATAGTTAGTTCAGGCACTAAGAGTCGTCGCTATACACAGCTGGCGGCTGGCGACTCCCTTACTCATTCAAGGTCACACGCACTAAACTTTCTCCCCCAACAATACTGTTTGCAGTGTTATTACCCTATATACACATATTATATATAAATATCTACATGTTTTATGCACCATAACTGTACACCTAAGCTTGTAGTGCACCCAAAGAGCATAGTGGCCACCCTCTAAACAGCTAAACAAATCGTGCAGACGACGTCACCTCCGTCACCCAAATGGCTCCTCCCAACATAATCCTTTTGCTGTTATTACACTAATACACACATTATATATAAGTATCTACATTTGTGTTCACCTGTTCACCATAGAGAACCACTGAGCTGGTATGGTGAATGTAAACAATAACAGGTGACCACACAGTCAGTAAACGATGCTGTCTCCCTCCGTCCCTCAGCATCACTCCTCTCACAGCGCTAATTATTACAACAATCCTGCTATTATCACAACACTGGTTATTTATATCACAGTCAGGGGTCATCTGTAATATTGTCATCACTAAAGAATAACAATTATATATTTATTGACATTTTTCGACGATGCTGTGGTCACAAGCTGAACAGCAATGCTGCTCCCTCATGCTGCGTGCGCCAGCCTTGGTTGCTCCAACAGTACTGTGCCTCTCACACCTGAGAATATTGCCCACGATTTTAAAAAAAAATGGCGTCTTTTTACAAGAGCCCTGAGGAAGCTAATGTGAACCCCGTGTAGCCGCGGGCCATTTGAATCGGGCCTGGCACCCTATGGCGTATATATACGCCATGCGCACCGTGGGACATGTTACTCAGGGCGTATATATACGCCATGCGCAGTTTAAGGGTTAGATCAGATGCTCTTTTGTTTATGATCTTGTTAATGATATTTCATGTACCTGATAATTGTTTTGTTATTGTTACTGGCAGAGAATAAATAATGTGGATGAAGATTGATCAGAGTGTCCGATTTGTCTTATTACGAACATTCATGCATTGATCCTTTTGTTTTAAATTCTTACTAATTATAACTCCCACGTCCCTTTCGCAATCTCAACACAAAGCTTAATGGTTCGTAATAAGGCAAATCGGACACTCGGATTTATTAATCGCAGCGTAAGTAACAAGACACCTGGTGTGGTTCTCAAGCTATATCTTGCTCTGGTTAGGCCCCATTTAGATTATGCAGTTCAGTTTTGGTCGCCATATTATAGAATGGATATAAATTCACTTGAACGTGTCCAGCGTAGGATGACTAAGTTAATTCCCCAAATTAGAAATCTTTCATGTAAAGAAAGATTAACAAAGCTTAATTTGCATTCACTGGAAAGGCGAAGACTTAGGGGTGACATGATAGAGGTTTACAAGTGGATGAATGGACATAACAAAGGGGATATTAATAGGGTATTGAAAGTATCAACACAGGACAGAACGCGAAACAATGGGTATAAATTGGATAAGTTTAGATTTAGGAAAGACTTTGGTAAATACTGGTTCAGTAACAGGGTTGTTGATTTGTGGAACCAATTGCCGCGTAACATTGTGGAGGTGGGGTCCCTCGATTGTTTCAAGCATGGGTTGGACATGTATATGAGTGGGATTGGGTGGTTATAAATAGGAGCTGCCTCGTATGGGCCAATAGGCCTTCTGCAGTTGCCTTTGTTCTTATGTTAACACCATCTAGCTCGTATCTTGTAACTCTATCATCGTTACCTAGCCTCAGAACTTTACATTTATCAGCATTAAACTGCATCTGCCAGTCCTTTGACCATTTCAAAACCCTATCTAGATCAACTTGAAGTGATAGTGAGTCCTCCTCCGAATTAATTTCCCTACCGATTTTCGTATCATCGGCAAATTTGCAAATGTTGCTACTCAAACCTGAATCTAAATCATTTATATATATTATAAACAACAGAGGTCCCAGGACAGAGCCTTGAGGCACTCCACTTACAACATTTTCTCACTCTGACTTGACTCCATTTATACTAACTCTGTTTCCTTTGGAATAGCCATGCCCTACTCCATCTTAATATAGCACCGCCAATACCATGAGCCTCTATCTTTTTAATCAGTCTTTCATGTGACACTGTATCAAAAGCTTTGCTAAAGTCAAGTACACAACATCACAATCCTTACCACTATCAACTGCTTCAACTATGCTAGAAGGCTGACTAGCTGTCGTGGCGAGCGGACGTGTCCGCTGCTCGCTCCAGGCTGTTTTGGTGCTTGTTGCCAGTTTTGGCCGTTTGGGGGCGTGTGTCTCTTGCTCGCCTGTGCTGACGTGGACTTCACGATGGAGGTCCCCCTCCCACCAATACTGCGGGCTCAGTCTGTGGGCTTGGAATTTTCCAGCAGGGCTGGGTACCCAGAGATCGCGCGGGTGTGTGAGCAGCTGGCCGTTCCTGTGATGGACATTTACAGCGTCGAGCTGGTGACGGCCTGTCGAGTGATTATTAAGTTCTCAGCGGAGTTGGCGTACCGCGAATTTCTCCATCGCTACGAGGGGCGGACATTCCCTCTGCCGGATGGTGCGGGCACTCTTTCAATCTCTGATCGGAGTGGTGCCCTCACCTACGTCAGCGTGCATGGGACTCCATTGAAATTTCCGGAGGGTCTGCTCCGGCGGTACTTCGGCCGTTTTGGCGCCGTCGTTAATGTGCGGGTGAACGTGGTATCTTCGAGCCCACTTAAGGGTGTGAGGACGAACATTCGCACCCTGGGCATGAGGCTCCGGGAGGACATTCTGTCCTCTGTGCGTCTGATGGGGTACACAGTTCGTGTGTTTTACGCCCGCCAGCCTCGGACGTGTTATCGTTGTGGCCTGTTGGGCCATCAGGCTGCTGACTGTTCTGCGCCAGCCTCTGCACCTGTGAACCTCTTCAGTGAGGAGGATTTTCCACCGCTTCCTGTGGAGGAGGTTTCTGTGGCTATGGACGACTCTCCGGCCGCGGATATGCCCCCTGTGTCGCCTGATGCGCCCCCTGTGGTGGTGGCTTCTCCTCCGGAGGTTGTGTCATCGCCTGGTGATCATCCTGCTCCGCCTAGTGTCTCTGGGATTCTTCGGCCGACGCTCTGCTCGAATCCCCCGTCTTCCTCTGCTGCATCTGACCCTGTCCCTGTCCCTGCACCCTCGACGTCTGTTCCGGCTGTGCTGGGTGCTGGGGTGGTTCCGGCGCTTCCCCATGTGTCTGGCCTGGTGCCCCATGTGGTTGAGGATGCTGCAGCACTGCGGCGTGCGTCGGTTCGCCCGGCTTGTATTGAGCTTGTGTCTGAGTCGGCCTCCGGGTCTGATGATGTGCGGCCCGTGCCTAAGCGTTCCCGGCGTTCGTCGTCTGCGTGGGCGGACGTTGGCGAATTCGACGCTTGTGAGTCTGCAGGCGACAGCGGGGTGGCTACGGCTGCATTGCGTACTACGGTGGCGGTGGAGGTGCATTTGCCAGAGGATGCCTGTGACGGTCTTTCGGCCTCCACTTCCGATCTAGTGGCTGCGGTTCCTGCTTCGGGTGCATCGCCTGCCTCGGATGGCTCCAGTTCTTCGTGGGGGGTGGTGCCCCCTGCTGAGGTCCGTGGTGAGCGGGGTGGCCTTGTGCTGCTGTTGAAAAAGACTGCTCGCTCTGGAGATTCTGTGCCTCTTGCCTCGGTCCCCGGTTCCTCGACTACGGTTGCGCCGCCTCTTCCTTCTGCGGCCGTCTCTTCAGTGTCTCCTGCGGTCTCGATGGAGGCATTGCCTTCTCGTCGTTTGTCCCCTGCTTCTGTGCGTCCGGCGACGCGGCCGTCTCGGCAGCCCTCGTATGCTTCATCGGTGTCGTCTGCTACGTCAGAGGGCGTGGCTTGTGATCCCCAGCCTCGTTATGCGACTGCCTTTGACCTTCGGAGGTACCAGTATCCGCCTGATCTGGAGATTCCAGAGTTTATGCCGGGTCCGCGGCAGCTGGGGGGTCGTCGCCCCACCGAAAAGGAGTAACTGATTTGGGAGGGCTATAAAAGAATGTATCCCTGTTAAGTATCTTTCTCCCGAGGAGTTGGTTTTTTGCTTGACCCATGCTTCCTTTATGTATTGTGGGTTGTGGGTTATTGCCATTAGTGTGCATGGTTGTGTGGTGTGGGTCGGGTGTATGAGTGGGTGGGGTGGGTTTGTTTACCGGTCCCTGCGTGCTCCGGTTTGTGGTTGTGGGTTTCTTTGTGTGCGGTGTGTGCAGTGTGCGTGTGTGTCCGGTTCCTGTGTGTGTGTGTCTGGTTGTGGATGGTATGTTCCTTTATTATGTTTTGTGGTTTCTTTTGGTTTAATGATGTTGTTTGTGCGCTTGTTTGTGAAGTGCTGAGTGCCCTTCAGGCTTTTGGCGTGTATGTTTTGTTGTAATTTTATTTTCCTGTCTTATTATTATTGTTATTATTGTTATGGTTCTTTTTATTGTTTTTTTGTTCGTGTTGGTGCCTCTCCGTGTGTGTTTACGGTGCTGGTAGCCTTGTTCTGTTTTTTACTGTTTTAGTGTCACTTCTGTGTTGTATTCCGCTGTGTTTGTCTTTATTATTTGAAATTTGTTTTTTGTACTTATTGTTGACATTGTTTTTGTAAATTTTGTTGTTTTGTGGTCGGCCCTTCCGGTCGGCGTTTTTTTTTCTTGTGTTTATGTACATATGTCCTTTATGTTTTTTGCACGTGTATGCTTTCTTTGTTCTGTCTGTGGTTTTTGGTTTGTTTTATTGTATTTATAAGCATGCTTGCATGTAAACATCAAAATAAAAAACAAAACTATGCTAGAATAAAAAGATAACACATTTGTTAAACATGAACGGCCATTTATAAAACCATGTTGCGACTATTATAAATTTATGTTTTTCAAGATGAAGACGAATTTTATTTGCAATTATAGATTCGAGTAACTTTCCCCACAATAGACGTTAGGCTAATTGGTCGATAGTTTGACGCAAGTGATCTATCTCCTTTCTTAAAAACTGGTATCACATTAGCAACTTTTCATAACTCTGGCACTCTGGATGACTATTGATTTATTAAATATGGTAGACAGTGGGTCGCAAAGCTCCTCTTTGCATTCTTTAAGCACCCTGGCAAACACTTCATCCGGCCCTGGGGATTTGTTTGGTTTGAGTTTTACTATTTGTTTAAGAACATCCTCCCTGGAAACTGCTAAACTAGTCAACCTGTCCTCGTCCCCACCCACAGACTTGTTCAGCTGAAGGCATATTGTTAAGTTCCTCTTTAGTAAATACAGATATAAAATATTTATTAAAAATACTATTCATCTCTTCATCACTATCTGTTATTTGACCTGTCTCAGTTTTTAATGGACCTATTCTTTCCCTAATCTTGTCCATATAACTGGAAAAACCCTTTAGGATTTTTTTTGCTTGCTCTGCTATGCGAACTTCATAGTTTCTTTTTGCTTTCCTTATCTCTTTTTAGTATTTCTAATCAGTTGCACGAATTCCTGTTCTAAACAGACTTCCCCATTCTTAATCCTTTTGTAATACGCTCTCTTTTTACCTATAAGGTTCTTCATATCCTTTGTTATCTACTTTGGATCATTAGTATTCGATCTATTCAATTTATATGGTATACTACATTCTGGGCTTTGGTTAGGATATTTTTAAATAGGTTATATTTTGAATCCACATCGAAAACCCCTTTTATGTCACCTATCGCTGGGTTCATGTATAGCTCCAATACCGGCCCACAACCCATACCCAAGACTTTCCAATCTATTTGACCCAAAATATTTCTTAGGCAATTGAAATCAGCTTTTCGAAAATCAGGCTCTTCAACAGAATTTTCTCCTACAGATCTATTCCATTGAATGCTAAATCTGATTTTGTTATGATCACTGTTCCCTAGCTCACTCCCTATTTCGATGTCCTTAATTTGCGTTTCCCTGTTAGTTAACACTAAATCTAAAATATTATTTCCCCGCGTTGGTTCCTTAATGTGTTGCGTAAGAAAGCAATCGTCAATTAATTCTAGAAAATCTGCTTCATTATTCCCCGATTTGTTCAACCAGTTTATTCCACTAAAATTAAAGTCACCCNAGTGCTTGCCAGTGATATCTCTGTGAGAGAAAGTATAGATATAAAGAAAAGTTCAGTGATCAAGTGATGCATTCACAGTAAATATTATTAAGAATAGAGTAATCTTTTGGTACGGTGAAAAGTCACTGTGAGAGTATTGTGAATAAGATGTTGATCGTGAGGCCAGTGAAATCATAAGTAAGCCATGTGAATGTTGAATAGTGTTTTGGAAAAAGTTAAATAAACGGGGATCGTGACAGAATTAGAAAACAAAGTACTAGTCTGTTCCCACGATCGCGAGGGTCCCGGTCAGCTGAGTCTGACAGGTGACGCGTGGCGCTGCCGGATGTTGCCATATCGGTGCGCTTCAAATATTATGCTATGAATGGAGCAATTGTCATATATTATTCCTGATACATTGATGCATATATATTTCTCGTTGTCTTTTAAGTAAAATACCAAAACTCTTTGGTGTTTGATATCATCCCCTCCATTTATCTTGTGACCGTGTAACGAAGTAAAGCTGAGTGACCTGCCTGATACCACATTATTGGAATTTGCTCTTGCCACAATTACACCTGACCACTGCGGTGTTACTGGCCACCTAAAAAACCAGTTGGCGACCTTGAAGGCTGTGTAAGAGTTCGGTGTCGGGGCGGGCCACAGATTGAGGGAACGATCTGTGCCCTCACTCATCTTACAATCTAAAGGCCGGTTGTGAGATCGACTGGGGTACTCTCCGAGGCGAGCAGTGGAGCCTAGAGGATTGAGGGAAGACCCGCCGAACGACGGTGAGTAAGGGTTATTGTTGGAGCAACCACCTGGAAAGGAGATCTAGTCTACTGTTGCTTTAACCCTTCTCTAACGAGAACACCGTGAAACCCCGACAATATATATATATATATATATATATATATATATATATATATATATATATATATATATATATATATATATATATATATATATATATATATATATATATATATAATGTGAACAAGCCTGATTGGTCCCCAGGGAAAACTCACATCCCAGAAGTGACTCGAACCCATACTCCCAGGAGCAACGCAACTGGTATGTGATGGTCAAGCGGTTTAAGGCATCCCTGTACATACCAGTTGCGTTGCTCCTGGGAGTATGGGTTCGAGTCACTTCTGGGATGTGAGTTTTCATTCATATATATATATATATATATATATATATATATATATATATATATATATATATATGACAGACAGAATATAAATAAAAGAGACTAAACTTCAGCACCTACACAGAACACATAGTCAAAAGTACCATTGTATTAAACAATTTACCATTTAGACCTGAAACAAAAAGTTTCAAAAACTGTTCGTAAATGCTCTGAAATCAGATATCATGTTTCTGGATAGTACCTGGATGGGGTTCTGGGAGTTTTACTCCTCAAGCTCGGCCCTGGCCTAGGCTTGACTTGTGACAGCTACAACTATACTAACTCTAAACTCCTTTTACCAATCAGCTTGACAGACATTATATCCATAATTCACTCACCTAAAACCAAAGCTTAGAACATTAGTGAAATACCATCTATGATATATAAGAGTGCTGCCCCCTGCTCTTGCACTACCCATAGCTCTGTTTTTTCACAAACCTCTAATGTCACTCCACTAGAGATTTCTAGTGGAGTGAAATCCCCACTTTACCTCACCACTCTGCTCTCCTCTCGTTATACTACTCGCAAATCTATCCCTATCTTACATATGGTATCTGTGCATGGGGTTCAGCGACTGTAACTTGTCTCTGCCCATCATCACCATGCAAAAATCTACTGTCAGAACTATAACAAACTTTGTTTTCAGGCAACATTCAGCCCATCTGTTTAACTCACTAAAAATGCTAAACATACACTTACTCCTCACATCCTCTTGTGCCATATACATGAACCAAACATTCTTCCCAAACGCTAATCCTGACTTGAACCTCTTCCTTGATAGATGTAATACAACGCTTGAGCACCACATCAGAAATAACTAAATTTTTCATATTACCAGAGTCAAACTAAATCTGTGCAAAGACTCCATGCAAATAAAAAGGACTCAGTCTATTGAACTTACTTCCTAAAGAATTAAACAAAATTCCAACCTAAGCCTTATTCAAAAGTATAACCAAAAAGTGCCTAATTTCATCCTCACAGTTTCCTACCTTGTGCTTCAAATTCGCACTGTATCTTGTGCTACCCACTTCCCCAACATTAGTAATTAAGACATATATCTTCACCAGTGTAATCACCTCTGTAAATTTACATAGTTGTTATTACGTTGAACTAAAATTTTGCTACAATATTACTCTTCATCTTACCTTATCTGTTAAATTAAGGACCCGCCCAAAACACTATGCTGTTAGTGGCTTTGCAAGAATGTTGGAGCACCAGTATTATGTACTCTCACAAACCCAATGTACCTTCTTGAATATAAATTAATAAATAAACAATAAATAAATAATAAAGATAGGGATAGATTAGCGAGTAGAATAGTAAAAGGAGAGCAGAGTGGGAACCTAATATCTGATTTTAGAAAGTATATCGACAGCTTTTGAGACGTTTTTTGGCTGTGTTGAATGTGGGTGCTGAAGTTAACTCCCTTGCCCATGTAAAGGCCAAGGAACTTATCATTTTTATTGCTGATATTAAGTAAGTAAGTAATTATCAAAAGAAGGCACCAAACCGGGAAGGCAATGTAGCACCATCAAATGTGCGGAATAATCAGAGGGCACTAAATATCACCAAGGATGCAAATACGAGAACAAAAACGCATAAGGCGAACGATATCAAAAGTATCCGAGTCACCAAGAATTCTATTGAGGGACAGGTGACCGCGAGGGGCAGTCGGAAAGCAAGACACACGCTCGTCCTGGAAGTCAGGACATTCAAGAATTCAAGAAGGATATGCACGACTGCAAGAGGGACAATGCAATTAGGACAATAAGGAGCAGGGCGGCGCTCCATCAAGTGACCATGGGTTAAGCGAGTATGGCCAATATGTAACCTCGCCAGAGCCGTTTCCCATCGCCGGTTACGGTGGCAGGAGGACCTCCACGAGGAAACACAACATTTAAGAGTTACGTTAAGAGTTTGTTACCAGTAACAGACAACCAAGAAGCCTGCCAACGGGTAAGGATGGAGGAATGGATAACCGGGTAAAAGTCGAAATATGGAATACCTTTACGAGAGATGGGACAAGAGCGGACAGCTTCCTTGGCGGCAGCATCCGCACGCTCATTTAAAGACAAACCAATATGACTGGAACCCAACAAAACTCAACCGTCTTAAATTTACTGTGAACAAGAAACAGCCAATGCTGGATCTCGACAACTACTGGATGAACCGGATTGAAGGACCCGAGAGCCATGAGGGCACTACGAAAATCAACAACTACAAAGGAAGACTGACAACGAGAAAGCAGGATACGAAGAGCATAGAGAATAGCATAAAGCTCCGCTGTGAAGATGCTAGTCTCCGGAGGTAAGCAACACATAAGTGCGATCAGGAAAAACAACAGAATAGCCAACACCGTCCGCAGACTTAGACCCAGCAGTGAAGACAGAAACGGAGCGGGAGTGAGAAGAAAAGTGCTCAAGGAAAAGGCGTTTTAGAACCATAGGAGAGGTAAAAGCTTTAGTGACGTGGGTCAAGGATGTACAAAACTGCGGAAGGGGGACCCTCCATGGGGGCAAAGAAGGAACAACACGAGGAGAAACATTAGAAATATGAACGGAATGAGAAACCTCTAAGCGAGATAACCGAACAGAAAGAGGGAGGTGGTGAAGAGGAACAGGAACTGCAGGGGGGGGGGTAAAAGTTAAAGCACGACAGAGGCGAGAGGAAGGATGTTGCAAGGACCGCGCAAGATAGCGAAGGCAGTAGCGATCACGGCGGTCCTGGAGAGACAGGAAGCCAGTGTCAACATACAAGCTAAGGACGGGAGTCGAACGAAAGGCACCAGAACCAAGGCGCAACCCAGTATGGTGCAAAGCATCAAGATGGCAAGAGTAGAAGGAGAAGCAGACGAGTAAGCAGGGCAACCATAATCGAGCTTAGACAGGACGAGAGAGGAATGTAAAGCAAGGAGTGCGCACCTATCCGTGTGGGAAAAACCTGCTAGGATTGATATAAGAAGAGACTACCAGGGAATTGTGCTGAACTAAATTAAAAATTACTGTCTGCAAATTAATTCAACTAAAATCTCTAGCTAGGGTTGTAAATCCTAGCTCCTCTTTTCCTAATGACAGATTGTGGGCTGTAAGGGGCAGGTGGGTGAATGATTTAGTTGATAGGTTGATTGAAGATCCACCGTCCACCTGCCAACAGGTATCTCACATCAGCTTGTATTTTATACAAGGATATGATTTAATAATTTCAGTTATTTGACTGAACACTGACTCTGTTTAAATCAGAGATTTAAACATACACAGTCTAGCCTGGCACCATAGCTATTAACAGCCAATACACTTATAATATAAACAATTTAAATAGTAATTGTAGAAGTATGATAAATGACCCTAAATATGGTCTAAGTACTGTTACCAAGTACTAAAATCATATTCAATTAAATGAACTTATATGACTACTTAAAAAATAACTAAACAAGCAATTGTTATCTTAATTTATATATTCAAGTATATATGCAATGTATTTATTATATGATGAAGTACAGTCAGCCTGACTGAATCTCTTCCAACACCATGGACACTTATGATGTCTTGTTCTTGGATAAGATTCACAGCTACACTATTATATTAATAAACTTACTGAGGTATGAGGCGTTGCCTCGCTTCATAACCGACAAACAGACTTATAGGGCATATTAAAGTCACACAAGCATACAATTGGCCAACTATATACCAACATAAACTTCAATATACTTCTCTGCCAGCCGGGTGCCTTGTCTGACAGTTGCCAGACTGATTACTCTCTTGTCACGAGTTTAGGCACGATATTTTATATCTAACAGCTTTGCTGTATGATGATCTGGTAGCGTTGCTACGTGATTGTCCCTGCAGTTGCAGAAGAATGATAGTTGATGTAGATTAGGAATGAAGGTGGGGGAGACCGCGTCACTGAGCTCCACTATACACTCATATTTTATATAAATGTACTAGGATTTTCCTTGTAGATATTGTCCAGGTACTCCCCCAGTTCTAGAGTGTGTTCACTGGTGATAATGATATTAGATAAGGTGTCCTTGAGCTGGTAATGTTCGCTAAGGACCCGTCACACGTGTTCACAGTTGTCAACAAACGTGTGGTTCCATGGGGCTCTCGTGGGCGCTTCTCCTCCCAGATGCCCCTACCATGCTCCCAGAGCACGGTAGTCTTCTATGTATATTGATTGATTATTTTTACAGTCTAGACTTATGATTGAGATAAGATGTGATTATAATATAATTAGATATAGGATATAAAGATTATAAGTAGTACTTGCTAGCACTACTGATTCTTATTAAGGATTCGATTTATAATCCCTACTGGATATTGAATCAATGTTTCAATAAATTTTTAATTAAAAAATCCTTCTAGAAGCTTCTGGATCCATAAGAGATCATGCACAAAGTCACGTAGGCATCTATAGGCCCTATGGGGTACGTGATCATAGTGGCATTATCATCTAGGATCAAATTGTATAATGAATCTATTGTGATTCTGATATGATTTTTTAATACGATTTTGATTTGATATAGATATGATATAGAAATAATACATTTCTTAGATGATTATTAGATATGGTGGGTAAAAATTTCCCACAATCCGCTCCCCCAAGAAGTATGGGACAATACCCGAAGGAGGGTAAGGGCCTTAGAGCACTCAACATGGAGGTAAGAGATATGGGGAGACCAAGACAAACGAGTGTCAAGGAATAACCCCAAAAGCTTCGCGGAATCTTTGTACTCAAGGGGATGACCATAAAATGACAAAGAGGGACGAAGAACAACCTGTTTCCGAGTAAAAGTCATGGCACAAGTCTTAGTAGTAGAGAACTTGAAGCCATGATCGGTGGCCCAAGACGACACGGCATCAATCGCAAGTCGAAGCCAGCGTTGAAGGAGAGGCGAATCATCACCCCGACAGCAAAGGGTAAGATCATCGACATAGAGAGCGGAAAAGACGCCTGAAGGAAGAGAGGAAAGAAGACCATTGAGGGCAACCAGAAAAAGAGTAGTGCTCAGAACACTACCCTGGGGAACACCTTCGTATTGCTGAAAAGAGGTAGAGAGAGCGGTACCAAGCCGCACACGAAAGGAACGACGAGAGAGGAAGCTGCGGAGAAAGAGAGGGAGATGACCACGAAGGCCAAAAGAATGAAGCTGGGATAGAATATGATATCGCCAAGTAGTGTCGTAAGCCTTTTCCAGGTCAAAAAGAACGGCTACAACGGAGGTCTTCGCAGCAAAAGCAGTACGAATATAGACCAAGTTCACCAGGACATCTGTCGTGCTGCGGCACTTGCGGAAACCAAATTGAGAAGGGGAGAGGAGGTGATGGTGTTCCAGGAACCACATCAGACAAACGTTAACCATACGTTCAAAGAGTTTGTAGACACAACTTGTGAGGGCAATAGGGCGAAAGTCCTTAGGGGATGTTCCCAGAGACCCTGGTTTGCGAACAGGGAGGACAACGGCATTGAGCCAGTCCTCAGGGACTGACAACGACTCCCTGATCCTATTATGCAGACTCAATAAATACTGAAACGTGCACGGAGGGAGATGGCGAAGCATCTCATAATGAATACCATCAGAGCCCGCCGCCGTAGAACCGCAGAGGGCCCGGGGCAGAACGAAGTTCAGAGAGAGAGAGAAGGGATCGTTATAGGGAAGTCAAAGACGAGTGCAGAAATCTAAAGGACGAGACTCAAGGACAGGTTAACGAAGAAGGAAAGATTGGGGAAGATTAAGACCAGAGCTAACAGAAGAAAAGTGGGAACCCAGTTCGGTAGCGACCTGCAACGGGTCCGCCACAAGAGAACCACGGAGGTGAAGGACTGGTGAATCATCGGGAGCGAACTTACCTGCTATCTTGCTGACACCCTTTAAGATCTGTGGCAGAGGAGTTTCGGACGTAATGGTGGAGACATAAGATGCCCAACATTCTCGTTTAGCCGTATGGATGGCCCTATGGGCCACCGCACTCGCCTTCCAAAAGAAAAGAAAAGAATCGGCCGTCTGCCGACGGCGGTGTCTCTTCCCGGCTGCACGCTTACAGCGGACAGCCCGAGCACAGTCAGCATTCCACCAGGGAACGCACTTCCATGGACCCCGAGAGGAAGAGCGAGGAATAGAGCGGAGGGCAGCGTTGAAGACAGTGTCATGAAAAAGAAGGTGGAGAGAGCGAGGGAGAGGCAGAAGGGAGAGGTCAGAGAGAGTAGCATTGAGGGTAAAGAGGTTCCAGTCCGCTTTTGCAAACTGCCACCTAGGGAAGGAGAGGGGAGGGCGAAAAGAGAAAAAAGTAACAAAGATGGGGAAATGGTCACTGCCATGGAGGTCATCAAGAACCTGCCACGTGAAATCTAAGTAAAGAGAAGATGAGCAAAGAGAAAGATCAAGACAGGAAAGGGTAAGAGTCCGAGAGTTCAAATACGTGGGCTCACCAGAATTCAGAAGAGACAGGGAAGAAGAGAGGATAAACGGCTCAAGAAGGCGACCCGGGTGTTCGTCAGAACATCACCCCAAGGGAATGACGACAATTGAAATCACCCAGCAGGAGCAGAGGCTCCGGCAAGGAGTCCAGTAGGTGTTTCAGATCAGGAAGAGAAAGTGGGACACTCGGGGGGAGATAAATGGAACAAACAGTGTACCATTTCCCCACAAAGATACGAGCAGCAGAACAATGGAGAGGCGAAGGAAAAAGTAAGGGGACAAAGGGAACATCAGAGCGAATCAAGAGAGCAGAAGAGTTAGGAGCCCCAGCAACAGTTGAGGGGGGGGGGGAGAGAAAGGAATAGCCACGAAAGCGACCAGGACGAGCACCAAGCATTGGCTCCTGGAGACAGACACAAAGTGGCGAAAACCGCGAAATCAGAAGTTGGAGTTCGAGGAAATTGGTGTAATAACCTCGAACGTTCCATTGAAGAATAGACATCGACGAGAAGAGAAAGGACAACAACAGAGAACAAGGAAGAAACAAAGGCGAAAGAGCAACACAGCACGTTAAAGAATATCAGGGTCGGGATCAGGGTCAGCAAAGTCAGGGTTAGGGGGCATGGGTAAACTGAGCAAAGACGGAGGGAAGGAAGCGGGAGAACAGACCAGAGGTGGGCGGGCGGGGTCTGGAGGAGGAGGAAGAGGAGGAGACAACGGAGAGGAGCAGTCAAGGACAGCAGCAGGAAGAGGGGAGGCGAAAGAGGGGAGCGCACCTCAGCAAGGGCAGCAACCGAGAGGGAAGCAAGCGGGGGCCAAAGAAACCTCCATAGCAGGAACAGGGGGCGCAATCACCGAAACGGGAGGGAAAGGAGCAATAGAGTCAGTAGTAGGGGGCGAGGAAGAAAGGGAAGCTTCTTACCCGCCAGGGAGAGGAAGGAGAGGAGCCAGGCTTATGCTTCTGAATTAAAAAGACCGGTGTCCCAGCAACTACATACCGAGCAACGGATTCCAGCGTCTCAACAGGTGAAGCTGAACGAGAGCACACACGACGGCCGGTAGGAGAGCGATGGACATCAGCCCGCACCGACAGGCGGCGAGGAGAGTCAATAGACGGAGGAGAAGGATGGGAAGGAGGATCGGAGGGAGACGAGGAAGAAGACACAGGAGACATGACAGACCGGGCAGAAAGAAGGGGAACCCCAGACAGAGGACCAGGAGGGGGACCCTTTGGGACAGAACTCAAAGGAACAGAGGAGGTGGCAGCGAGCGTATCAGGGTCCAATGCCCGGAAACGGTTGTGAGTCTGAGGAAGGTGGGAAGGACGAGGAAAGGAAGAGCGCAACACGCGAGCATAAGAGACGTTAGCATAAGGCGGGAGCCGGCGAACCTGGCGCCTCGCCTCAGGAAAAGATAAACGCTCCCGGTGCTTCAAGTTGAGGACGGCTGCCTCAAGCTTGTAATGGATACACGCACGGGAGAAGGTAGGATGGGCCTCACCGCAGTTGAGGCAGCGAACCTGGGGAGAAGTGCACTCCGACTTAGAGTGACCTTCGCCCCCACACAAAGGACAGAGGGAGACAGTCCCAGAGCAGCGGAGGGCACCATGCCCAAACCTCCAGCACTTGTTACAGAGCCTAGGAGAAGAAATGTACTCCTGGACAGAGCACCTGGCACCAGCAAGAATGACAGAGGGTGGAAGGGTCCTACCATCAAAGGTAATCTTCACGACCCAAAAGGGTTGACGGCGACGACCACGAGGAGGACGAGTAAACGTGTCCACATGGAGGACAGAATGGCCCTGGGCATCGAGGACATGCCGAATATCATCGTGGCAGTCTTGCAGATTCCGAACACCGGTCGCAACATGGGGCGGGAGGAGAATAGTGCCAACGCTGGCATTCAACTGGGCGTTCTTTGAGACCCGAAAAGGGGTCTCGCCAAGGCAGGATAAGGCAGCCAAGCGGGAAGCTGCATCCTGAGAAGGAGCAGCAACGACATGTGTACCGAGACGAATAGGGTTGAAGGTAACAGAGGCATCCATGCAATCAACAAGATGTCGATGGAGGGAGAAATCGTCAGGAGGCGCAGAATCAAGAGGGAGGAGATCAAAGTATTTGGCCCACGAAGCGGGACCAAACAAGGCTTGATGGGCATCAGAACGGGAAGGAATCGAGCGAGTGCGGCCGTGTCGAGGACGGCGTTAAGAACCCCCAGAGAGAGGGGTTAAAAGGTGCAGTAGGTACAACTAGAGATGGAGCCGCACCAGGGGACAAGGTAGTCACCACTGGGGTCTTTGGGCTCGACCCAACCACAGAGGAGGGAAGGGAGCCGAGGGGAGTAGTCAGAGAGGCCAAAGGAGGAGCAAGGTCGGGGCCCAATGCAGCGGAGACTACAGAGCCCGGTCTTCCAACACGGACCGACTCAGGGGCTTAGTCGCCCACCCCACGAGCCTGAGAAGGTAAAGGAGGAACAGAACACAACATAGGTACGAAAAAGAAACATTCATTCACGAATGTGCCCCCACACCCACCATGGAGCCACAATTAGAGGCAGGACACCCAACAAGAAGCTATCGCCGATCATGCTGGGGCCTCCTAGCGGTGCGTCGTGAGTATACGCCCCACAAATGCCACCTTAAGAACCATCAGTCCGTCGAGATCGGGTTCAGTGACGAAAGAGGGATTGACAATAAAAGGTTCCCCTCGCTCTCGACGTCGGGTACTACAGTTCTACGGGTGCAAGAGTATGCCTCCTCAAGCACCCGGGCGTCAAAATAGAAGAAGTCCAAAGGAAGAACCAAAACAAGCAAAAGGTCGGCAGGAAACGACAAGCAGATAGGAGAAGAGGGGGAGAAAAACGAAACAGAAGGAAAAGGAAAAGTTGTTCAGCAAAATTGGAGAGGACACCAGCAGGAGCACAAGGCTACAAAAGCACAGAGGACTGTCCCAAGGAGCATCACACCCCGGCAGCTGCCCACTAAGCCCCCCTCACGGCATCAATGAGCTGAACGGGGAGGGGGGTGCTGATGTTAAGAGTTTATATGAGAGTTGGATCTCTCAGAGCACAAATGCATGGCTTGCATAAATGCTTGCAACATCTAAATTCGTTATTTGACAGAAATACAAAGTGTCAAGCTGAATATCATTTGACTCTCTTTCACACGAGGAGTCCAAAAAGAGCCTCAGTTTTGACTTGGGTCATCTGGATCTGTTGCAATGGAGTCGCAACAGCTCCAAGATCCGGCCTGAGGTACCAGTACCCAGAGGGTACCCAGATGGCTACAGAGTGTGGTGGGAAGGGAGGGGGGGGGGAGAAAGAGAGGCCTCACCTCATAAGGACCATTTGTTTTGTGACCACAAGGCCTCACCCATCCCCCTCTAAGACAGTATGGCCTTCTAGCGGGACACTGTGGAACTATCTACGTGGTATGACGTCACGTGGCATCCACGTGCCGCTGTCAATCAGAGGAGTTCACGGGAAAGCGTGGGACTGTGTTTGGTCAACAGGTGATGACGTCACGGAATCCTGGAGGACGCTCAAATCCCAAGGACAAGCATTCGGACTCCAGATCCTATGGTGGAAACCACGCTAGCCCGGATCTCTGGGCAAGCAAGTTTCTCCTAAGTCTGGATGCACAGTATTCTTTGATACCAAGAACCAAGCCAGATCCGAATCGCTGCTAACTTTCGCAGTGCAATTGGATTATACATCATACTGTAAGTTTAATTACGACACCAGCAACAGTTCGAGGACAAGCCTTAGACCACCGGTGGTGAATGTAAAATACTAGCAGTATGAAATATCTATAGAAGAGAGACATGAGTGATTTCAGAGAAACAGAGCTTGAGGTGAAATCTCGAGTAACCAACTAAGGGGGAACAATGTACTCTCGTTGCATATCTTGATTCACAGTGGAAAGACTGGATTGTTACGTGGAGTCTCAGAGGAAGCGAGTGTCAGTCAAGCAGTGAAGCATCTTTGGGAACAATTGACTGGGAAAGGTCCCAAAAAGCAGTGTGAAAAGCTTTGACGACAGTGAACGAGTGGTGGTTCGCAATATCGGGGGTCAAGAGGAGGCGAGAAGGCATCCCTCGCACAAGTGTGTATGTGTACGTGCGTGTGAATACTGTGTATGTGTACGTGCATGCACATATTATGTATGTGTATGTGCGTGCGTATACAGCCGCACAGACCGAAGTGGGGCTCATCTCTGTCACGAAGTAGCGTTTATTGTACCATCATTCTAAAGACTGTTGAGTGAGGGTGGTAATTTACACTAGAGCCATTGATGGTCGTATCAAAGTGAGACAGCTTCTCACATGATGTAACCAAGTTACTCCTGGATTTACCTTGTTATCTGGAAAGCTGGAGGTTCGCTTGATCCATCATTGTGGTGGATTCAGTGTTGGGCGCCCTTGCTTATATCCACAGTCTTACTGGACGTTGGGAGTATTAATGAAGTGATGGAATGTGTGTGAATTTTCCTTATTTCTCTCTAGATTTTCGTTAAGAAATGAGATTTGAACGTTAATACAAATGTCCTCAATCAGAAACGACTGCACCAGAGCAGCTTGTACTGTAAGACAATTTAAGCAGTCTCCGTGGTGTAGTGGTAAGACACTCGCCTGGCGTTCCGCGAGCGCTATGTCATGGGTTCGTATCCTGCCGGGGAGGATTTACTGGGCGCAATTCCTTAACTGTAGCCTCTGTTTAACGCAACAGTAAAATGTGTACTTGGATGAAAAAACGATTCTTCGCGGCGGGGATCGCATTCCAGGGACCTGCCCGAAACGCTATGCGTACTAGTGGCTGTACAAGAATGTAACAACTCTTGTATATATCTCAAAAAAAAAAAAAAAGACTGAATGTAGATAGGCGAAAGCAACTGCCAGGTTCCCAAAATGGGAGTTCTAATTTACTAGGTCGTTGAGTTCCTCAAATGCCAAGTGCACTATTAAGGGTAACTCACGAGTTCTCACACCAAATGTAATATTATGTGTGCAGCTATGAATCAGGTTTGAATCCAGAAGCAGGCCTTCATTAAAGAATGCAAGAACAGTTTCAACATGTTGCAAAATATTTGTGGGGCAATAGTCTTGGAAGGGTAATGAAATAAAGACAGTTCTCTTTTCAACAATAACCATTTATTCATAAAATAACTAAATCTAATACAAGATAACAATCTTAACGTTGCGTTATTGTCCATAATTGACACGTTAAAGACAGCTGGTTAACAGCTAAGTGTAGCATAAACTTCTGTCTATGCCACATTCAAGTGGCATGGACCTCATTAGTTCCCTTGATAAGTTTGTCAATTATAACTCTAGTGCTCTTTCGGACCTATCTGCCTTTAGGAGGGCCCCTTATCCCCGTTCTTGACAGCTATTTTTCTTCTAAAAATCACCACCTTCCTCGTCACTTCCATCTTGCCCTTGCCTCCCTGAAATCTAAGAACTCTATTCTTAATCTTCCTTCCGACAGAGGCAATTCTGTGGGTGTCCTTGACCGTGAGGACTACCTCCAGAAAGCAGATGTCTTGCTCTCTGACTCCCGCACATATGCTCCCCTGACTTCTAACCCTTTGGAACGCCTTAAAACTTCCTTCAATCGCAAACTAAGCCAGCTTTCTAGTCTTTGTCGTCCTGACTTCGATCTTATTAAACGGTTCCGTGTCATCTGCCCCTCTACTTATTTTTATGATCTACCTAAGACTCGTAAACCTGGTGTTCCTCTTTGTCCTATCATTTCCTCAAGGGTCGGCTATCCTCTTGCCTCCTGGCTAGCTAAAACTTTGAGGCCATACCTTGGCACTTCTTTTTCTCCTGCCCACCTTCGTCACTCTCAGGACTTCATAGAAAGACTGAGCCTGCAGCCCTCCTGTAAGATGCTTAGTCTTGATGTCGTCTCTCTGTTTACTAATGTTCCCCTTGATGACGTTCTCTCTTTCCTCGGACAGAAGGCGACTGAGGGCCTTCTTCCACTCCAGCTTCCCGCTGACGTTTTCCTCGAACTCATTAGACTTTGTGTTGACTAACTCATTCTCTTTCAATGGTAAACACTACTCTCAAACTTTCGGTTTCGCTATGGGTTCCCCTCTCTTCCCTGTTCATGCCAATCTCTACATGGAATACTTCAAAACTGTTCTTCCTTCTATTGATACTCGTCCCTCTCTCTAGCTTCGCTATGTTGATGACATTTTTGCTTTATGGACTTATGACCTTAGCCTTTTCCAGCCTTTCCTCGCCTCTCTTAACAATCTGGCTCCTTCCATCCATTTCAAAACTGATAGAAATCTAATTCCCTCCTTCCTTTTCTTGACGTCGTTCACGTTCACAGCTCTGTGTCTGGGTTCTCATTCTCTGTCTACCGCAAACCCCCATGCATAGTGGCGTGTTCATTCACTTTTCTTACCATCCTCCTTCTGTTAAGAAAAGTGCCTTTGTCTCTTCCTCCGCGCTCTACGCATCAGCGACCCTTAGTTTCTTGATTCTGAAATTTCCTCTGTTTACAATTTTATATTTCCTCTATATTTATCTTTCTCTTGCTTTGGTTACCCTTTACATTTTATCAACTATGCCTATTCTCAAGCTAAACGAAATTTTCTTCATCCTAAACCTACTTCCAACACTAGTAGCACTGTGCTCTGCCTTCCCTTCATATCTGAACTCAAAACCTTTACTAATACCTTTCGTCCTCTCGATATAAAGCTCGCCTTTCAACAAACTAACACCCTTCATAGTAATATAGTTCACACTGCTCCTCCTGCTTCTAATGCTGCTGGTGTCAACTCTATATCCTGTTCGTCTTGTCCTCTCCAATACTTTGATGAAACTGGCCGTACACTTAATGACAAACTTAAAGAACACAAACGAAGCGTTAAATCTGCAGACACAAACAATGCTCTGTTCTGTCATGTTAGGGATTCTAATCATCCTATTGATTGGTCTTCATCCAAAATAATCATTCCTGCCTCTACACAGACGCCGTCTTGTCGAATCGGCTCTGATACACAATATACCCAACATGAATCTGAGTCCTGGCTTTGTTGCTGTTGACTCTTCCTTTTCACAGTATATACAGCATATACTCAAATTTTTTAAACTTTCTAACAAACGTGACCTAACATAAGCCTGCCCTTCCTTTTATCTTTCTCTTGTTTTCTCTTATTCCCATTCTTATTCCAATTATTATAACTTATCTTCCGTATCTTTGCCCTTCTCTTCTCTTCATCTAAGGTTTCCATCTCCTCACCTCTCTCTTGCCTATTTATTGCCACTGCCTCCTTCGTCTCACAAAAAATCACATTGCTACCCTTTGAGGGTGTGGATACAATGCGACCCCAAACGTCTAAAGTTTAGAGATAGCCTTCTTCATGGTCATGCTTTCGAGGGAAGCAATATTCTTAAGGTCCTGAAGGACGTTACCGGCATCACACTCACTGACATTAGTCAGGAAGGTGATGATATCGTGCTCTTCTTTTTATGTGAGGAAGAGATACGAAACCAATCGCAAATTGGTTTCTGACAGCAATTCACGGAAGCGGGGAATCTGAACGGATTAAGAGATTGATGTATACACAATGTTCACGGAGATTTTGGTTGTGGCGACAGCATAAAGTTTTACACAACTTAGGAAGACAGTCATAGCATCCAGAATGGCGGGCTGGGGCGAAGTGGGAACGTAGCACGCTGCTTTCCCTCTGTCTTGAATCCACCAATCAGAGGGAAACGCGAGAAACGGCCTACTGGTGCCGCTCCGAATCACAGGGCTTCCCCTCGGGTCACGTGATGCTTGGGCTGACGTCACGTCACTCAGCCGGTGCTGGACACAAGCCAGGAACCGTTGGTTTATGACCGCAAATTTCCTGCCTGCATCTCAGTGTACACATTTTCACGTAATACATGATAATGTCTATCTCTACTCACAGATGAGCTACAGCTGCCACTGTAGCCTTGCTGGACGCGCCGTGGTCTGTTTCTCCTATAAAATCCAAACAAGAGAGGTTTCGTGAAGGAGTTAAGGAATCTAGAAAGAGTGCATGACTGAGCATTTGTGCTCAGAGTGAAACCTGACGTTTGTGCTCTAACATTTGGTCTAGAAGCAAGCTGACAATTCCTTCTTTCACAGAATGTATGTACAAGACTCGGGCTTAAATTGTTCAGAGTCTCAGATACCATAGTGGTGAAGTTTAAGTAAGAGGTAGTTATAGTTAACAGTATCAAAGGCCTTTCTCAGGTCAATGAAGAAGTCAATTAGGAAACCATTTTTGTCAGGGCCTGTGTAGATTATATCAAGCAGACTAATAATGGCATCGTTGGTACTCTTTTGGGAACGGAAGTCAAAATTACAGGAACTTAATACGTTGAATTTTCAAGGTAGGAGTAGAGCTGTTTGTAAATCATTTTTTCAAATATTTTTGAAACTATAGATACATTTGATATTGGTTTGTAATTGTTTGTCAGCGATCTCGCCTCCTTAATGAACTGGCGTTACTCATGCTTTTTTAAGGGTATCAAGCAAAGTATGACACTAGAGACTTGTTGAATAGCAGAGCTATGGGTGATGCAAGAGCAGGGACAACATTCTTCTATATCATAGATGGTATTTCATTAATGTTCCCAACTTTGGTTTTTATTGACTCCCACTATGGCTCACAACCACTGTTGAATTTCAAAAACAAGCTCGACAAACTCAATAGGACAAATGAGGACAACTCCTACGACCAGCCGGCGGCTTCCTGCCCTCGTGGACATCAATAGACACAAATTCAGGTAACTAATATAAGGGTCCAGAACGGACCCAAATATCGTCACTTTAATTTCACCTCGTATGTGTAGGTTGGGTTATTTCTACTTGAAGGAGTACTTACGTGTGCAGCAAGGGCATCTTCAGCGGCCTTGACCTGCAGTGCCAGGATCATATCCCGAGTCTCCTCTCTCTGAAAATAATGCATTTTATGTACAAGTATGAACCAATGGTGAGTGTTCCTCAACACAGCTAATGATATACCTCCATATATACCACGCGTTACTGTTAACACAAGTGTCAAGATACATTCCACACAAACCTTTTGAGTTACTGTGTGAGGGGCGGAGAAGAGAAGCAAGGTGAGTGAGACGTCCATCAGCACCCTCGCCAGTCTTATCAACAAACCATATCCTTTCTTATTCGTTATTATTGTAAAAGGATTTTTTATTGTTAATACAAGTAAATTTAGAATGCAATAACAGATGGGTAATGCAAAGTAGCAGTTGAAGTCTCGCTGGAAATGCTGGATGGCGAGGAGGCGGTTGGCAGCGAGTGTGACCTCCTCCCTTGTCAGTGTGATGGACGCCTGGTCCTGGTCATCCTGGTGTGGGTGGCTCACCTCACCTCTAACACAGCCATCCACCACACAAATGTGGCCTCTATTACCTTTGTTGCAACTTTGAGTTATTTCATCGCTTTGTAGCTTGTGAGGAAAAATGTTAGAGTATGCAGATGATGTGAGGGCCGCCATGCAGTAGAAGAGCGATACCACTGTAATAATGCATACATTCCTCATATACAGTAGTATAAAGTAGATTACATCTCGTCCTACTTTTAAAATAGTATACCCATTACTATTATAATCAATATTAAATGGAATTAATAAATCGGCAAACAGCGAAACTTCACAGATAACGAGTACGAAGAATATGGTGTCGTTGTGGGGCTTCCAGGAGGAGCGTCGGGTGTGAGCAAGCAGAGTGTGGAGACGCTCAGTCAACTGCGCCAGCTCACCGCTTCTCCAGACCAGGAAGAAGAAAAGCACTAGTAAGCTTATGGACATTACAAATGATAGACGACCGGCATAAAACATGGTGGAGTGCCTTTCTGTCTTGCCAGGTTCTGGATATAAAAGATATATGACATTGACAATTAACTGAAGGAGAGACCAGATCGTCACGAAGAGCAATAAGGCCTGGGATAACCTTTCCATGAAAGGTCGTCTCTTGAGTGAGTGAGGAAGAGCCAGGTCAGCTTCGGGACAAGAGCCGAGAGTCCTCCCATTGTCAAGGTCCAGGTCGGAGGTGAGCCAGGCGACAGGTGCTGGTCTGCTCGTAGCCTTGTCCTCGCCTATCGACCAGCTGTATGGCAAGCCTCCTAACATTCGGCTCACCTTAAGGAAAAATATTAGGAGCGCATCAGGCTTCATTCTGCCACGAGCGACGACTGTACAGATGACCATCTCGATGCTCGTTTTGAGTAGGTGACTTTTACAAACAAAAATAAAAAGGTTGTCACTGACTTTAGTTGCAATAAGAAACACCACATGTAGATTCTTCTCTGTGAACGTTCTATAGGCGTGGAGGACAGACGCCGACTGCAAAAATACCTCACCCAGCAAATGCTCAGGAGTACTATTTTATTGACTTTTTTTTTACAGCTGATATCAGGCAAACATTATAGGCGTTGCCCTCGTAGCTATATAATGTGATAGATGGACTCGCCGATAAAAAAAAACGAGCTTCATAAGAGTTAATGGGAAGAAGTGCATGGTGACACTGTTGTGGACATTGTGGCTGATTGAATTAATACATTATCTGAGTGGTAGTGTGATGTGGTGGGGACTGTGTGGTGGTGGGGGGCTGTGTGGTATTAGGGGCTGTGTTGGTGGGGACTGTATGGTGGTGGGGGCCTTGTGGTATTAAGGACTGTGTTGGTGGGGGCTGTGTGGTGGTAGGGACTGTGTGGTGGTAGGGGCTGTGTTGTGGTAGGGAATGTGTGGTCGTGGGGGCTGTGTGGTGGTAGGGGCTGTGTTGGTGGGGGCTGTATGGTGGTGGGGGCTGTATGGTGGTAGGGACTGTGTGTTGGAGGCTGTGTGGTGTTAGGGACAGTTAAATGCTGGGGGCTGTGTGGTGGTAAGGGCAGTTAGATGGTGGGGCTGTGTGTTCTAGGGGGCTATATGTTGGTAGGGAATGTGTGTTGGTGGGGGCTGTATATTGGTAGGGACTGTGTTGGTTGGAGCTGTATGGTGGTCAGCGCTGTACATTGGCAAAGACTGTGCGGTGGTGGTGGCTGTGCTGGTAGGGAGTGTGTGGTGGTGTTGGTGGTGGTGTCTTTGTAGGGACTGTGTGGTGATTGGGGCTGTATGGTGGAAGGGAATGCGTGTGGTGGAGGTTGGGCATCGGAGGTGGTAGGGAATGTGTGGTGGAGGGGTTACATGTTGGCAGAGACTGTATGGTGAAGGTGCTGTGTGGTGGTGGGGGCTGTATGTTGGTGGGGACTGTTTGATGTTGGAGAATGTTTGTTGGCAAGGACTGTGTGGTGGAAGAGACTGTGTGGTGGAAGAGACTGTGTGGTGGTGGAGGGGGCTGTGTTGGTAGGAATTGTGTGGTGGAGGGGGCTAAGTTAGTATAGGGGCTGTGTTGTGGAAGGGTACGTGTGGTGGTGGAGGCTGTGTGTTGGTAGGGACTGTGTGGTGGTGGAGGCTGTGTGTTGGTAGGGACTGTGTGGTGGTGGAGGCTGTGTGTTGGTAGGGACTGTGTGGTGGTGGAGGCTGTGTGTTGGTAGGGACTGTGTGGTGGTGGAGGCTGTGAGTTTTGGTCGGGGACTGTGTGGTGAAGCAGGATTTGTGATGCGTGGGGCTATGTTGTTAGGGTTGTGTGTTGGTGGGGCTATTTGGTGTTGGGGGCTGTGTGTTGGTAGGAACTGTGTGGTGGTGGTGGGGGCTGTGTGTTGGTAGGAACTGTGTGGTGGTGGTGGGGGCTGTGTGTTGGTAGGGAGGTACGGACTATGTGTTGGAAAGGACTGTACGTTGGTAGCGACTGTGTTGGTAGCGACTGTGTTGGTAAGGTAAGGTAATTATCAAAAGAAGGCACAAAACCGGGAAGT
>WNGS01111181.1:392448-406358 GCA_020271785.1 Procambarus virginalis
ATAGACGACGTTTGTCCTCTTTAGACCGTTCTGCTCACGTGTCTGGAGAGTTTCTCATGAGTACGGCTGGCCGTTTTCTTGGTTTTATTAGAATCGTTAGTGTATCTTCTAATTTTGTCTGTAGGGATAACATTTCTAGTAACAATATCTTTCAGGACCCTTTCCTCCCGTTTTATGAGCTGTGGAAAGAAGTTCCTGTAAATAGTCTAATAGGGGGTATAGGTGTTGTATTTAGTTGTCTCTTCAGAGGGTTCATGGGGGTTTCACCTATTCCATTCTTATGATGTCTCGTCAATGAAACCAATGGAGAAGCCTTGTTGACTAGACTGCCTTACCTAAAGAGTTCTTCGTCGAATTGCGTTCATTCTGAGCTGTTGCTGAGACACAGTCGACATAAGCGTTAACAAACACTCCTCTTTGTACCTGTCTGGCAGTCACTGTTGGCATTTATGGCACTATTCCTATGTTTGTTTTCCTAGTGTAGACTGCAGTGTGGAACACCTCCATCTCTTTCCATGACTGTTACATCTGAAAGGGCAGCTTCCCATCCGTCTCCATATCATACAGGATGAAAACGCAACACAGAATTCTGCGTCAAACGCCTCCTTCAGCTCCTGCAGATGTACGACATCAGGATACCTCTGTAAAAATGTCATCAACATACCTGCAGTATATGGCCGGTTTCACAGTTCAGTCGACTAGACTTTTATATTCTCAGATAGATACCCCTGTAAAAGTTCGCAAACAGGACACCTAGGGGAGAACCCATGGCGACCCCATCTACTTGCTTACATGTGCCCATCCGGGCTCAAGAAGGGTGCCTCTTTAGTACAAGCTTGGGGTAGTTTCCTCAGGATATTTTCTGGTATGTCAAGAGGAGTACAGTCCGGATCACGATACACTCGGTCCACTATCATCCCGATTGTTTCCTCCACAGGTACGTTGGTGAACAGTGATTCTACGTCTAACGAGGCTCTTATCCTGTGGCCCGTGTTCCCCGCAGTAAGTCAACAAATTCCTTTGGGGACTTCAGGCTGAAGGCGCAAGGGACATAAGGAGTCAGTAAGCCATTGAGTCGTTTCGCCAGTCTGTACGTGGGTGTGGGTATCTGGCTGATGATTGGCCGAAGTGGGTTTCCATATATATATATATATATATATATATATAATATATATATATATATATATATATAATATATATATATATATATATATATATATATAATATATGCGAACAAGCCTGAATGGTCCCCAGGACTATATGCAACTGAAAACTCACACCCCAGAAGTAACTCGAACCCATACTGCCAGGAGCAACGCAACTGGTATGTACAGGGACGCCTTAATCCGCTTGACCATCACGACCGGACATAAGGAAGTGATAGCCGAAGCTATATGACCACTTCCCCGCCGGCACTCGGTAATCTTGGGCATAGCATTTTATCAAATCACCTCATTTTTTGGGGCAACACGTGAGGAACACAAATGCGGACAAGTCTGAATGGTCCCCAGGACTATATTTGCATATAGTCCTGGGGACCATTTAGGCTTGTTCACATTTGTGTTCCTCACGTGTTGCCCCAAAAAATGAGGTGATTTGATAAAATGCTATGCCCAAGATTACCATCCGAGTGCCGGCGGGGAAGTGGTCAAATAGCTTCGGCTATCACTTCCTTATGTCCAGTCGTGATGGTCAAGCGGATTAAGGCGTCCCTGTACATACCAGTTGCGTTGCTCCTGGCAGTATGGGTTCGAGTCCCTTCTGGGGTGTGAGTTTTCAGTTATATATATATATATATATATATATATATATATATATATATATATATATATATATATATATATATATATATATATAAATATATATATATATATATATATATATATATATATATATATATATATATATATATTCTTTCTATATGTTATATTTATTTATAGGCCAAGAATCTTTCCCTCATTTTTATTGGTAATGTTAACATTGTGTATCTGAAGTTAAATTTGATTTGATGATTTACTTCCAAATAAAATATAGTAGGTATTTTCTCTGTTTAGTGAGTATACTGATTAATATCCATGAGTGGATTTTTTTAATTTGTTATTTAAAATATTATTTAGCATGTGGGGGTTGGGCTCTGAAGAGATGAAGGTAGTATCGTCAGCAAATGGTATAGGTTTAAGAATGTTAGAAACATTTGGCAAATCATTGATGTATATAAGAAATAGGAGAGGTCCTAGGAGGCTGCCCTGTAGTACCCCTACTGTTAATGGTAATGTGGGCGAGGTTATGTCATTGATGGCTACATATTGGTATTTGTCAAAAACAGATTGGCTCGAATATACTTCAGGGCAAGGCCTCGGATTCTATAATAGTGGAGTTTAAAGTAAGGGGTATTTACGGTTTGCAGTATCAAGGGCCTTTCTTAGGTCACTGAAGTGGCCAATTGGGAACTAATTTTTGTCAAAGCCTGAGTAGATTATATCAAGCAGATAAATAATGGCATCATTAGTACTCCTTTCGGAACAGAAGCCAAACTGACAGGGACTTATTATGTTGAATTTTACAAGGTAGGAATAGATCTCTTTGTAAATATTATTTTTAAAAATGCTTTTGATAGTATACGTTGTTTTGATATTGGTCTGTAATTGTTTGTCAGCTGTCTCGCCTCCTTTATGAACTGGCGTTACACTTGTTTTTTTTTTTAAGGATATAAGGAAAAGTATGACACTCCTTGTTTGCTCTCTTTGGTCCCTTCTCTCTGGGTGCCTAATTATTACTACGATATATACGTATATACGATAGTTTTTTGAAGTTGCAAATGTATTATGGAATGAATTATAAATATTCACACCTTGTAAGCGAAGAATATTGTTATAAAACAATAAGCTTCAAGGGAGTTGTAATTATATTGCAATAAAATTGCAAGACCAAATACAAAGCAATAAATGGTACATCAGTGTTAATAATGTCATTGGGGTACAAAACAATGCAATGTAATGACATTTGCGAATTTATGTGTAAATACAATTGAAATTTACTTAAATAAAAAATTTTGGGAGGATAAATATTTTTTCCTCGGTTCTTACAAGAGATATTAAGGTGAAAATTTGACATGAAGGAGTACATATCTCCAACAATAGGTTCCACCATTTTGAAGGAAACAAGTAAATTTGTAGCGTCTCGAAATATTACCGGAATATTTGACATTAACTTTCGAAAGTAATTTTTTTACAACTACAAGCTTTAACTCCAAGCTTAATTTCCAAGCAATTCTAATGAGTCCCATAGAATATGTGCACAGGATATAGTTCTACAACAGACATTTAAAGATTTAAAATTTAAAGCAGAAATCTAATACATTTTATGATACATTTTCTTTTTTTTAATTATACATTTTCAAGTGCATAAATCTGGTGTAAAATTCCTGGGATTCACATAAATGCTTGTTTATAGCTCAACTAGACAAATATTGAATATAAACTACAATGAGAATTCACGATTAAATGCTATGATGATAGCTTAGTGCAAAAGCTGTACATTTTATTCAAACTAGTTTTTGATTTTGAATTACAAAACTGCTTTTATCGTTGAAAATTGTTGTTTTTATTTTTTTTAATATATGTCTAACGGAGCTGAAACTTTTGTCAGTAGGAGGGTTCTAACAGTTCCATTATGTCAAAAAAAATCATTCAAATTTAACAACTTGAATTTCAGAAAATTTGGCTTTGTAATCAAAATTATGGTATAAATTAATTAATCCAAGCAGTGTTTACCAGTAATGAGGACAGCCCTTGAGCACGAGCAGACGGAACCAGTGTAAGGAACTAAGATGCGTGTCTCTCCCTGGCAGCTGGGGCGACTCATCACACTCATGGACCACTATCCAGGCTTCAACATGGCAGGAATCTTCGTTGTTGACAAGTCCAAACTTGTTGGAGTAAGTCTCAAGGTCTTGGCGCACGTCTGACCAAAGTCTGCCATACCAACATTCCACATGAGTTAGTCTTATTAAGCATTTCTGTTTCAATTTAATATATAAAAAAATATATTTTATTGACATGGTCAAATAATAGTAAGAGTGTTGAAGGAACTAATAAACCTACTGATAGAACAGTAAAGCAAGCATTTGCAGGAGAATTGTATCATTGAAGGATGAGAGAATTGACAGGAACGTGGACATTGTCAGGGAGTGAGGTAACGTCTTGATCTTGTTCGAGGCTAACGGGTGGTAGAGTCGTGTAGTGGGAGGCGAGTGGTAAGACCAGTCTTGTAGTGGGATGTGCTTGGTAATACCAGTAGGGAGTGGGGAGGTGATTGGTAGGACCATTAGGGAGTGGGAGAGTAGTGAAATATGTGACTAGAACCATGCACGCACCTGAGCAAGTGAGGCAGTTAGGCCCCCGTGCTCAGGTGGTGCGCAGGTGTCTAGTCACAAAGGGATCTGGGGGTTTCCCGGGGTGGGCGCGCATGCCATCCGGCCGCGCGGCACTAGTCACTCGGTAGAATCGTGTTGGACTGGGATAGCGGCATGTGAAACGTTATAGGTCATGTAGGGTAAAGTGTAAGTATAGGAACAGGTGTGGTGAATAGGCGAGCAATAGTAGTAGATGAATATGTATGAGTAAGTGCCGTAGTGTTAATCGCGTGTAGATATATAGTTAAATAACAGTATGTAGGATATGTTGAGGAGGTTAAAGGGGGCCCCCCTACCCCAGACATAGTAGGAGACCGAGCTTTTAAGATGGGTGGTTAGGGGTAGGGCACATGAAAGAGATTAAGGGGAGAGGGGAAGGGTCGGGAGCGGGCGGTAGCTTTGACTGATAGCACAGGTCTCTGTTTTATGTAGAGAAGTGTATATATATTTTACTAATTCTTTGCCTGTGGTGGGGGTCTCCAATATCTTCATGTCGGAGTCAAGAGGTGTACACGGTAGGAGGTCATAGTAACAAATGAGGCTGTGAATTTACCCATACTGTTTTCGTAAACAGAATGGGTGGGGCACCTCTCTCCCTCCCCTCCCTTACTTTGCTTAAGGAGTAGGGCCACATACCGCCACATAGACCTGAGGAGTGTCACCACATGGCACATGGATGTGTGCAGGAGTGAATGTTTTGAATCGCTCTCCTCTTGAAGGGTGAGACTCAACTGTTGGGAATGACAGCAAAACGGCACACCATACTCACTCCTGTCACAACTCACACCACCACATAGCCACATAGGCCATGAGGCAGCCCACATACCGCAATGTAGGAGAACTGTACCGGTGTGTGGTCTTTGACGGCCCGCGCATGAGTGGACTGTGTTCGCGTTAAGGTGGTGTCATATGTCGCACCCTCCCCTCATTCCCCTCCCATACAGGTGACAGTTATCAATTCCCCACTTCACATTCCCCAGTCCTCCATAAACGAGGCACAAAAATAGTAAACACATTATATATATATCGCTGTATTCATATGGAGCACGTGTCAGCCTGTGATCTTGTATGTCTTTCAGCAGTCAATAAGTAGTTAAAGGGCGTAAACCTTTGTATATATAATTTGGCCTCGGGGGCACCGGCTCACCTCTTGGGAGTTTGACACATAACTGGACTAAATGATTCGATACCACACACCATACCCATCAGGTCCCCCCCTCCAGACCCCCATAAACCTAGCACTCAAGTCTATTTACATCTTTCCCTCCGAGGTTGAGGGGGCATACACACGTGTCTCTATATTCCCAACAAATAGTGACTATAGCCTGAGATATAGATCTTTTAATTTCTCATGGACTCTGAGTAACGAGCCTCATCGCATAGCAGTCTTCAATTTTCTTCTATCTAATCAAATTACTGCCCCGCATTTCAATAGCATTTAGCATAACCCAGTAAACTCAAAGTCAGTAAGTAAGCATTTACTGAATGAGGGAAACATTTTTTACATCTTAAAAGGTGTCTACTAGTCTTCAATTTTTTTCTTTCTATCAAATCAGTGGTAGTAAGCTAGTCTTCAATATTTTTTTGTTTGTTTTTAAAAAAGTAGAGTTTACACTTTCAAGCTAACTAGGTAGACTAGTTTTAAGGTTCTACATACATACATTCCAAGTCGAGGCAGATCACTTCAGCAAATGCGTCATTCATTATTTTAAAGTTTTTTTTAATTTTTGCCTGGATGCCTAGATTAAAGACCCCATTCTCTCTCCCCATATCTTTATTCACCACATACAAATTTCTCTGTATGCATGTCTACTCAATCTCAGCCGACTCTACATCCAATACTATCACCAAATATTACTGTGCAGTCCTTGTAACACACAATGGCATTAGTGCTGTCTGTCTGCCTCTCTCTGTCGACCCCCGGCGGTGTTTAACTCCCAGCTGTGGTCGACGCGCGCCTGCTCTCATCCCAGCAAACCTACCCTCACATCCGACGACACATGCCCTCTCGTCCATCACACGTCATTTCCTTAACCCTGTAGTCTGTCTACATTTCTCCTGGCTTCTACCATCACTCAGTAAAGGCAGTCAGTCAAACAGCAACAGTGAACTGAAGACTCTAATATGCTATGGGGATAGACCGCTTCTCTCTCATGCTGAGCCATTAGTGAAATACCCGGCTTCAATTTGCTAGGACATAGGATCTACAGTTCCATCAGGTTAACCTTATGCCATTAACGCTGAGTGACACTGACCCGCCTTAGCAAGGTGACTGCGTGCAACATTAGCCCAGCGAAAACATAAACTTTTAATATCATAGCAACACAATGACACAGAATGTACAGCACTCCTAATATTTTTATTCAAGCACTGATAACATAGCATAATGTAAGATTTTTTCACATTTCATATCGCGTGTATAGATTTAATTTAAAACAAAAGGTGAAACACGAGAACATGAACTAATAGGGTTGAGATAGTAGGAAAAGCTTTTCGGAAGATAGAAGAGCTGAGGAGACATGTTCGCTACCTACAATTCTAATATTTCTTGCAGACCTGCAGTCCTGACCACAAAAGCCGTCAGTCAGTCAGTCAGTCAAACATTTTATAGTTTAAAGTTTTTACATCTTAAAGGGGACTACCAGTCTTCAATTTTTCTTCAATCAAATCAAATAGACATGAAGACCACTACCACATGACTGCGGGGGAAAGAGCATTCGAGCGGTGCACCTCTTGATGTCTGTCTGTCGGTTGACTGGGTTAATGACCACAATATCCTACACTATACCTGCTCCTGCATACCTTTCCCCCCCTACACTTAGTAACGTAACGTGGAAATCAACTTTCTGTCTGATGGCCAAATAACATTTTTGAAAATGTGAAGCATGTTTATGGGGCGTTAGCGTTGTCTGTCCATCATTCTGTCTCGTTAGGGTCAGGTCTTCTTTAGAGCTCGGTCGTGTCTCCTTATAATTGAGTTGTCACTCAGCATCACCCTTCTCTCATCCCCCTATTAGTGCTTGATCCACCAGGTGTCTAATCTTCACCTCTAGTAATTCTCAATGGAATAGTCGGTGTGTGCTTTTTTTTTAACAGAGAAACTTAGTTTCTAGTTTTAAAATATTTCCAGTTGATAGCCGTTAACTATGTAGGAATGGATAGACCGGTTATTCTGTGCAAAAAGCCTTTTCTCTTCACTTGTGCTAAGTGAGCCAGACAAAATTTGACATTACACTATTAGTAAGGCAATACAGAACAAAGAAAAATTACGCTATTAGTTAAATATTCAAAACATATAACACACAATATTTCACAGGCTTTTAAACTATTACAAGTTTTTTCAAGCAAATAAGGTTCCTTTAAGCAGTTCATCACATCAAACATAACGTGTGCAGATTTAGTTTTTTCCCATTTCTTATCAAGTGTGTAGATTTAATTTTAAACCCCCCCTCCCTGCTCGGCTCGTTGATGCCATGAGGGGGGCTTAGTTGGTGGCTGCCAGAGTGTGATGCTCCTTGGGACAGTCCTCTGTCCTTTTCTAGCCTTGTGCTCCTGCTGCCGTCCTCCAATTATGCCGAGCACCTTTTCCTTTTCCTTCTGTTTCGTTTTTCTCCCCCTCTTCTCCTATCTGCTTGTCGTTTCCTGCCGACCTTTTGCTTGTTTTGGTTCTTTCTTTGGACTTCTATTTTGACGCCCGGGTGCTTGAGGAGGCATACTCTTGCACCCGTAAAACTGTAGTACACGACGTCTCGAGCGAGGGGAACCTTTTATTGTCAATCCCCGTTTCGTCACTGAACCCGATCTCGACAGACTGACGGTTCTTAAGGTGGCGTTTGTGGGGCGTATACTCACGACGCACCCCTAGGGGGCCCCGGCATGATCGGCGATAGCTTCCTGTTGGGTGTCCTGCCTCTAATTGTGGCTCCATGGTGGGTCTGGGGGCACATTCGTGGATGAATTCCTTTTTTCTCGTATATATGTCGATGAATGTTTCTGTTGTACCCTCTCAGGCTCGTGGGGTGGGCGACCAAGCCCCCGAGTCGGCCTGTATTGGAAGACCAGGCTCTGTAGCTCCCGCTGCGTTGGGCCCCGACCTTGCTCCTCCTTTGACCATCCTGACTTCTTCCCCCAGCTCCCCTCCCTCCTTTGTGGTTGGGTCGAGCCTCCAGCCCCCAGTGATGACCACTTCGTCCCCTGGTGCAGCTAAGTCTCTCGTTGTGACTACTGCGCCTTTTGACCCCTCTCTCTCTGGGGGTTCTCAACGCCATTCGCGCCCCGGCCACACTCGCTCGATTCCTTCCCGTACTGACGCGTATCAGTCCTTGTTTGGTCCCGCTTCATGGGCCAAATACTTTGATCTCCTCCCTCTTGATTCTGCGCCTCCTGACGATTTCTCCCTCCATCGGCATCTTGTTGATTCCGTGGATGCGTCCGTTACCTTCAACCCCACTCGTCTCAGTACATGTGTTGTTGCTGCTCCTTCTCAGGATGCAGCTTCCCGCTTGGCTGCCTTATCTTGCCTTGGCGAGATCCCTGTTCGGGTCTCCAAGAACGTTCGGATGAATGCCAGTGTTGGCACTATTCTCCTCCCGCCCCATGTTGCAACCGGTGTTCGGAATCTGCAGGATTGCCACGATGATATTCGGCATATCCTTGATGCCCAAGGCCATTCTGTCCTCCAGGTTGACTCGTTTACTCGTCCCCCTCGTGGTCGTCGCCGTCAACCCCTTCGTGTTGTGAAGATCACCTTTGATGGTAGGACCCTTCCATCCTCTGTCATTCTTGCTGGTGCCAGGTGCTCTGTCCAGGAGTATATTCCTTCTCCCGGCTTTGTAACAAATGCTGGAGGTTTGGGCATGGTGCCATCCGCTGCTCTGGGACTGTCTCTCTCTGTCCTTTGTGTGGGGGTGAAGGTCACTCTAAGTCGGAGTGCACTTCTCCCCAAGCTCGCTGCCTCAACTGTGGTGAGGCCCATCCTACCTTCTCCCGTGCCTGTATCCATTACAAGCTTGAGGCAGCCGTCCTCAACTTGAAGCACCGGGAGCGTTTATCTTTTCCTGAGGCGAGGCGCCAGGTTCGCCGGCTCCCGCCTTATGCTAACGTCTCTTATGCTCGCGTGTTGCGCTCTTTCTCTCCTCGTCCTTCCCTTCTTCCTCAGACTCACAACCGTTTCCGGGCCTTGGACCCTGATACGCCCACTGCCCCCTCCTCTGTTCCTTTGAGTTCTGTCCCGAAAGGTCCCCCTCCTGGTCCTCTGTCTGGGGTTCCCCTTCTTTCTACCCGGTCTGTCGTGTCTCCTGTGTCTTCTTCCTCGTCTCCCTCCGATCCTCCTTCCCTTTCTTTTCCTCCATCTATTGACTCTCCCCGCCGCCTGTCTGTGCAGGCGGATGTCCATCGCTCTCCTAACGGCCGTCGTGTGTGCTCCCGTTCAGCTTCTCCTGTTGAGACACTGGAATCCGTTGCCCGGTACGTTGTTGCTGGGACACCGGTCTCTTTAAGTCAGAAGCGTAAGCCTGGCCCTCTCCTTCCTCCTCCCCGGCGGGTAAGAAGGCTTCGCTTTCTTCCTCAGCCCCTCCTTCTGGCTCTGTTGCTCCTTCCCCTCCCATTTCAGTGATTACCCCCCCTGTTCCTGCTATGGAGGTTTCTTTGGCCCCTGCTTCCCTTTCGGTTGCTGCTCTTGCTGAGGTGCGCTCCCCTCTTTCTACTCCCCCTCTTCCTGCTGCTGTCCTTGACTGCTCCTCTCCGTTGTCTCCTCCTCCTCCTCCTCCTCCGGACCACACCCGCCCGCCCCTGGTCTGTTCTCCCGCTTCTTCCCTCCGTCTTTGCTCAGTTTACCCATGCCCCCTAACCCTGACTTTGCTGACCCTGATCCCGACCCTGATATTCTTTAACGTGCTGTGTTGCTCTTTCGCCTTTGTTTCTTCCTTGTTCTCTGTTGTTGTCCTTTCTCTTCTCGTCGATGTCTATTCTTCAATGGAACGTTCAAGGTTATTACGCCAATTTCCTCGAACTCCAACTTCTGATTTCGCTGTTTTCGCCCCTTTGTGTCTGTCTCCAGGAGCCGATGCTTGGTGCTCGTCCAGGTCGTTTTCGTGGCTATTCCTTTCTCTCCCCCCCCCCCCAGCCATTGCTGGGGCTCCTAATTCTTCTGCTCTCTTGATTCGTGCTGATGTTCCCTTTGTTCCTTTACTTTTTCCTTTGCCTCTCCATTGTTCTGCTGCTCGTATCTTTGTGGGGAAATGGTACACAGTTTGTTCCATTTATTCCCCCCGAGTGTCCCGCTTTCTCTTCCTGATTTGAAACACCTCTTGGACTCCTTGCCGGAGCCTGTGCTCCTGCTGGGTGACTTCAATTGTCGTCATTCTCTTTGGGGTGATGTTCTGACGAATACCCGGGTCGCCTTCTTGAGCCGTTTCTCCTCTCTTCTTCCCTATCTCTTCTGAATTCTGGAGAGCCCACTCATTTGGATTCTTGGACTCGCACCCTTTCCTGTCTTGATCTTTCTCTCTGCTCTTCTTCTCTTTACTTAGATTTCACGTGGCAGGTTCTTGATGACCTCCATGGCAGTGATCATTTCCCTATCCTTGTTTCCTTTTTCTCTTTTCGCCCTTCCCTCTCTTTTCCTAGGTGGCAGTTTGCTAAAGCGGACTGGAACCTATTTACCCTCAGTGCTGCTCTCTCTGACCTCTCCCTTCTGCCTCTCCCTCGCGCTCTCCTCCTTTTTCATGACACTGTCTTCGACGCTGCCCTCCGCTCTATTCCTCGCTCTTCCTCTCGGGGTCCACGGAAGTGCGTTCCCTGGTGGAATGCGGACTGTGCTCGGGCTGTCCGCTGTAAGCGTGCAGCCTGGAAGAGGCACCGCCGTCGGCAGACGACCGATTCTTTTCTTTTCTTTCGGAAAGCGAGTGCGGTGGCCCGTAGGGCCATCCGTACGGCTAAACGTGAATGTTGGGCTTCTTATGTCTCCACAATTACGTCCGAAACTCCCCTGCCACAGATCTGGAAGCGTATCCGCAAGATAGCGGGTAAGTTCGTTCCCGATGTTTCCCGGTCCTTCACCTCCGTGGTACTCTTGTGGCGGACCCGTTGCAGGTCGCTACCGAACTGGGTTCCCACTTTTCTTCTGTTAGCTCTGGTCTTCATCTTCCCCAATCTTTCCTTCTTCGTAAACCTGTCCTTGAGTCTCGTCCTTTAGATTTCTGCACTCGTCTTCGACTTTCCTATAATGATCCCTTCTCTCTCTCTGAACTTCGTTCTGCCCTGGCCCTCTGCGGTTCTACGGCGGCGGGCTCCGATGGTATTCATGAGATGCTTCGCCATCTCCCTCCGTGCACGTCTCAGTATTTACTGAGTCTGTATAATCGGATCTGGGAGTCGTCGTCAGTCCCTGAGGACTGGCTCGATGCCGTTGTCCTCCCTGTTCGCAAACCAGGGTCTCTGGGAACTTCCCCTAAGGACTTTCGCCCTATTGCCCTCACAAGTTGTGTCTGCAAACTCTTTGAACGTATGGTTAACGTTCGTCTGATGTGGTTCCTGGAACACCATCACCTCCTCTCCCCTTCTCAATTTGGTTTCCGCAAGTGCCGCAGCACGACAGATGTCCTGGTGAACTTGGAGGTCTATATTCGTACTGCTTTTGCTGCGAAGACCTCCGTTGTTGCCGTCCTTTTTGACCTGGAAAAGGCTTACGACACCACTTGGCGATATCATATTCTATCCCAGCTTCATTCTTTTGGCCTTCGTGGTCATCTCCCTCTCTTTCTCCGCAGCTTCCTCTCTCGTCGTTCCTTTCGGGTGCGCCTTGGTACCGCTCTCTCTGCCTCTTTTCAGCAATACGAAGGTGTGCCCCAGGGTAGTGTTCTGAGCACTACTCTTTTTCTGGTTGCCCTCAATGGTCTTCTTTCCTCTCTTCCTTCAGGTGTCTTCTCCGCTCTCTATGTCGATGATCTTACCCTTTGCTGTCAGGGTGATGATTCGCCTCTCCTTCAGCGCCGGCTTCAACTTGCGATTGATGCCGTGTCGTCTTGGGCCACCGATCATGGCTTCAAGTTCTCTACTTCTAAGACTTGTGCCATGTCTTTTACTCGGAAACGGGTCGTTCTTCGTCCCTCTTTGTCACTTTATGGTCATCCCCTTGAGTACAAAGATTCCGCGAAGCTTTTGGGGTTATTCCTTGACACTCGTTTGTCTTGGTCTCCCCATATCTCTTACCTCCGTGTTGAGTGCTCTAAGGCCCTTACCCTCCTTCGAGTATTGTCCCATACTTCTTGGGGAGCGGATAGGCGCACTCTCCTTGCTTTGCATTCCTCTCTCGTCCTGTCTAAGCTCGATTATGGTTGCCCTGCTTACTCTTCTGCTTCTCCTTCTGCTCTTCGCCGTCTTGATGCTTTGCACCATACTGGGCTGCGCCTCAGTTCTGGTGCCTTTCGTTCGACTCCCGTCCTTAGCTTGTATGTTGACACTGGCTTCCTATCTCTCCAGGACCGCCGTGATCGCTACTGTCTTCGCTATCTTGCGCGGTCCTTGCAACATCCTTCCTCTCGCCTCTGTCGTGCTTTAACTTTTACCCCTCCTGCGGTTCCTGTTCCTCTTCACCACCTCCCTCTTTCTGTCCGGTTATCTCGCTTACAGGATTCTCTTTCCGTTCGTGTTTCTAATGTTTCTCCTCGTGTTGTTCCTTCTTTGCCCCCGTGGAGAGTCCCCCTTCCGCAGTTTTGTACATCCTTGACCCGCGTCACTAAAGCTTTTACCCTCCTACGGTTCTAAAAACCTTTTCCTTGAGCACTTTTCTTCTCACTCCCGCTCCGTTTCTGTCTTCACCGATGGGTCTAAGTCTGCGGACGGTGTTGGCTACTCTGTTGTTTTTCCTGATCGCACTTATATGTGTCGCTTACCTCCGGAGACTAGCATCTTTACAGCGGAGCTTTATGCTATTCTCTATGCTCTTCGTCTCCTGCTTTCTCGTTGTCAGTCTTCCTTTGTGGTTGTTGTTGACTCTCGTAGTGCCCTCATGGCTCTCGGGTCCTTTAATCCGGTTCATCCAGTAGTTGTCGAGATCCAGCATTGGCTGTTTCTTGTTCACAGTAAGTTTAAGTCGGTTGAGTTTTGTTGGGTTCCCAGCCATATTGGTGTCTTTAAATGAGCGTGCGGATGCTGCCGCCAAGGAAGCTGTCCGCTCTTGTCCCATCTCTCGTAAAGGTATTCCATATTCCGACTTTTACCCGGTTATCCATTCCTCCATCCTTACCCGTTGGCAGGCTTCTTGGTCGTCTGTTACTGGTAACAAACTCCGTACTCTTAAATGTTGTGTTTCCTCGTGGCCGTCCTCCTACCACCGTAACCGGCGATGGGAAACTGCTCTGGCGAGGTTGCGTATTGGCCATACTCGCTTAACCCATGGTCACTTGATGGAGCGCCGCCCTGCTCCTTATTGTCCTAATTGCATTGTCCCTCTTACGGTCGTGCATGTTCTTCTTGAATGTCCTGACTTCCCTTT
>WNGS01111181.1:428193-442679 GCA_020271785.1 Procambarus virginalis
AAGTTGGTTAACACAGTGGGAGGAACCCCATGATAGAGCTTGAGCAGATTGATGTGGCACAGCTGGGTCTTCCGCCGCCTATCGGGGGTCTCGAGAACGTAGTTGAAGTTGTTCCGGCACTCCTTAACACGGTAGGGTCCTGAGAACCTGTTCTGTAAAGGAGAACCTGGGATAGGGAAATAGGCAAGAACTAAGTCTCCCGGTTTTAAACTTCTTACTTGGCAGTGCTGGTCGTAACGAGTCTTCATCCTCTCTTGGCTTTCTGTAGGTTGTTGCTAGCAAAGGAATGGACCCTCTCTAGAATGTGTCGGAGGTTTGAAGATACTGGGGCACATTCTGATGCTCACTGAAGGTGGCATCACGTAGAGAATCCTTGAAAGCCTTGAGAGGTGTACGGCACTTACGTCCGTAGAGCATCTCATAAGGAGATACTCCTAGTGACTCGTTGGGAAGACTTCTGAAAATACACATAATGAGATCAAGTTGCCTATCCCAATCCTTTGAGGTCTCATTGCAAAACTTTTTTAAGAGTGCCTTGATAGTCTGATGACTACGCTCGAGAGAACCCTGTGAAGCAGGATGATAGGGGCTGGACAGTACCTGTTTGATGTTGAACTCCTCCAGAGTCCGTTTGAAGAGATCACTGGTGAAGTTGGTGCCACAGTCGCTCTGAATCTCCCTCGGAAATCCATACTGGGTGAATATTTCAATAAATTCTTCACCCTGTAGCAGCCGTAATGTTTTTCACTGGAACTGCTATGGGGAATCTGGTGGTAGGACACAGGATAGTTAAGATATAGGCGTTGCCTGCACTGGTCCGAGGCAAAGGACCAACACAGTCAATAATAAGTCTGTGGAACGGTTCCTCAGGCACCTGGATGGGTATCAGTGGTGCTCTGGGAATGGAAACGTTCGGTTCCCGGCTAACTGACACACGTGGCACAGTTTGACATGATTCTTTACATCGTTAACCATACCTGGCCAGTAGTAGTCTTGTCGAATTCCATGGTAAGTCTTGTTGAACCCGTAGTGTGACAATGCTCCGTGGGCCAGGTGTAGAATCGTGGGCCGCAGGCTGGTAGGAATCACTAGTTGTTCAACGTCTGCCCAATCGTCCTCGTCCTTCAGTTTACTGGGTCTATACCTGCGATAGAGTAATTCGTTCTCCATAAAGAACCCAGGAACACTGTCGGATTGGGTCTCAGCCTGAAAGAATAATGGTGTCAAGGTAAGATCATCTCTCTGTAACTTACGGAACTCCAAAGCGGTCAGATTAGGGGGTAGTTTCGAAGGGTCTGAGGGACAGCGGTAGCAGTAGAGTCAGCTGGCTGTGGTCGTGCAGCTTGAGCACGGGTGGTCACCATAACAGGAGGAGAAATCATCACTCTCTTGAACCTTTGCTGGAACATGCTCAAAAATCGGGTTATCCAACACAGAGTTGCTCACCTGGGATATGTCCTTGACGATCAGGTTGTTGGTTGTTGGTCTTCTGCCAAGTCGTTGCCCAGGAGAAGTTGCACTCCAGGCATGGGAAAAGGCTTTTCCCTGACGGCGACTTGGACTTCACCGGTCACGAAGGGACAATCTAGGTAAACTCTGGCAAGAGGATAAGGAGTAGTAGCAGTAAGGTCAGTGATGAATACAGTCTCTCCTGTGTAGGCGACGTTGGGCACAGCTGATTTCAAGACGATCGATTGTAGAGCCGCTGTGTCCCGCAGGATCTTAAGTCCAAAACGTCCCTCTGAATCTGAACCGTGGGTAGTGATAGTTCCTGGATATAGATGCTTGCTAAAGAGAGAGAGATCATTAGCATGAACACCAACATTCATTACAGGCTTACCGGACTTAGGGTGAGTAGGTTTGGGCTTAGGAGGTTATGTTACCTTTAGATTGGGACTTACCACATTTTTCTATGGTATGTCCATAGAGTCGACAATACCTGCAGTACAGTTGAGAGGTACCTTGATCTGGGCTCGCTTTCTCGTAACTGTACCAAGACTTCTTACTGGTAGGTTCTGGTGTCAGCCGGTGGATGAGGCTGTAAGTGTCAGCTGACTTCGCGCACTTCACCAAATCGGTCTCTTCTTTGTCTGCTAAGTATAGGCGGACAGGAGGAGGTACACGTCTCAAAAATTCTTCAACCAGTATGAGGTTGACAAGCTCTGGAAAAGTAGAGACATGTGCTGCCTCCAGCCATTTCATGAATATCTCCGTTTGGTGTTAGCAAATTCTAAGAAGGTGGTGGTACTTGCCTTGACGTAGTCACGGAACTTTCGTCGATAGCTTTCGGTGGAGAGAAGGTAGGCGTCCAACACAGCTTGCTTCAAGGTGGTGTAGTCGTTTTCCGATGCCAAAGTGCTGAGTGTGACGGCTGCTCTACCTGTTAAATGTACTCGGAGAAGGGTAGCCCATTGGTCGTCAGGCCAACTAAGTTGATTAGCAAGGGTCTCAAAAGTGTGAAGAACACATCAACCTCCGTTTCTATGAACGGGGGGCAAACTTACTTGCATGGGAGACATTGAAACTTGGAGGAAGACTAGCTGCAGCTTGTTGGAGTTGAGCTTGGTGTGTAGCGTCCATCGCGAGTTCTCTGACGACGTCTAGAACTGTTTCTGCCGTCGTTGTCGTGTTCACGTTGTATCTCGAGTCGCTCTTTGTATAAGGCCAACTCACGTTCACTTTCTTCTTTCTTCAGTGCGGCCTCTCTTTCTTAAGTGCGGCCTCTTCTTTCTTCAGTGCGGCCTCTCTTTCACTTTCTCTCCGGATGGCAGCTGCTTCCTTGGCCGGCCGCCTTCACGCTCTTGAGGCGGATTCTCTTTCTTGTTCTCCTTCTGATGGCAGCTGCTTCCTGTTGTTGCTCCCGCTCGATCTTAGCAAGTTCTAGCTTGAGCTTTATTGCTGTCAAATCATGCTTATCTGAAATGGTATATGTTCGTGAGTATCAGAATCTATCTTCCTTCATCCAAAGATAATCTAAAATTATATTATGTATGGCATACTTGTTGGCGTCAGGGGAACTTCTAATTGATACTCATGTGCAAGAGTTCTCAATTCGACCCTCTTAGCATGACGAATTTCTCTATTTCACCTTCTGGATCTGCCTTGAAAGTTTGGATACGAAACATAGTGAAAAATGGCAAATAAATGAGACGAATATACTGTGAGAATATGGTGAATGTCAGAAACAGGAAAAGTGGCAACTGATACCTATCCTGTGGAATTATTAATAATTAAAGTTAATTCAAGATGGTAAATGATTAAGGTCGCAGGAAATCTTGTACCTGGTACTCACTGTGGGAGGATAAAGGCAAGAAAATCCTACTAATTAGTTGAAACTGAGTTTCAAAAGACAAGTGAAACACTAAATGGTTCCTAAGGAAATGAGGTAGTCCAAAAATGTAGTCATACCTTGCCGAGTCATTATAGAACATAAGCAAGGTACCCACTGAAATTGAATATGGTATTTACAGAATTAGCGAACTTCGTGCTCAAAAGAAAGAAAGCTAATTCCCTACCTTGAGTAAATACCATCAATTCTGACCAACGAGTAGGGGTGTGAATGTCAACTGGTGACGAGAACTATCGGCGAGGTCCCAACTCGCCAATAATAGTCTGTGCTAGAGGATCTTTGGCCCTCTTTTTCCTCCTAGAGTCGGATTGCAGAAATTAGGTGCTATTGACCGGAGACAGACCACAGTACCAGGGTACCTATGTGATAATCTGTCAAAAATGTGAGAAATATCTGAGGGACAAAAGATGTTAAACACGGGTAATAACAAGGAAGGGGAGACGACCAATTAAGAGTATGACTGCGGCCTACAGTCACCACGTAATCCAAAGTTGTCTCACACTCACCATATGCTACTCCCGTAATGCACAATATACACAGCACCATATAATAATAAACGTGATTAATGTAAATATTGAAAGCAAGGGAATGAAAGCCAAGTACGCTTACCACAATTACCAATACCTGAGTGAAGCTCCTAGGACAGGCCCCCAATTATATGTGACGGTAACGTGTTGGAAATGGTGGTCGGCAGTCTTCCAAATAGCAGATGTCAATGCTGGGCCACATACATGCAAGTTATAAAAAAAAAGGAAAAAAAAGAGTGACTGCTTGTCTGATAATCTGTGGTAAGGTAAGGTAAGATACACGAAAACACAAATATAAAAAAATGCAATTTACTTAATCTAGAAAACAAAATAAAATAAAGACAATTCCTTGGCATTTAAAATAATGTAAAAGTAAAACACGTAAAAATATATATAACAAACTGAAAAGGGGGGAACTGGTTATGTTAACAGGAATACAAAGATAAATGGTGCTGGGAATATATGCGCAAGCTATCAACCTCTATTTGATCACACAAGGTGGGTCAAGTAGGTGTTCACAGCAAGAGCACTAGATATATTCTGACTGGTAGGGCTGCCAGTGATCCTGACGTTGGCTTGCGAGGAATGTGATTGGCGTGGAGCTGGAGTGGTGTGTTGTTGAACGGCCAATGAGAATGCAGGACGGCTGCAAGTCGGTAGTTTGACTGGGAGTAGCAGTTGGCGGGTCGACCAGGTGTGCAGGAGTGGGGGGAGGGGGAGTTGCAGGTGCGTGGCTGGTCTTGATATATACGTTTAAGCCACTGAAAAACGTATCTTGCATATTACTGGGAACGTGACGCTAGAAGAAAGAGCAGGCTAAATCTCTGGGAAGAGATTATCGTCACAATATATATATATTGTGACGGTGTCCACCCTTGTGTTTCTTCCTTGCCAGCTTAGAAGAGTCATGTCTACGTAGCCTAAGTGTTCTCTGGTGTTCAGGGAACGTTTTCATGTGTGGAAAAGCGTGGAGGGTGATATGGCTGGCTGAAAAGTAGCCAGCTAAGTTCGAAAAAGCAAGGGGCTTACGCCTTTTGAAGCACAGGACGGTGACGAGCCATACTGTTTCCCGCCAAGACGTCCTGACGCTTCCCGTTAGTTGTATCTTCTGATACAACTAACGATTTAACGATCCCTACAGACAAAAATCAGAAGATACAACTAACGATTTACTATAAAACCAAAAAAACAGCCAGCCTACTAATGAAAAACTCTCCAGACACAGAGCAGAACGCCCTAAAAGAGACAAACGTCGTCTATGCCTTTAAATGTCCACTTGGGGACTGTAAGCCCCAAAAAACTCAGTATATAGGCAAGACAACAACATCTCTTTCCAGGCGTTTAACGATGCATAAGCAACAGGGCTCCATTAAGGAACATATACTCTCTTCCCACAACCAAACCATCACCAGAGAAATCTTAACAAATAACACAGAAATCATCGATAGGTACAGCGATAGCAGGCGGCTTGACATCTGCGAGGCACTACACATCAAGAAGTCAACACCAGCAATCAACAGTCAATTAATGCACAACTATATTCTACCCACTTCAAGACCCCGCTCCAATATAGAAGCATCAAGAAATATGGGCCAATAGGCCCTTCCGCAGTTACTTCCATTCATACCTTCAATTTACCCAGTTAATATCCATTGTTTTCGTGTTCTGTCCTTTGTTGAAAGTTTTGTTCACCTCATTAAAAACTGTTGTAACATATCACCTCACCCAAAACGCGGGTATAAAATGAAAGATGAAAGCTGTTTAAATCATAGCATAGTAAAGAACTGTTTAGTGCTTTAAGGTTATAGTTGTGTGTGAAAACTAAAAGTCTTTGAAAATGTAATTAGTTTTACGAAACGCGTTCAAGTGTCGCGTCAGACTAAGAAATAAAGAATGAATTTTGGAGAATTGATTTTTCATTTACCGTCATCAGTAAAAACAAACATAAGGAAAATTGAGAAAATTCGTGTTAGAATTATTAATCTTACTTTTTCGGTCATATTTAATAACATATGTCTACAGGAAAGACTGCTACCAAAATATACTATATATATATATATATATATATATATATATATATATATATATATATATATATATATATATATATATATATATATATATATATATATATATATATATATATATATATATAAAACTGAAAACTCACACCCCAGAAGTGACTCGAACCCATACAGCAAGGAGCACTCTGCATCTGGCGTACAGGACACCTTAACCATAGCAACGCGTAGTTAAGGTATCCTTTAACCTTCTGATCCTTAGCTTCTTTGCTCTTTCATGTCTGCCCAAGGTATATATATATAAATATATATTAGTATATTTTCTAAGCAGTCTTTACTGTAGACATATATTTTTAAATATGACCGAAAAAGTAAGATTAATAATTCTAACACGAATTTTCTCGATCTTCCTTGTGTTTCTTTTTACTGTTGACGGTAAATGAAAAATCAATTCTCCAAAATTAATTTTTATTTCTAGTCTGACGCGACACTTGAGCGCGTTTCATAAAACTTATTACATTTTCAAAGACTTTAGTTTATCCACACACAACTTATGACTGAACAGCATTGGCTCTTATACCTGCATTTGGGTGAGGTGATGTAATACAATAGTGGGGTGAAAAAACAAACTTTCAACAAAACACAGAACACGGAACAATGGGTATAGATTTGTAACTGCAGAAGGCCTATTGGCCCATATTTCTTGATGCTTCTATATTGGAGCGAAGTCTTGAAGTGGGTAGAATATAGTGGTGCGTTAATTGGCTGTTGATTGCTGGTGTTGACTTCTTGATGTGTAGTGCCTCGCAGATGTCAAGCCGCCTGCTGTCGCTGTATCTATCAATGATTTCTGTGTTGTTTGCTAAGATTTCTCTGGTGATGGTTTGGTTGTGGGAAGAGATTATATGTTCCTTAATGGAGCCCTGTTGCTTATGCATCGTTAAACGCCTGGAAAAAGATATTGTTGTCTTGCCTATATACTGAGTTTTTTAAGGCTTACAGTCCCCAAGAGGGCATTTGAAGGCATAGACGACGTTGGTCTCTTTTAGAGCGTTCTGCTCCGTGTCTGGAGAGTTTCTCATGAGTAGGCTGGCCGTTTTCTTGGTTTTATAGTAAATCGTCAGTTGTATCTTCTGATTTTTGTCTGTAGGGATAACATTTCTATTAACAATATCTTTCAGGACCCTTTCCTCCGTTTTATGAGCTGTGGAAAAGAAGTTCCTGTAAAATAGTCTAATAGGGGGTATTGGTGTTGTATTAGTTGTCTCTTCAGAGGTTGCATGGCGTTTCACTTTCCTTCTTATGATGTATTCAATGAAACCATTGGAGAAGCCGTTGTTGACTAGGACCTGCCTTACCCTACGGAGTTCTTCGTCGACTTGTTTCCATTCTGAGCTGTGGCTGAGAGCACGGTCGACATAAGCGTTAACAACACTCCTCTTGTACCTGTCTGGGCAGTCACTGTTGGCATTTAGCCACATTCCTATGTTTGTTTCCTTAGTGTAGACTGCAGTGTGGAAACCTCCGCTCCTTTCCATGACTGTTACATCTAGAAAGGGCAGCTTCCCATCCTTCTCCATCTCGTAAGTGAAACGCATCACAGAATTCTGCTCAAACGCCTCCTTCAGCTCCTGCAGATGTCTGACATCAGGTACCTGTGTAAAAATGTCGTCAACATACCTGCAGTATATGGCCGGTTTCAAGTTCAAGTCGACTAAGACTTTTTTCTCGATAGTACCCATGTAGAAGTTCGCAAACAGGACACCTAGGGGAGAACCCATGGCGGTTCTGCAGTTAGCTTCTGCAGTTACAAATCTATACCCATTGTTCCGTGTTCTGTGTTTTGTTGAAAGTTTGTTTTTCACCCCACTATTGTATTACATCACCTCACCCAAATACAGGTATAAGAGCCAATGCTGTTCAGTCATAAGTTGTGTGTGGATAAACTAAAGTCTTTGAAAATGTAGTAAGTTTTACGAAACGCGCTTAAGTGTCGCGTCAGACTAGAAATAAAAATGAATTTTGGAGAATTGATTTTTCATTTACCGTCAACAGTAAACAGAAACATAAGGAAGATCGAGAAAATTCGTGTTAGAATTATTAATCTTACTTTTTCGGTCACATATATATATATATATATATATATATATATATATATATATATATATATATATATATATATATATATATATATATATATATGTACATATATATATATATATATATATATATATATATATATATATTTTATATATATATATTTTATATATATATATATATCTATATATATATATATATATATATATATATATATATATATATATATATATCTACCTTGGGTAGATATGAAGGAGAAAAGAAGCTATGGATCAGAAGGTTAAATAGGGTACATACAAAGATTATTCAAGCGTAGGGGGCGCTGTTTGTCGTTTGTCGAGACTTCTATGTTGGCATCTTCACGTTCTGGTCTTGTTCTTACTCTCATGGTGGGTAGAGTAAATAGTTCCGTAATTTGAGTATTTATGGTAGGTTGTTCTATTTTTATATGGATTCCTTCAAGAATCTGTAATCTTCTTACGTCTTGGGTTTTGTCTATTATGCAGGTGTTTTTATTCAACATTTCTCTTGTTAGGGGTGATGTCATACGGGCTTGTCTCATGTGCACCAGATTGAAGATGACAGGTCAAACGCCTCGTCAGCTTGGTCGACCTCATACTTATGTACTTAGATTAAAGGTTACGTCCTTCGTGGGAATAGGTGTACATGTATACAACGCTTGACTGCTGTAAAGGATTCTCCGTCGGCTTCGGGCTGTTTTTGATAAGGAGATCGGCAGTCTTCTTTGTTTTATAGAATATGATCAGGTCTATGTTTTTGTTAGGAGTAATGCTTTTTACTCCTTTACGGATTATTTATTTCATTATTCTTTTTTCTTTTTTAAGTTCACTGTGCATAGTTTATTTGTAATATAATTTTATTGGAGGTGTTGTGGTTTCTATTCTAGGTTCAGGATTGTACCATTGTTCCAGATGTCTTCTGATAGCAGCGTTTATTTCCATTTTGATATATCAATTGTTCACCAATACCTGAGTTATTCTTTCCAACTCTCTACTCGCCTTGCTCCATTCGGAGCAGTGGGTAAGCGCTCGTCGAATATAAGCATTGAGAACACTGGCTTTGCATCTTTGGGGGGCACTCACTTGTGCCGTTCAGGCATAATCCTATATTGGTAGGCTCAGTACGTACGCTGGTGCTTAAAGATTTCCCTGCTTTTGTTATTAGTACATCCAAGAATGGCACACTGTTATTTTCACTGTGCTCATGTGTGAACCGGAGTACTGACTCTCTCTCTAGATGGCTTTTTCGATAATTTAGTTCGTCTGAGTCTTTTACTACGACGAATATGTCATCTACATAATGGCAATATATACTTGGTTTTTGTCTACTACTGAAGACTCTGTCTTCGATGGCTCCCATGTAAAAAATAGCGAATAACACTCCTAAGGGTGGGGGGGGGGGAAGCCCATTGCTACTCCATCTATTTGTAGATGCGTGTCCTCTTGCGGACTAATGGAAGGAGCTTCATTTGTACATGCCTCGAGAAGACTCTTCAAGTATTGCTCGGGTATGTCTAATTTGGGAGTGCTCTCGTCTCTGTATACTCTGACCAGTATCGTTTCTATGGTGGTGTCGACTGGGACGTTGGTAAATAGTGATTCGATGTCCAGGCGACGCAATAATTCCATCGGGCTGTGTAGTTTTGATTAATTTTAGGAAATCTGCTGATGATTGTAGACTATACTTACTTGGAGTGTATGGAGTTAAGAGTTCGTTAAGTCTTTTTGCCAGGTGATAGGTTGGAGTTGGTATTTGGCTGATTATAGGGCGTAGTGGGTTACATGGTTTGTGTGTCTTAACATTGCCATATCTTGAGGTTATCTTGAGATGATTTCGGGGCTTTAGTGTCCCCGCGGCCCGGTCCTCGACAAGGCCTCCACCCCCAGGAAGCAGCCCGTGACAGCTGACTAACACCCAAGTACCTATTTTACTGCTAGGTAACAGGGGCATAGGGTGAAAGAAACTCTGCCCATTGTTTCTCGCCGGCGCCTGGGATCGAACCCAGGACCACAGGATCACAAGTCCAGCGTGCTATCCGCTCGGCCGACCGGCTCCCCATGGCCATAGGCGTATCCTAAGCCATAGTCGCCTTGGAGTTTAGTGAAATGAACACTACCTTTCTTAGCGTTGATTGCAGTGATAGTTTTGTTCACTTTGCATTAAGGTCTTCCAAAGGGTTCCTCGAGATTCGTTGAAATTTGGTGTCATCACTAAGGATGTCGCTAATTTTGTTTATGTATTCTTGGGTAGGCATATATATGGGTGACATGGTTGAAGAAGATGTAACAAGGGGGTATTAATAAGGCATTAAAAACAATGGACATATGTTAGATGAATAGTCTAGCACTAATAATGTTGGAACATTAATGGTAAATGTATGTGTTTTTATATTGAGCTCATAGGATGTCAGGCGTATCATTCATTCATGTGAAATTCTAACTTTTGGGGGTGAAACTTGGATTGTGAAACTTTGGGGTGAAACTTGAAACTGGTCAAACTCTGCATATTATAAATAATGTCCTAAACATACCTAGAAAAATATCATGCAAATTGTGTATTGTTTGGCCTAGTTGGTTGTGATTGTATTTGTACAAAAAGAATAATTATTATACTTGTGCGAGTTGTGTAATAATTTCTGCAGGTTATGTATTTTGCATACATTGTATGATGACTGCAATTATGTATTGAGTATTTTCCCACAAATTGTGTATTGTTTGTGCAAGTTGTGTATTAATTGTAAATGTTTTTGTATGTGTATTTGTGGAATTGAGCAGTTGTGTTCAAATTTAGGCTAGTTGTCTATTGATTATATTTTTGTGCAAGTTGTTTATTAATTGTATATATGTCGTAACTGTATTTGTGTGAATTGTGTATTTGTGCTGGTTGTGTATTTACATATTTGGGCTAGTTAAGTACTGTATGTATTTATGCTGGATATGTATTTGTGCAAGTTGTGTAATAATAATAATTATGAAAGATGTGTAATAATTGTGCAAGTTGTATATTAACTGTGCAAGTTGTTGTGTAATTGTATAAGGACAAATTTATTATTTATACCTTCGTGTATTGATTGTCATTGTACAAGTTGTGTAATTATATAGCAAATTTGCTTGTATTAATTCAGCAAAGATATGTAATAATTACACAATTTGTGCAGTAATTGCCCATTTTTACAATTGTTTTGTGCGAATAGTGTATTTATGCAAGTTGTGTTTTTAATGTGCTGAAGTGGAACTGATGCAACTGTATTTTTGTGTGCAAATTGTTTATTTGTGTAAGTTTTGCTTATGTAGTCTGAAAAAATCGATCTTCATGTGCATGTGTAAAAGTGTATTTTGCTTTATGAGAGGATGTGTGGGTATTTTGTGACAATTATGTTTGTGAAATTGTGTAGTTTTAGTGAAAGCACATTTTTGATTGTCTAAATGTATAACCAATTTGCTATATTTATGAAATGTCATACTTTGTGTAAATGCTATTGTTATGAACAATAGTGGGCTTGCTATGGGGAACTTGGTACTATTAAGGGGTAAGGGTAAGTAGACTAGAGGTATCAAGATATGGGAGAACAAAAGGCCCGGCCCCAAAGTAAAATATCCACAAGAATAAATGCTTGCTACTAACCTGGTTAGTCTAGGAAATGATTATTGAACTCCCACACAGGAATAAGGGATACTCTGTTCAACCTTACTTATTTATTAACCCCTTAACACCCCCCATACACAATCACACCAATAACATTTAATACTAACTTTACCACACAATCTTACGTTAAAAGCCTTGGTCCACATAGGCAGGATACAAGGTTTACACTGGTAACAAGCTAGGGTAAAGCTCTACTATAACACACTCGATTCAGCCTAGGGTAGGGGACCACGTGGTACACTGGGACCCCAGTTAGCATAACAGGTACAACAACTTAAATATACTTATTACACCCCAGGTATACTACTCTACACATATAACGATAGGTATGCCAGACATATACAAACTGAGTAATGGAGTACTTAACCAACTAAGTCACAGAAAATAGAGAATCCAGAGGAAGTAAGAGGAAGGAGGAGAGCACGTCCGAACACCACAGCCGCCAGCAGAGAGAAGGCCGTCCCAGCAGCATGCGTGAGTGGTGCCGGAAGAGCCCAATTGATCATACAGCTATACACATTAAAACATCTTCCCCTTATGCCTCATATTGCTACTTTCCTCATTCTACGGGTAGTTAAACTTATAACAATGTTACTTAATCCACAACAAGTTTAAGAGTTTAAATGCTTTGTGAGCCACACAAATAATCTTACTTCTGGCAGGGATGATTACAAACAGCTACATCTCTCTATGCGTGCCCTGCCATATTGTCGTTAATAAGCTCAATTTTGACCTCTGGTTTCCATCTAAAGAACCCAGAGTCGTAACACTCCTCCCCCTTCAGAGAAAAAAAAAATGTGACTACTAGAATAGTAGTCATATTTTTTTGTAAGAGTATACAGAATAAAATGGACATCCATGACATAATAGAAAATCAACCAAACAACAATTTCTGTCAAAAAAATTACAAGTGAATTCTCTGAAAGAAAAAAAAACATACACAAAAACAGAACAAAAAAACAAAAGGAAGTAAATAAATTGGACACGGGATATTTAATGTCACAGGAGAACCTAAAAAAAAACTAAAGCATGACATTTGGTATGGCTTCCTGCGGCTCAGATGAATGTTACTCAGGCAAGCGGGACAGAGCGTCGGCTATCACGTTGAGCCGGCCCGGTAGGTGGATAATAGATAGATTAAAGTCCTGTAGGTACAATGCCCACCTGAGGATGCGCTTATTTTTCTGCTTCATCTGATTCATGAAAACTAATGGGTTATGGTCCGTGTACACTTCCACTATATTACCTGTGAGGTACACTTCGAACTTTTTGCAAGTTAGCACAAGCGCCAACGCCTCTTTTTCTATCACCGAATAATTGCGCTGCGCCTTGTCAAATTTCACAGAGTAATAATATACGGGTGTTCCACTTTATCATCCCCAGTTTGCAACAACACTGCACCAGCACCCGAGTCAGACGCGTCAACATGAATTTTAAACGGACGGTCGAACCTTGGACTAGCAAGCACAGGGGCGGAAGCTAAGATCAATTTCAAGTTTTAAATGCCTCTGCACAGTCCGATGACCACTTAAATTTAACGGCCTTCCGCAACAAATCTGTGAGAGGAGTGGCCACACTGGAAAAGTTCTGACAAAAGCGTCGGTAGTACGCACACATACCGATAAATCGTTGAATGTCCTTTTTAGACCTGAGCACTGGATAGTCCAGACTAGCACTAATTTTGTCTTGTCGAGGTAACACTTTACCTTGGCCCACTTCATACCGAGGTACGTCACTGTGCCTTGGCCAAAATGACACTTTTTAGCATTTAAAGTTAGATTTGCATGTTTCAACACTGTGAACAACTGGCGTAACCTAGCTATGTGGTCAGCCCAATTAATATCAAAAAGCACAATATCATCTAAATACGCCCGACAATTGGCACATTGCGAGCAAAGAGTTCATTAGCCTCTGGAACGTGGCAGGGGCATTACGCAAGCCGAATGGTAACACTTGATACTCAAACACACCCTCGGGGGTCACAAACGCCGTTAGTTGTTTAGCACGTTCAGTGAGAGGGATTGATAGTACCCTCTCGATAGATCGAATTTCGATACGTACGTGGCGTTCCCGATTCGTCGATACAGTCCTCGAGACGTGGCAACGGATAGGCGTCCACTTGGTCACCTGTTGAGCTGCGATAATCGGGCATAATCGCAGGAGCCATCTGGTTTGGGACCAAAAGGCAGGGCGAGCACCAAGAGCCCTGGCTCGGCTGATGAGGCCGTGCTGGAGCAAGAAGTCGACCTCCTTACGGACGATGGCCTTCTTTCCGGACTCATCGATAGGGGGAAGGCGAATGGGGTGTAGTCCGTCAACTCGACATCATGGTAAATGGCATCAGTCTGGGTCGGGACCTCCCCGACACAGACTGGAGAATTCGTCAAGCAACGACTGCACCTCGTCACGTTGGGACATCTGCAAATGGGACAGTCCTCCTCCACAGCATTCACAGAACTAGAATTATTGAGAATGAGATTAGTTGGGTCCCCAGAACAATCATCCCTCCCTCACTGGAAAATGGAAACATTGGTTAGTGCAAGGGCTGGGGCCCTGGAACTTCTTCAGCGATTCACGGGTACGAGCATTACCTGTTTTACGCTTATCAGAGTGTCTACTTTGTACGTGAGGTCCCCAGTCTTCTCCTGTCACATGTAGGGGCCTCTACTGTGGGACATAGTGCTCCCAGTCGAGGGCTTTAGTACCAGGACAGGGTCACCGGGCTGAAATACCCGCAACTTAGCAGTGGCATCGTTCCGTTCTTCATATTTTCTGGGACCTTCCCAAGATACTTTAGTGCAGCAGCCTTGCAGTCCTTGAGTCTCT
>WNGS01111181.1:462042-477493 GCA_020271785.1 Procambarus virginalis
TCACTCTTACTCTTACTCTGTCACTCTTACTCACTCTTACCCACTTTCACTCACTCTTACTCACTCTTACCCACTCTTACTCACTCGCACTCTTACTCACTCTCACTCTCTTACACACTCGACTCTGTTAACCTTCAGTCACTCTTACTCTTACTCTCAGTCACACTTACCCACTCTTACTCTCATCACTCACTCTTATACTCACTCTTACTCTCACTCCCTCTTACTCACTCTTACTCGCCCTTACTCATTCCTACTCACTCTTACTCATTCTCACTCCTACTCTCACTCCTACTCTCACTCACTCTCACTCACTCTCAGTCACACTCTTACTCTCTCACACTGTCACTCTTACTCACTCTCACTTTCTCATTCTTACTCACACTTACTCACTCTCATACTCACTCTTACTCTCACTCTTACTAACTCTCATACTCTTACTCTCACTCACTCTCACTCTTGCTCACTTCAAGGCATTTGAAGTGGAATCTAAGCTTGTTCGCATGGCTCCATTTAGATATATGCACTTCACTTTTGGTCGCTGTATTATAGAATGGATATAAATTCACTAGAATGCGTCCAGCATAAGATAAAGTTTTTGAATTAATCCCCCAAAACACTTCCGCGTTTTGGGCGAGTTAGCCCTCCACTATCTCCTGTGGTTTTGGATGTTCCATGGTAGTGGGCGGTAATACTGAAAAGTGTATAGTCTTTTGAACCTTGTCACCTTAATTCTCGTCCTAGGTTTTTCAATTTGGTATCAATGTGTTCGCAATAGAATTCCCAACAGGAGTATATGCATATAATTTAAAAAACAGCATCGCGCTCCACCCGCCGACAAGATGAAGGTAGGCGGCAGGTACCAGAAAGAGCTCATTACATTAGAGAATGCGATAATACTGAAAAGTGTATATTCTTTTCAACTTTGTTACCTTAATTCTCGTCCTAGGTTTTTCAATTTGGTATCAATGTGTTCGCAATAGAATTCTGTACAGGACTAAAGGCATATAAACTCAAAAAATCCGGCTTACCATCCGCAACAAACAGAGAAAGCGAGAGCGTGTTACCCAGGAGTGCACAAGAGCGATAAAATGTATACACTCGTTTCACTTTGGTCACCTCATTTGTCATCCTAGGTCTTTCATTTTGGTATCAATGTGTTCGCAATAGAATTCCCAACGGGAGTGCATGCATAAAATGTCAAAAACAGCAGTGCACTCCACCCACTGACGTGATGAAAGCAGGCCGCGTTACCCAGAAGAGAGTGCTATGCAGTGCCTGGCCTTCCATTAGAGAGCCTTTTAATACAGAGAGTGAATACTCTTTTCAACTTTAATTGTCACCTCAATTCTCGTCCTAGGTTTATCAATTTGGTATCAATGTGTTCGCAATAGAATTTTCTACAGGTTTAAATGCAAATAAACTCCAAAAGCGTATAAGCCAAAAGCGAGTGCATATAAACTCCATTAGTGGACATTTAGCAGCTAAAATTTTGACTCCATACTTCGTCATTAGTGGGCGAAAGTGCTAATTAGAAACCTGTCATGCGAAGAAAGATTGTCAAAGCTTAAATTACATTCTCTAGAAAGGCGATGAATTAGGAGTGACATATGGTAGAGGTGCACAATAGGATGAATGGACATAACAAAGGGGACATTAATAGGGTATTAAAAGTATCAACACAAGACAGAACTCAAAACAAAGTGTAAAAATTTGAAAAATTTAAATTTAGGAAAGAACTGCATGGGGTATATACACTAGGTTTGTACCTCAAGGTTCATGTATGCAATATTACAGAGTTCCAATTAACTCTCATTCATGCAGTTCATTTGTTGTGTTTATGTACAATATGTTTTTTATGTTAAAATGTTTTTGTTGATTTGTTTCTATATTTTCATAAGTAAAGTATGCTTACCCACTTATTCCAAGTTTTATGGTAACTTTACAAGGTTTAAAACAAAGTTCAAAATTATTTTCTGCTTTTCATACAGGAATTATACGTTAATATAACATTATAATAACGTAATGATGTCGTGTAAATAACGTTATATTGACGTCATATGAATGTTATATTTATGTTATAAGAACGTAAATTGGATAGGTTTACATAGAGTAAACAAAAAAAACAAAATGTTGACTGAAAATTATATATTCTTAAATATAAAGCATGAAAACATTACAATTCCACAGCATTTACTATTATTTTAAAAATTTTACATAAATCTTAGAAACCTGTGTCTCAAAAATATATGTTTTTAGTTATATCTAATGGTTTTAAGGACGTCAGATATACCTATTTATCTTAAAAGTTACAAAATTACCTTTGTGGCACCATTTAAAAACGTTCACAAACGTTCTGTGTTTGCTGGGTATTCGTATTATGAATATTCTTATTCTGAGTGTGACTGGGAGGACCAGTATCATCAACCCAAACTGAGCTGTTTGCCAGACAACAGGCATTCGCATATGTAATTGCACAAAACACTTAAAATGCAATCATACATACAGACTCAAAAGTTGCACTTCATATATTAGGAAAAAAGCAGTGGAAATAATTACCACTATTTTGTATCTTTGAGCAGTAGCTAAAGGTAAAAGACTCTACATAACCCTAAACTGGATCCCATTTCGTGTTGGAATCCCATTAAATGATAAAACCGAAGAAATTGCTAAATTTGGCAACTCGTCATCCAGTGCTCCACAAAACAATCCAACCCAGCCTAGAGAACATAAAAACATCATCACCAAAAAACTCTCACACTTCAACAAAGCCTACCTACACCAGAGAGTAGCTGAAGGTTCGTGGGTCCCTTGTCCTGTCCCATACCTGCAATAAGGTATCTTCAGGCCACCAAGTTAGAAAAATTAAATATCTAAAAAAGAATACACAGGGAAATAGCAGTTCGGTTATATAGACTACGTCTAGGTTACAGATGCAACTGGGTGATTGGTGAACCCCGACATAGGGAATGCATCTTCTGCCATACAGTCACAGAAAAGCCACTACTTCACTATCTCCTGGAATGTCAAGCAACCAACGACCTTAGAAGAGCTTTAAGAGTCCCTGAATCTTGCAGTAACCACCCTGAAGCCATCAACACTGCCACTCTTCTGGTCAAAAAGGGTGTCCAGCAGCTGGACACCCTCATAAACACTGTCAAGCAGTATCCTCCCCTGCGAAAGCAGCCTCACGATTTAAATGCGACCTCAACACACATTATATGTTCACTAAAAATATAAAAAAATAATCTACCACTTACAGGCTACTCATGCCCGTGCCACCTCCTGGGTGGCTTAATCTTCATCAATAAATAAATCAAGCCTAGAATACATAAAAACACCATCACCAAAATAATAAAGCCCATCTACAGCAGAGAGTAGCAGAAGGTTCGCCCTCTGCATTATGGTATCTTCAGGCCACCAAGTTAGAATGTTAAACAAAATGATCAGATGGATTACAAGAAAATGAAATCCAGGGATCCCATCACAATGCACATACTGTTCAAATCACTTGTTCCGTCCCGCCTTAAGTACTGCTCGATACTTCCCCTTCAGAGCGGAAGAGGTTGCTGAAATAGAGGAAATACAGAGAACGGGTAAACAAGCAGACTTCGGTGGCAACACTCAATCTCACATCAACGTATTCACTGGTAGTAAAATGGCAAGTGGATACTGAGCCAAATAAAACAGATGGATTTTAGTCATTCTTTGGTGATTTTTTTTCTTCTGGTTTTAGTTCAACTAGGTGTTCTGTGTTCCTGAGGTTTGTGATTATATCCGGATTAGCTGTGGATATGTTATATCTACCTCTAATGTCGGGCTTGGCTCTAAGATCTGATCCTGGATTATTCTTTTCCAGTGCGGCAATGTAAGCATAAGTGGGACCATCTACTGGTTTCTTGGTTTTGAATATGGTCCTTGGCATTGGTTTGGGTGCTGCTCTTGAGTTCTGGTTGGCTTCAAGTTTGGTTTCTTTGGGCGTTTCTTCGGTTCTTCTTCGTTTGTTTGCCTTTCCGTTGCCTACAAGTTGCCACGGTGCTTCGTTTAGGGTTGGGTCGTCTTCAGCAATTTACCTTGCTCTTGCTACTAGATCACTGTGTCCTTCTGACGTTAATAATTCAAGAAGGATGGTTAGGAAAGTCATATCCTGGGGAGACATGGTTACACTGTACTAAAAGAGTAACTGAGGGAGTGACTGTAACTGTATACTGCTACACTCAGCGACTGCTGTTCAAGTCTTTGGATGGGACTCATTAGTGAGCATTCTGCATCTACATCCACCACCAAGATAATGTTAATAAAACAGGATTAAAACCAGTGCACTAAAACAGAAGCGATCAATAAACAGGAAAAAAAAGAGAAATCCCCTCCTCCATTTTAAACTTAGACCCAAATATCACAGGAAAAATGTTATCATGTATAACCAAACTCAATTACGGGCTCACCATAGCTCGTGCTACATGGACACTTAGTCCTGAGTAGCTAAATCTTTAACAACAACAATAACAACAACAGTCATTCTTACCAGTGAGGAAGCGAATGTGGGCATGCCAGGGACGTCTGTGGTAGTGGTGACGGTAGCGGTGAGGGCAATGTTGAGGGGCGGGGTCATCATGGTGGAGGGGCGGTAAGCCTTGGCGGTGGTTGACGAGCTGCCTACCACGTTGTACCCGGTCGCCAGCACCACAGTGTGCAGCATGCAGAAGTCCCCTGGGAGTCAGGAAACATGTTAGGTTAGTTCGTGTATTATGCACCCTGTACCCATCCTGTGTGAGGTGGAGGAATGGGCACCCCCATACTCATCTTGTGAAGGGTTCTACATGTCATCCCTGAAGGTTATATGCTATCCCAGAAGGGTATTTTGCCATGCCTGAAGGATATATGCCATCCTTGAAGGATACATGCCATCTCTGAAGGGTATATGATACCCCTGAAGGATATATGCCATCTCTGGAGGGTATATATATTATCTGTGAAGGATATATGCCATCTCTGAAGGGTATATGCAATTCCAGAAGGGTATATATACCATTCCTGATCCATATATGCCATTCCTGAAGGATATTTACCATCTCTGAAGGGTATATGCTACCCCTGAAGGATATATGCCATCCTTAAAGGATATATGCCATCCCTGAAGGTTATATGCCATCTCTGAAGGGTTGCTACCCCTGAAGGATATATGCCATCTCTGAAGGGTATATGCAATTACAGAAGGCTATATACCATCCTTGATGGATATATGCCATTCCTGAAGGATAGTTACCATCTCTGAAGTGTATATGCTACCCCTGAAGTATATATGCCATCGCTGACGGGTATAATTCATCCCTGAAGGGTATATGCAATTCATGAACGATATATATATGCCGTCCCTGAAGGATATATGCCATCTCTGTAGGATATATGCCATCCTGAAAGGATATATGCCATCCTGAAAGGATATATGTAATCTCCGAAGGGTATACGCCATTTTTGAAGGAAATATGCTCTCTCTGAAGGGTATATGTCATTCCTGAAGGATATATACCATCTATGAAAAGCATATGCAATTCCTGAAAGATATATGCCACCTCTGAAGGATATATGCCTTGCCGTAAGGATATATGCCCATGTCTCTAGAATATATGCCATCCTTGAATGATATATGCCATTACTGAAGTGTATATATAGTCTCTGAAGGATATATAAAATTCCTGAAAGACATGTATGCCATTCCTGCAGGAAATATTCCATCTCGGAAGGGTATATACCGTCCATGAAGGATATATGCAATCCCTGAAAACACATGTGCCATCTCTAGAGGGTATTTGCCATCTCAAGAGGGTATATGCCTTCACTGAATGGTATATGCCATTCCTGAAGGATATATGCCATCTCTAAAGGATTTTTTACATTCCTGAAAGGTATATACTATCTCTGAAGGGTAAATATTATCCCTGAAATATATGCCATCTCTGAATGGTATATGCTACCCCTGGAGGTATATGTCATCTCTGAAGAGTATATGCTACCCCTGGAGGTATATGTCATCTCTGAAGGGTATATGCTACCTCTGAAAGAGATATGTCATCCCTGAAGGATATATGCCATCTATGATTGGTATATGCCACTGGTAAATCACTGATTGGTGTATCGCTTCAGGATATACTTCTGGTTTCACCACATGAGACCAGAAGGCATACCCCTTCACGGATGGCATATATACTCCTAAGAGATGGCATATATCCTTCAGAAATGGCATATATCCCTTAGGAATGGCATATATCCTTCAAAAATGGCATGCAAAGGCGATAAGTCACAAATAACGTGGCTAAAGAATGTTGACCAGACCACACACTAGAAGGTGAAGGGACGACGACGTTTCGGTCCGTCCTGGAGCATTCTTTTGAATGGTCCAGGGTTGAATAATTCTGGATAATCGACTTGAGAATGGTCCAGGACGGACCGAAACGTCGTCGTCCCTTCACCTTCTAGTGTGTGGTCTGGTCATCAAAAATGGCATATTTCCTTTCGGAATGGCATAAATCCTTCAGAGTTGGCATATATACTTCAGGGATGGCATATGTCCTTCGGAGATGGCATATATCTTTCATAGAGATGGCATATACCCTTCAGATATGGCATATATCCTTCTGGGATGACATATATCCTTCAGGGATGCCTTTCAGCCCTCAACGATGGACAGTTAAAGATCCCTTGTCCAAAAGATGGCTACATAAACCTAACTACACATGATCTTAAACAGGACCAAAGATCTTAAACAGGACCAAAGAGACCTCTTGAATCTTGGTCTAAACTTCCAATTCATATCAAAACCAAAGAAACATAAAAAAGCCTTGAAATCGAAATGTTTCTGGACGACATCCACAAGTTAGAAGACAACAACAAAGTCATCACTACAGACACACTTCAGGCTGAACTACTAACAGAAGCGGGGAAAAACGAGGAACATACTCATCAACAATATTAATCCCACGACTCCAAGAAGCAACAAAACAACAAATCTGGAAGATGTAACAATAAGAAAAGCCAACAAGACAGCAGTAGTGGAAACCGGCCCTACACAGGACCGTTTTGCTTTTACCAATGGTCCTTCGTAGGCCCGGGTGTTTTTCGTTACACTTGGCCGCGGTCCCGCCTAGTCCAGACCCATTTTCGTTACTCCAGCGAGTGATTTCTCCCATTCTTCCATATTTTTTCAATGGTCCCGCGAAGTCCGGGTTCCATTTTCGTTACTCCAGTGAGCGATTGTTCGTCTCCAGGTCTTAGCATTTCGCTGAAGGTGATTAAAAATGCGGTCTATGAGTCGTGTGTTTTGCGTTACCCAGTGACCCTGAAACCGAATGTACAATAACGTCATCCCTGGTCTATTTTAAATCTTCTATTTACTTCCAATCTATGTTAACCAGAACATCAACTGTCCCTATTAGATGAACTTCAGTAGGTCTATTCCCAATTTATATCCCCTTTCCTCACCATTTATACACATCAATAATTATTTGTAACTCCATTAATATTCAGAAGGTCCTATTTATTCCCCTTACTTATCTGGAAGCTTTATATTCAGTGTCCGGCCACGGATCGTTTATTGAGCATAGGAATGCAAGAAATCCACCATCAGCCATTGCATGTAGCAAAGAGGGAGCAACAGAGTATGAACTATCATGTATCTCGGCGTTCACCCCTGTTACCGAACCAGTATTTACCCAGGTCTTTTTCCTAAATCTAAAACTTATCCAATTTATACGCATTGTTTCGTGTTCTGTCTCGTGTTAATACTTTTGATAGGCTATTAATATCCCCGTTAGTCATGTCCATTCTCTCGCACCTCTATCATGTCACCCCCTATTTTATCGCTTTTCTAGAGAATGTAATTATGCTTTCTCGATCTTTCTTCAAGGATCGTTTATCGAGCATGGGGCAAATAAAATGAAAATCCACTGTCTCCCATTCGTATGAACCAGACCCCTCCTAGACATGGAGATTGCAACAAAGGAATTCAATAGTATTCCAAATATATAATTTTCAAAAAAACAGGCTACACCAACACTCAGACATTTATATTTAATTCCTCCTTCACTGCTAGTCCTATGTACGTCTCGCAATCGTTCAGAAACATGCCTCCCCCACACCTTACTGTAGCATATAACAAATCAAAATACTCATTCAGTGTTCATTTAGATTTAGGAAAGACTTGGGTAAATACTGGTTCAGTAACAGGGTTGTTGATTTGTGGAACCAATTACCGCGTAACATTGTGGAGGTGGGGTCCCTCGATTGTTTCAAGCATGGGTTGGACATGTATATGAGTGGGATTGGGTGGTTATAAATAGGAGCTGCCTCGTGTGGGCCAATGGGCCTTCTGCAGTTACCTTTGTTCTTATGTTCTTATATATGAACTGCATTGAGTAAAAGTGGCCTCGCATGTTTTGAAATAGGCCTTCTGCAGTTACCTTCAGTCTGACATTCTAATCCCTAATGGGGTTTGATCCACCAATAGGGTACGTTGCTTTTAAACATGACGTTACAAGCGGTTCCAAGGAAGGACCCAGCCTCTCATTAGCACATTGCTTAATCTCTACTGTTCTCTGCAAGTGACATCACGGGCTATGTCATGATGTCTTGTATTCGCCCATATCTTAGCTCAGTGTATCATTGCTCTTATTTTTCAGATATTCAATTCTTCAGCCATACCAAACCCTCCTAACCTAACCTATAATATAACAAATGTGTTTTACAGTAATGAGACCTGTTGTTGTTGTTGTTGTTTTAGCGACGTTACAAAAGCTGTCCCAGTATAGGGATAAAGTATGGTCACCCATTAGCAGATAGGTGTTACGGCTCCACAGCACTCTGACTTTCATCTATGAGTTACGTCACAAAGATGTACAATGAGGTTCTAACATGCCTCTTATCTGTGTAGTCTATTAAATGTTATTATTCAAAAATGGATAGACTATCCATCCCCCCACCTAACCTAACTTCATCAAAAACTATAATAGCAACCCAAATGTTGTACCGCAATTTATGCAGAATCGTACATCTGGCAGGACAGCTGTCCTAGTACCTGTGCTCAGCTCTCCTCCCATCCATCAAATAGCTGCCCAAATGTCGAACCGTAATTCAACAATCTTGCACCACAGTTGGATGCTAGCCACTATATTCATAGGCTAATCATTCCTAGACCTCGAAAATCCCAATCTTGCTACACAAATCAGCTAACTTGTTTCTAAACCAACAGTCACAAATACAAGCATATATACCTTCACATACTCCACAACCCTTACATTCATAGAGAATAGCCTGGTTATGCTACCGTTGCCCCAGTAATCAGATGTAATTTATGCCATATGAATCCCTAAAATGTATTAAGAACAAGATTTCAGTAACCCCAAAGCTCATTCACGTCAAGTAATCTTAATTATTTTTACTTTTAATTTATATTAATACATGTCAATCATCAAGGTGACCGTGTTATTCAAGCAAGTCCAAATATTATTAAATTACCCTATTATATTCAAACATATCCAATACTGCAATTACATGAATAAATAACCGCCTTCATACTATTCATATGGATATACCAGGGTGTATGTGTTCCCATTTAAATAAATATATTACTAATAAAAAGCTAAGGTTGTGATAACGCGCACTAAAATATAATAATTTAACATCATTAACACAAAATGCAACACTTGCACTTACACTAAAATACACAAAATCAAAAACACAAAGTATAAAACACATACACATATACATTCAATATAGCATTTACGCACAAAGCATTTCCACACGAATATTCCATTTACACAGAAAATACAGCATTTACACTCCACATATACCATTTATGCACAAAATCTATTATTTGCACACAAAATATACTATTCACACACAAAAATGTCATTTATAGACAAAATATGTCATTTACATTTGAATTATGTCAGTTGCACACAAAAATATAGCATTTACACAAATATTGCATGTACACTCAAAGTATAGCATTTACACAAAGTATGACATTTCATAAATATAGCAAATTGGTTATACATTTAGACAATCAAAAATGTGCTTTCACTAAAATTACACAATTTCACAAACATAATTGTCACAAAATACCCACACATCCTCTCATAAAGCAAAATACACTTTTACACATGCACATGAAGATCGATTTTTTCAGACTACATAAGCAAAACTTACACAAATAAACAATTTGCACACAAAAATACAGTTGCATCAGTTCCACTTCAGCATATTAAAAACACAACTTGCATAAATACACTATTCGCACAAAACAATTGTAAAAATGGGCAATTACTGCACAAATTGTGTAATTATTACATATCTTTGCAGAATTAATACAAGTAAACTTGCTATATAATTACACAACTTGCACAATGACAATCAATACACGAATGTATAAATAATAAATTTGTCCTTATACAATTACACAACAACTTGCACAGTTAATATACAACTTGCACAATTATTACACATCTCTCATAATTATTATTATTACACAACTTGCACAAATACACATCCAGCATAAATACATACAGTACTTAACTAGCCCAAATATGTAAATACACAACCAGCACAAATACACAATTCACACAAATACAGTTACGACATATATACAATTAATAAACAACTTGCACAAAAATATAATCAATAGACAACTAGCCTAAATTTGAACACAACTGCTCAATTCCACAAATACACATACAAAAACATTTACAATTAATACACAACTTGCACAAACAATACACAATTTGTGGGAAAATACTCAATACATAATTGCAGTCATCATACAATGTATGCAAAATACATAACCTGCAGAAATTATTACACAACTCGCACAAGTATAATAATTATTCTATTTGTACAAATACAATCACAACCAACTAGGCCAAACAATACACAATTTGCATGATATTTTTCTAGGTATGTTTAGGACATTATTTATAATATGCTGAGTTTGACCAGTTTCAAGTTTCACCCCAAAGTTTCACAATCCAAGTTTCACCCCCAAAAGTTAGAATTTCACATGAATGAATGATACGCCTGACATCCTATGAGCTCAATATAAAAACACATACATTTACCATTAATGTTTCAACATTATTAGTGCTAGACTATTCATCTAACATATGTCCATTGTTTTTAATGCCTTATTAATACCCCCTTGTTACATCTTCTTCAACCATGTCACCCATATATATGCCTACCCAAGAATACATGAACAAAATTAGCGACATCCTTAGTGATGACACCAAATTTCAACGAATCTCGAGGAACCCTTTGGAAGACCTTAATGCAAAGTGAACAAAACTATCAATGTAATCAATGCAAAGAAAGGTGGTGTTCATTTCACTAAACTCCAAGGCGACTATGGCTTAGGATACGCCTATGGCCATGGGGAGCCGGTCGGCCGAGCGGATAGCACGCTGGACTTGTGATCCTGTGGTCCTGGGTTCGATCCCAGGCGCCGGCGAGAAACAATGGGCAGAGTTTCTTTCACCCTATGCCCCTGTTACCTAGCAGTAAAATAGGTACTTGGGTGTTAGTCAGCTGTCACGGGCTGCTTCCTGGGGGTGGAGGCCTTGTCGAGGACCGGGCCGCGGGGACACTAAAGCCCCGAAATCATCTCAAGATAACCTCAAGATATGGCAATGTTAAGACACACAAACCATGTAACCCACTACGCCCAATAATCAGCCAAATACCAACTCCAACCTATCACCTGGCAAAAAGACTTAACGAACTCTTAACTCCATACACTCCAAGTAAGTATAGTCTACAATCATCAGCAGATTTCCTAAAATTAATCAAAACTACACAGCCCGATGGAATTATTGCGTCGCCTGGACATCGAATCACTATTTACCAACGTCCCAGTCGACACCACCATAGAAACGATACTGGTCAGAGTATACAGAGACGAGAGCACTCCCAAATTAGACATACCCGAGCAATACTTGAAGAGTCTTCTCGAGGCATGTACAAATGAAGCTCCTTCCATTAGTCCGCAAGAGGACACGCATCTACAAATAGATGGAGTAGCAATGGGCTTCCCCCCCCCCCACCCTTAGGAGTGTTATTCGCTATTTTTTACATGGGAGCCATCGAAGACAGAGTCTTCAGTAGTAGACAAAAACCAAGTATATATTGCCATTATGTAGATGACATATTCGTCGTAGTAAAAGACTCAGACGAACTAAATTATCGAAAAAGCCATCTAGAGAGAGAGTCAGTACTCCGGTTCACACATGAGCACAGTGAAAATAACAGTGTGCCATTCTTGGATGTACTAATAACAAAAGCAGGGAAATCTTTAAGCACCAGCGTACGTACTGAGCCTACCAATATAGGATTATGCCTGAACGGCACAAGTGAGTGCCCCCCAAAGATGCAAAGCCAGTGTTCTCAATGCTTATATTCGACGAGCGCTTACCCACTGCTCCGAATGGAGCAAGGCGAGTAGAGAGTTGGAAAGAATAACTCAGGTATTGGTGAACAATTGATATATCAAAATGGAAATAAACGCTGCTATCAGAAGACATCTGGAACAATGGTACAATCCTGAACCTAGAATAGAAACCACAACACCTCCAATAAAATTATATTACAAATAAACTATGCACAGTGAACTTAAAAAAGAAAAAAGAATAATGAAATAAATAATCCGTAAAGGAGTAAAAAGCATTACTCCTAACAAAAACATAGACCTGATCATATTCTATAAAACAAAGAAGACTGCCGATCTCCTTATCAAAAACAGCCCGAAGCCGACGGAGAATCCTTTACAGCAGTCAAGCGTTGTATACATGTACACCTATTCCCACGAAGGACGTAACCTTTAATCTAAGTACATAAGTATGAGGTCGACCAAGCTGACGAGGCGTTTGACCTGTCATCTTCAATCTGGTGCACATGAGACAAGCCCGTATGACATCACCCCTAACAAGAGAAATGTTGAATAAAAACACCTGCATAATAGACAAAACCCAAGACGTAAGAAGATTACAGATTCTTGAAGGAATCCATATAAAAATAGAACAACCTACCATAAATACTCAAATTACGGAACTATTTACTCTACCCACCATGAGAGTAAGAACAAGACCAGAACGTGAAGATGCCAACATAGAAGTCTCGACAAACGACAAACAGCGCCCCCTACGCTTGAATAATCTTTGTATGTACCCTATTTAACCTTCTGATCCATAGCTTCTTTTCTCCTTCATATCTACCCAAGGTAGATATATATATATATATATATATATATATATATATATATATATATATCAGATATATATATATATATAAAATATATATATATAAAATATATATATATATATATATATATATATATATATATATGTACATATATATATATATATATATATATATATATATATATATATATATATATATATATATATATATATATATATATATGTGACCGAAAAAGTAAGATTAATAATTCTAACACGAATTTTCTCGATCTTCCTTATGTTTCTGTTTACTGTTGACGGTAAATGAAAAATCAATTCTCCAAAATTCATTTTTATTTCTAGTCTGACGCGACACTTAAGCGCGTTTCGTAAAACTTACTACATTTTCAAAGACTTTAGTTTATCCACACACAACTTATGACTGAACAGCATTGGCTCTTATACCTGTATTTGGGTGAGGTGATGTAATACAATAGTGGGGTGAAAAACAAACTTTCAACAAAACACAGAACACGGAACAATGGGTATAGATTTGTAACTGCAGAAGCTAACTGCAGAACCGCCATGGGTTCTCCCCTAGGTGTCCTGTTTGCGAACTTCTACATGGGTACTATCGAGAAAAAAGTCTTAGTCGACTTGAACTTGAAACCGGCCATATACTGCAGGTATGTTGACGACATTTTTACACAGGTACCTGATGTCAGACATCTGCAGGAGCTGAAGGAGGCGTTTGAGCAGAATTCTGTGATGCGTTTCACTTACGAGATGGAGAAGGATGGGAAGCTGCCCTTTCTAGATGTAACAGTCATGGAAAGGAGCGGAGGTTTCCACACTGCAGTCTACACTAAGGAAACAAACATAGGAATGTGGCTAAATGCCAACAGTGACTGCCCAGACAGGTACAAGAGGAGTGTTGTTAACGCTTATGTCGACCGTGCTCTCAGCCACAGCTCAGAATGGAAACAAGTCGACGAAGAACTCCGTAGGGTAAGGCAGGTCCTAGTCAACAACGGCTTCTCCAATGGTTTCATTGAATACATCATAAGAAGGAAAGTGAAACGCCATGCAACCTCTGAAGAGACAACTAATACAACACCAATACCCCCTATTAGACTATTTTACAGGAACTTCTTTTCCACAGCTCATAAAACGGAGGAAAGGTGGTCTGAAAGATATTGTTAATAGAAATGTTATCCCTACAGACAAAAATCAGAAGATACAACTGACGATTTACTATAAACAAGAAAACGGCCAGCCTACTCTGAGAAACTCTCCAGACACGAGCAGAACGCTCTAAAAGAGACCAACGTCGTCTATGCCTTCAAATGCCCTCTTGGGGACTGTAAGCCTTAAAAAAACTCAGTATATAGGCAAGACAACAATATCTTTTTCCAGGCGTTAACGATGCTAAGCACAGGGCTCCATTAAGGAACATATAATCTCTTCCACAACCAAACCATCACCAGAGAAATCTTAGCAAACACACAGAAATCATTGATAGATACAGCGACAGCAGCGGCTTGACATCTGCGAGGCACTACACATCAAGAAGTCAACACCAGCAATCAACAGCCAATTAACGCACCACCTAGATTCTACCCACTTCAGACTTCGCTCCAATATAGAAGCATCAAGAAATATGGGCCAATAGGCCTTCTGCAGTTACAAATCTATACCATTGTTCCGGTTCTGTGTTTGTTGAAAGTTTGTTTTTTCACCCACTATTGTATTACATCACCTCACCAATGCAGGTATAAGAGCCAATGCTGTTCAGTCATAAGTTGTGTGTGGATAAAAAAGTCTTGAAAATGTAATAAGTTTTATGAAACGCGCTCAAGTGTCGCGTCAGACTAGAAATAAAAATAATTTTGGAGAATTGATTTTCATTTACCGTCAACAGTAAAAGAAACACAAGGAAGATCGAGAAAATTCGTGTTAGAATTATTAAGTACTTTTTCGGTCATATTTAAAAATATATGTCTACGTAAAGACTGCTTAGAAAATATACTAATATATATTTATATATATATACCTTGGGCAGACATGAAGAGCAAAGAAGCTAAGGATCAGAAGGTAAAGATACCTTAACTACGCGTTGCTATGGTTAAGGTGTCCTGTACGCCAGATGCAGAGTGCTCCTTGCTGTATGGGTCGAGTCACTTCTGGGGTGTGAGTTTTCAGTTTTATATATATATATAGATATATATATA
>WNGS01111181.1:477518-507568 GCA_020271785.1 Procambarus virginalis
GATTTGTTGCAAGATTCGCAATACAAATATGAGTCATATGGACATACACATCTTACAGTATACCTTTAGCTTCCCCTGGAGGTTTCATTACTAGTTTACTGACAAACCAACAGGATACTTTTGTCTTGACACATCGTCCAGCGTACGTAAAACTTTCAGTTTATATATATACGCCTTGCAAAACACGAAATAACATAGGTGTCGTATAACCGCGTAGTACTCGCACGTAATAATAGACCAACGTGATATATCTATTTTTTTTCCAATTTGTTTTTTTAATTTTTAAAAAAAATGGAATAATAATTATTCTGAGTTCCGCTTCAGATTTATGTTAGCTGATGTAGTTTCGAAATATAAATGAAAAACAAAAAGGATTCCATTTTTTTAGTGGGATTGCGTGTAAATTAAGCCAATTTGAGCCTTAATGTCGTTGAACAGTATAAAAATTACCATTTATGTTAGTAGTGCTTCGGAAAAAAAACGAAAATATTGGAAGCTGTCACTCAAGTGATTGAAGGCAAATGCCAAAATGACATTAGTGCATTACAGAAGGAAACTCACCTAGGTTTTATGTGAGAGGGATGAGCCTATGGCTCTTGGTACCCGCCTCTAAGACCGCATCGAGTGGTGTTTAGGTGACGAACAGTGAATTAAACATGAATTATAGGAGCAGTTTTCAGACATCACAGATTCAATGGACAATGATCAGCCGCATATCAAAAGAAGAGGACGCGAGAGAGGGGTAACAGAAAGAGAGAGGCAGAGGGAAGAAGGAGAAAGGGTAATAAAAACGGAAAGATGGCGAGAGAGGGAGAGAGGTGCGACAGTGGGTAGAAGGTGCCGGGAACTTATGACATTGACGCACTCAACCTACTCGGACACCATAGCATATAGAAACTAACTTGAGAAAAGGAGATGGTAAATGTAGATATGTGGGAAAATTTTTCTAGCCCACTTGGATCATGGGGAATGATCACGACTCAGAAGCAAGCCGAGGCAGGACATTGCGTTCCGATCGTTCATGGTACATGAACAGGAGAGAGAAGAGAGAGCAGAGCAGAGAGAGGAGTGAGGTGAGGGAGGAGGAGAGAGAGAGAGAGAGAGATATATATATATAATATATCAATATATTATAATATATATATATTATATATATATATATAACTATATATTATATATCTATTATTAATTTTAATATTTATTTTTAGTTATTTTATTTCTATTTTATTTTTATATTTTTTATTAATTTTTATTTTTATAATTATTTATTAATATTTTTTTTATATTTATTTTATTTATTATTAATTTTCATTTTACTTTAATATATAACTATTTAATATTATTATATATAATATTATCAATATTAAATTTTATATATTATTTATTTATTATTAATTTCCTATAATTATACTCTATACTATATTAATAATGATTTTATCAAATACTACTAATATTAATATTATTCATATAATATTATTATTTTTTTATTAAATACCTTTATTTTAAATTAAATTATTTTTTAAATATATATTATTTTATAAAAATTATTTCCTTATTAATATATATTATTTATTATTCATTTAATCTAATATGTATATATTTTATTTTATATATTATCTTCAATTTCATTTAATTTATTTATTTATTTAATTATATAAAATATATATTTTAATTTTTTTATTTTTTTTTTATTTATTAAATATTACTTTTTTTTTATTTATTTTAATTTAATGTAATATAATTTTTTTATTATTTAATATATAATATTAAATATGTCATATAATTATAATATAATAATAAATATATATTAAATTATATATATATATATATTAATATAGTTTCTATATATTTTTATATCATTTTATATTTTATTATTAAATAATATATAAATAATTATTATTTCTTTGTATATATATTATTTATAAATTTTTAATTATTTTTTAATTAATCTAATAAAATTTATAAATACATATAATTATAAAATTTTATTTTATTAATATAATAATATTAACATAATTTATATATATTTTAATTATACTATATTATATTTATTATAATTAATATTTTCTTTATATTTTTATTCATTTTATTTTTTTATTCCTTTATTAGTTTTATATTTTATTATTCTTATTTATAATTTTTTATTATATAAAATTTTTATTTATTTTTTTATTTTTATATTTTTTTTTTTTTTCTTATTTTACATATTATAATAAATTTATATTATAATTCTATATTATTTTTATTTAATTATTTTAAATTTTTAATACTTTATTTTATTGTATTTATTTTAACTTTTTTTTTTTTAATTTTAATTTATTTTATGTTTCTATCTCTTATTATTATATATCAAATTTTAATATATATATTTTAATATATATTTATATAATATTATATATAAATTTAATCTATATATATTATATATTATTTTTTGTATTATTTTTAATAGTTATAATAATAAATTATAATTTAATATTTACTATAATTAATAAATATGTTTATAATTTTTAATTATTAAATATTAACAATGTAATTATTATAAATACTTTATTACGTTTATTTAAAATCATCAATATTATTTATTTAATATTTAATTATTAAAATCTATAATTCCATTTATTTTTATTCTCTATATATAGTTATATAAAATAAATATTTTATTATATAAATTAATATAATAATAAAATAAAATATATTATATATTATATTAATATAAATATTATATTTTAATTAATAAAAAAAAAAAAACCAATAAAAAAAATATATATATTTTATTATTATTATTATTATATTTTTAAATGTTTATTTTTATTCATTTTATCTTTATATTTTATAATTATTATATTAAATAATTATTTATATAAAAAAAACTAAAAAAATAAAAATTTTTATATTATAATATATTATAATTATCTAAATTATTTTTTTTTAATTAATATTATCATATTATATATTTATTTTAATATCTTTATTATTTTTTTTATTTTATTATTTTTATATTTATAGATTTCTTTTTTTTTATTTTTTTAATTTTTTTTTATTATTATATTATTATTTTACTCATATTTAATTTATATTAATAATAAATTATTACTTATAATTATTTTATTAATTTATTTATTCTTATTTATGAATTTTAATTATTATTTAATATATATCTATATAGAGATGAGAGGAGGAGGATAGAGAGAGAGAGAAAGAGAGGAGGTTGGGCAGAGAAGGGTAGGTTGGTTATGTGAGAGGGTTGCATAACCTGCTGTGTGGAAAGGGAGTTCTTCTGATCAGATGTGTGGAAAAGGGATTCTTTAAAGCAGGTGTGTGGAAAGAGGGTTATTTACCGCAGGTGTGTGGAAAAGGGATCTTCTATGTGAAGGATTCCACACCGAATATCCAATCCTTAGAGCATCGAGTCAGATTTCCTTATAGATTGTCTTTACACAATGCGTGGGACAGGGGAGATGGGATGGGATGTCATGTTACACTGCTCATTACCTCTAACGTTTTTTTTTCCTCTTCTCTCTCTCTCTCATTCTGTGTATCACATCTCACCATTTCCTCTGATTTTTTAATCTTCATCCACTCATTTCGCACATATTTCGCCTCCTCTCACTTCATACAGGTGTGGGTGGTGACGGTGACGATCTAGGTAGGGGATCACAGGTGACAAGTTGAGTGATGTCGGGATGGGTGACAGGAATGCTGACAGGCGACAGCATAATTGATGACGGGTGACAGAGTAGTTGATGTCGGACGACTGGATGAGTGATGGAGGGTGACAAAGTTATCAATACCGGGTGACAAGTTGTCGATCATGGGGGACAGATAGCCTCTGTTGTCCATCTGGTCCCAACTAACTACTAATAATTTGTCTTAATAATTACACTAATATAAAAATTTTGGTCAAAAGCTTTTATTTCTTTATACAAACCCATGGAAATGGTTAGATAGGGTTACCAGGAGAATACAAAAAAATACTTGTATGTATGTTAAGGGGAGATGAATTACGTAATTTGATGCTCATCTGAGTGGGAAATTGCACACACACCACAACACCACACACACACACCCACACCAACACACACCACACACACATCACACAAAATACACACACATACACACACCATCACACAGTCAGTCGTTTCAAAGTTATATGACAAAAAGTGCCGGGAAGACAGGACACCCGCGTGTAGGGGGCTCCTCATCCGAACCTCCTTAGGTAATCACACCAAAGAGCCAAAGATCAACCCCATCAAGCACCATTAGGTGGAGTACCACCAAAAACATACACACAAACACAAACACACACACACTACACAAAACACAAGCACAGCAAAAAGGTGCTCACGTAAAACTCAAGTCAACCATGCAACAACATATGCAAGTACAAACAATATTACACCCATTAAAACCACAAACAAACCAATACACAAATAATACACATACACACGCCGAGTAACTAAACATTCGAAGAATACAGAATATATTCTTTACTAATAACGAAAAAAGGACTTTCGGACTGCAGTCGGTCTTCGGGAGCCCCGGGACTTAAGAGCTCTAGGACTTAAGAGCACAAGAATTTAGAGCCCAAGCCGTGAAAGGCTTGATGAGCATTATGCATGAGCCACGTTGAGGTTGAGCTCGATTCAGTCTTTTCTTTTATCTTAGAAACAAGTTAAAATTAAGTCAGCATAAGATATTAGTTCGTTGCTGTCATAACAACCAAGGGAAATATAGACATATCTACATATTTCTACTAGTATCAGGAAAAACAATTATTGGATGCTTTGGTATATCTATATATATATATGTAATATTATTCATATATTAATATTATATATAATAATATATATATCTATATATATATATATAGTCTTTTAACAGGTTAAAAACTGAATTCGAATTATTAATATGCATTAATATTCAAAATATTATATATTATTCCGTTGTATCAGCATATCAGTACTCTACGGAATTATACATGAATTATATACATCCATCATTTATTATACTAGTTTGCAATACACTGCAAATCTGACTGTGTATTACATATACCTAAATATTGCAAATTTGGCAGTAAAATAAAATTCGAGAAACGACCAAAGACGTAGACCTAATAATGAAAGTGTTTTGCGAAAGAACTCAATTGGAATCTGGAAAGTCCATCGTTTAAAAGAAAGAAAGAGTCATGAAAAGCACTTCGTAGCGTCAGGCCAAATCAAGCTGTACAAGATGAGCATTGGAGAGTTAATTTGTCAATTTTCCTTCACAAGTAAAGAAAGATGTAAGGAAAATAGAGAAGACTTCGCGCTAGAATCTCGCTTCCGGCAAGGTCGGCGTTCGATCCCCGACGCTCCAAGTGATTGAGAACCGTTCCTTTTCCGCTAATCCTCCCAGATATTTTCATGATTCTTCCAGGCATCTAGTAGTAATGGAGTGCGCTTCTCTGTTAGCTCCTTTCTTCGCAAATAGAATCATTCGATCTACCTCTCAGGTAATTCAAAATAATGTATATAAATATACAATGTAGTATGATCTATACTGTATACATATTAAATATACATATTAATAATGCTAAACCATAAATTCAAACATTTTTTCATTGTAAATACTTGCTGAATATATCTAGAGGGCCATCAAACCAATCCAATCTTTTCTTGTACCCAGCCAGAAGCCTCCTGATCCTCTGCCTTACACGATATATGTAGTGAATATCAAAGCTGTGATTTATGCAGTGAAACTTGAGTCGTAAATACTGCGAGAGCGGAGAGAGAGCGCGAGAGAGAGAGAGAGAGAATGAGAGCTGAGAGAGAGAGAGAGAGAGAGAGAAGATGGGAGCGGGAGATGTGAGGTGAGAGGGCGAGTTTGTTGTGAATATTTGGAAATGCAAATCAACTCGTAACGCTGTAAGGGTAAAGTGCCTTGAATATATAGTCAGAAGAAAAATAGCGATGCAAAATATTTAGATTGCAGGTGTATAAATACCTATATCTATATATATATATTATATATATTATATTTTATATATATAATATTATATATATATATATATATCTATATTATATATATGTGTGTGTTCGGTCAGTCTCTGTCTAGTTTATAATCAACTTATGACCTTAAATCCTTATTATTCGTAGACAAAGCTTAGAATATTCCTAGAATGTTTTTTAGACTAATCTTGGAACGTTCTTAGAATATCCTTAGAATGTTTTCATGAATTGTTTTTCAACAATTTTAATTTTATTGTTGTGACTTGGTAGCTTCACAAACTTCGTACGCGTTATTTAATTAATAAAAAAAAAGCTATCTAATTACCACGTGGAGGGCAGCCGGAACATGGTATGGATATCCGGATACCAAGTACAGAGTAGCTTTGATAGAGCACCTTGATATCAAGTATACGGCAGCCTGATACCTCGTGTAAGGAAGGTACCTGGTACCATGGATAGGGCTGCATGCTACCAAGTATTGAGCAGCCTGATACAAAGCCTGATAGCAAGTTTACTAAACATAATGCCAGGTACAGCACAGCCTGGTATCAAATATAAGTCAGTCTGGTACAAAGATAGACCAGCATGTTTGATAATATAAGTCAGCCGCTACGAAATATTAGGCAAACTGGTACAAAATGTTGGCCAAAAAGGCGCAAAGTATAATTAATTTCTGTACTAAGTCCAGCACAGAGCTGAATGGCAGAGTCAGTGAGAGGTTCATGTAAATTAGGTTTGGATTCCAGAAAGCTACTTTATACCTAGAATTGTTCAGCTGTAACTTGCATAGAATCAATTTAATACATCCCGAGACACTAACATTGTTCTCTTCGTCACGAAAGTTAAATCATAACAAATAGACATGATTTTTTGCTTTAGAAGATTCAGTTATTTTCAGAAACGTCAGCTGATCTCAGCAGCATTAGTCGCTCTCAGAATCGTTAATTTCTCTCAGCATCATCTGCTACTGTCAGATTGCATTAGAAAACATCAAGAAAACGTATTACATTCGTTATTTGTATAGTTTCACTTCCCGCTCTCGTTGCTAATATATGCCTTTTGTTTTCTCCTTCCTCCACTCTTTCTTCTCTCCTTCTCTCTCTCTTCTATTCTGGGTTTTTCTCTCTATCTCTCTCTCTCTCTCTCCTCTCTATACTTTTCTCTTTAAAAAAAAAAAAAAAAAAAAAAAAAAAAAAAAAAAAACATTCCACACACACACAACACAACACACACACCACACACACACACACACACACCCCACGACCCCACACACACACTACACACACCACCACGCCCCAAATGAGCCATAGAGACCGTTAGAAAGAGTTTTTGCAGTGTCAGAGTAGTAGACAAATGGAATGCATTCGAAAGTGATGTTTGTGAGGGCTGACTTCCCATACCCATAGCTTCAAGTGTCGAGATGAAGAGCCCAGTAGGCTCAGGAACCTGTACACACCGTTGATTGACAGTGAGAGGCGGGACCAAAGAGCCCCGAGCTCATCCCCCGCAAGCACAACTAAAACTCAACCCCCGCAAACAAATAGGTGAGTACACACAGACCACACACCACAACACACACAGACACACACACATAACACACACACACACACACACCCACACACCACACAGCACAACACACGACACGACACACCCACACACACACATCACACACACACCACCACACACACACACGTCCGAAGGTAGTCACCAGTTCTAACACCCTCAGACTATTAATCTCGACCCGAAGCGAACCCCGGGCTCGCAATCAGAGATAAGCGTCCCAACATTCCTTATTGTACAGCGGGGACCAACGTAAATATCAATTAAGTTATTGGTATTGGGCCTCAGTGATTTGGAGCTCCGCTGCTTCAGACCCACAACTTGCCAACGGCAGGAGTTAAATGGAGGGTTGGTTGCTGGAAATGTCCTTAACCTTACAGCTGTGGAATACAAGATTCTGGTGTTGACCAATCCACACACTAGAAAATTACGGGACGACGACGTTTCGGTCCGTCCTGGATCATTCTCAAATCGAAACGTCGTCGTCCCTTCATTCCCTTCAAACGTCGTCGTCAACAAGACGTTTCGACTTGAGAATGGTCCAGGACGGACGAAACGTCGTCGTCCCTTCATTTCTAGTGTGTGGTCTGGTCAACATACTTCAGCCACGTTATTGTGACTCCTCGTCTCCACAAGATTCTGGTAATATGTCTTTTGTGTCTTTTGTGGACTTACTTTTATAAGGTTGGTGGTGATAATTTAAACTTAAATTGATCCCTGAGGGATTTGAACCAAGGCCACCAGAGTGGTCATTCCGGTATTGTGTCCAGTCAACGAACGATATCGTATTAGTATTGAAAGGTCATACGAGTCAGCCCGTCCTCCTAAGCTTTCCCCTACGTCAAGCAAACTATCAATATAAAGTGCCCTTATCCTAACCTACCAGAGGACCCGAAACAGAAACGGAACAGGACGTCATAATGGCGAGTCGCTTCCATTTTCCAGTACGACAATTTTTGGCCTTATGGAACTCATACGAGCGAAAACTGACCGTTCTTTGTAGGAGGAAAGGTTAGACGAGTGACTTAAATGCTTCGAATCCTGTTTTCCCACTCGTGGGAAATAGGCACATCTATTTCCATCGAGCCTTTCAGTACCCTGGGAGCCGGCGGCCGAGCGGACAGCACGCTGGACTTGTGATCCTGTTGGTCCTGGGATCGATCCCAGGCGCCGGCGAGAAACAATGGGCAGAGTTTCTTTCACCCTATGCCCTGTTACCTAGCAGTAAATAGGTACCTGGGTGTTAGTTAGCTGTCACGGGCTGCTTCCTGGGGGTGGAGGCCTGGTCGAGGACCGGGCCGCGGGGACACTAAAAGCCCCGAAATCATCTCAAGATAACCTCAAGATATCTTGGTAACTTCTCAACAGTCTATGTCAAACTTTTACTTTAATGATTATTAATTGCTCTAATAACCCTGAGCAATTAATTAACTGTCACCAGTACCGATAATTAATTATACATAAATACTTCTCACTCCGCACTGCCTAAGCAGGTCTCATCAAACACTGTGAATTCACGGACGAGGTGTTAATTACTCCACAAATTAACATGAGTGCATCTTATTCCACTGTCACCAGACAGGATATGATTAATATAACGAGTTATTCTAACTCCATGACCTAGCTTTACCGAGTCATCAAGACCTTTGATTTTAATTACTCCACTAATTATCATGAACCACTAATTGCTATACCCCAGAAAGGTAATTAATCTCGAGCAAATTACGTTACACAAATACTGTCAGACTCTGAGAGTTCCTCCCCACTATGTGAATTCATGATCAGAATGCTAATTACATCATTAGCTAGAGTGGTCAATTAGTTGTCACACGGACAATTAATTGCACCTGAAACTTATCTCAACAAGCTCAGCACTGTTTTCCTTAACAGCTCTCTCTCTCTCTCATTAAGTAATGTGCAACCCCTTATAAGTTAATTACCCCTTAATTAACTCTCACTGAATCCTTAAGTCATCAACACAACTTAAAGAACACAAAGTAACCCCAGGTTACATAGGTCACACTTACAGTGGCATAGCAACATAAATGCACATCCCACATACGGTTGAAGCTTCTGCAACACGGTAATTACTGTACCCACACAGTAATTACCGTGGGATCCAAGTAGATCCCTGCGAAAGGGATCTGGGAGTTATGATTAGTAAGAATTTAAAACAAAAGGATCAATGCATGAATGTTCGTAATAAGGCAAATAGGACACTGGGATTTATTAATCGAAGCGTTAGTAACAAGACACCTGGTGTGGTTCTTCAGCTATATCTTGCTCTGGTTAGGCCCCATTTAGATTATGCAGTTCAGTTTTGGTCGCCGTACTATAGAATGGACATAAATTCACTTGAACGTGTCCAGCGTAGGATGACAAAGTTAATTCCCCAAAATAGAAATCTTTCATATGAAGAAAGATTAATAAAGCTTAAATTGCATTCACTGGAAAGGCGAAGAGTTAGGGGTGACATGATAGAAGTTTACAAGTGGATGAATGGACATAACAAAGGGAATATTAATAAGGTATTAAAAGTATCAACACAAGACAGAACACGAAACAATGGGTATAAATTGGATAAGTTTAGATTTAGGAAAGACTTTGGTAAATACTGGTTCGGTAACAGGGTTGTTGATTTGTGGAACCAATTGCCGCGTAACATTGTGGAGGTGGGGTCCCTGGATTGTTTCAAGCATGGGTTGGACATGTATATGAGTGGGATTGGGTGGTTATAAATAGGAGCTGCCTCGTATGGGCCAATAGGCCTTCTGCAGTTACCTTTGTTCTTATGTTCTTATGTAATGACACACGGTTTGGCAATACAAAAGTATACCTACATTACTGCCCCCTCTAATCTTTCAACAGTTGCAAGGGACTACTGTGTGCAATAACTACTTCAGCAAAACAATTTACGTTAATATAAGGCACCGTCGCTACGCTGACAGCTGGCACTAATTCTCATAATTAGGCAGATTAACCAATCAGTTACTTGCTCTCTCTCATTAAGTACTGTGAATTCCCCTGAATAATGAAAGGGACCTCCTTAAATCATCAACACAGCTCCTAGGGCAGTAATATAACGTATACCAAACAACAACACTGCCCAAACATACAAACATAATGATGCCATCAGATTACATAAGAACATAAGAACAAAGGTAACTGCAGAAGGCCTATTGGCCCATACGAGGCAGCTCCTATCTATAACCACCCAATCCCACTCATATACTTGTCCAACTCGCGCTTGAAACAATCCAGGGATCCCACCTCCACCACGTTACGCGGTAATTGGTTCCACAAATCAACAACCCTGTTACCGAACCAGTATTTACCCAAGTCTTTCCTAAATCTAAATTTATCCAATTTATACCCATTGTTTCGTGTTCTGTCTTGTGTTGATACTTTTAATACCCTATTAATATCTCCTTTGTTATGTCCATTCATCCACTTGTAAACCTCTATCATGTCACCCCTAACTCTTCGCCTTTCCAGTGAATGCAATTTAAGCTTTGTTAATCTTTCTTCATACGAAAGATTTCTAATTTGGGGAATTAACTTAGTCATCCTACGCTGGACACTTTCAAGTGAATTTATATCCATTCTATAATATGGCGACCAAAACTGAACTGCATAATCTAAATGGGGCCTAACCAGAGCAAGATATAGCTGAAGAACCACACCAGGTGTCTTGTTACTAACGCTTCGATTAATAAATCCCAGTGTCCTATTTGCCTTATTACGAACATTCATGCATTGATCCTTTTGTTTTAAATTCTTACTTATCATAACTCCCAGATCCCTTTCGCAATTCGACTTCGCAATCTCAACACCATCTAGCTCGTATCTTGTAACTCTATCATCATTACCTAGCCTCAAAACTTTACATTTATCAGCATTAAACTGCATCTGCCAGTCCTTTGACCATTTCAAAACCCTATTTAGATCAACTTGAAGTGATAGTGAGTCTTCTTCCGTGTTAATTTCCCTGCCGATTTTTGTATCATCGGCAAATTTGCAAATGTTGCTACTCAAACCTGAATCTAAATCATTGATATATATTATAAACAACAGAGGTCCCAGGACAGAGCCCTGAGGCACTCCACTTACAACATTTTCCCACTCTGACTTAACCCCATTTATACTAACTCTCTGTTTCCTTTGGAATAGCCATGCCCTAATCCAACTTAATATAGCACCTCCAATACCATGAGCCTCTATCTTTTTAATCAGTCTTTCATGTGGCACTGTATCAAAAGCTTTGCTAAAGTCAAGGTACACGACATCACAATCCTTACCACTATCAACTGCCTCAACTATGCTGGAATAAAAGGATAGCAAATTTGTTAAACATGAGCGGCCATTTGTAAAACCATGTTGCGACTCATTTATTAATTTGTGTTTTTCAAGATGAAAACGAATTTTATTTGCAATTATCGATTCAAGTAACTTTCCCACAATAGACGTTAGGCTAATTGGTCGATAGTTTGACGCAAGTGATCTATCTCCTTTCTTAAAAATTGGTATCACATTACCAACTTTCCATAACTCTGGCACTCTGCCTAACTCTATTGATTTATTAAATATGGTAGACAGTGCTCGGAAAGCTCCTCTTTGCATTCTTTAAGCACTCTGGCAAACACTTCATCCGGCCCTGGAGATTTGTTTGGTTTGAGTTTAACTATTTGTTTAATTACATCCTCCCTGGTAACTGCTAAACTAGTCAACCTGTCCTCGTCCCCACCCACATATACTTGTTTGGCTGAAGGCATATTGTTAAGTTCCTCTTTAGTAAATACAGATATAAAATATTTATTAAAAATACTACTCATCTCATCATCATTATCTGTTATTTGACCTGTCTCAGTTTTTAATGGACCTATCCTTCCCTAATCTTTGTCCGGTATAACTGGAAAAACCCTTTAGGATTTGTCTTTGCTTGCCCTGCTATACGAGCTTCATAGTTTCTTTTTGCTTTCCTTATCTCTTTTTTAGTATTTCTAACCAGTTGTACGAATTCCTGTTCTAAACTGATTTCCCCGTTCTTAATCCTTTTATACCACGCTCTCTTTTTACCTATAAGGTTCTTCAGATCCTTTGTTATCCACTTTGGATCATTAGAATTCGATCTATTCAATTTATATGGTATACTACATTCCTGGGCTTCGCTTAGAATATTTTTAAATAAGTTATATTTTGAGTCCACATCGAAAACCCCTTTTACGTCAACTATCGCTGGGTTCACGTCTAGCTCCAAGACCGGCCCACACCCCATACCCAAGACTTTCCAATCTATTTGACTCAATAAATTTCTTAGGAAATGAAATTAGCTTTTCGAAAATCTGGCACTTTAACAGAATTTTCTCCTGCAGGTCTATTCCATTCTATGCTAAATCCGATTTCTTTGTGATCACTGTTCCCTAGCTCACTCCCTATTTCGATGTCCTTAATTTGTGTTTCCCTGTTAGTTAACACTAAATCTAAAATATTATTTTCCCGCGTTGGTTCCTTAATGTGTTGCGTAAGAAAGCAATCGTCAATAATTCTAGAAAATCTTCTGCTTCATTATTCCCTGTTTTGTTCAACCAGTTTATACCACTAAAATTATATACATTACCAGTTTTACCATTACCCCACATGCTAATGATATCATTAGGCAATCAGTTAGCAATCATATAATTATACATATTATACAGACCTCAGGGTGTCCACTAACAACCCTACTACATTGGCCAGCCTACCTCTGTAAATGATATAATTAACATGCGGCAACATGGCATTAATCTTGACTCTGAACGATATATATAGAATCGACAGATCAACGATCACTTTTATGGTAAATCTCTACACTGACCGGTTTACATACTCGAGTCAGTCTACACACAAAATATATCTATATCAGGGTCTCCAAACTTTTCAATGTAAGGGCCACATTATATATTTCCCATATTTATGCGGGCCGAAGGAATAAAAATGAAAAAAAAAAAAATCAGTGCCAGTAATTTAATTTCCTCAAATATTAAAGTATAAACATGGAAAAATTAAAACATATCTTTTTGGAAAAAAATAGGGTAAACTAAATAGATTCCTGCCTTTAGTTTTATGCAACCAAATTAGTGTGACGAATGATACTGTCGTTTTGACTTCAAAATTTCATTAAAATCAGGTTCCAGATTAGATGAGCCAATTGTAAGAATTGATTTCAAGTGATCATCAGACAAATTTGCTCGATAGTTACATTTCACATACTTCATTTTGGAAATTGTTTGTTCACACAAGTATGTTGAACCAAAAATGGACACAAAACTACAAGCAAACTTTATCAAATTTGGAAACTGATCTGGCTGCAGGCATTTATAAAACTCAATCAGATTTCCTTCTCTATACTTATCTTTCAGTCTGTCATCTGCCTGGAGATCAATAATTTCCATTTGAAATTGAGTTGGAAGATTTTCAGCATTGCAGTCAAATGGATTATGAAAGAGCCTGATTTCATTTGCTTTGGCATCAAGGTCAGCAAATCGCTTCTGAAACTGTTTTTTTCAAATTTGAAATTATTTCATTTGCAAATGAAAAAGGAATTGAATTTGAATAATTCTGCGATGCCATTCGTACGATAATTATTTTTTCAAGGCCACCACACAGGGATTTGTTTGGCGGGCCGGATGAAATTATGTGGCGGGCCGGATGTGGCCCGCGGGCCATAGTTTGGAGACCCCTGATCTATATACATCTACATGTGTGGTTCTGTGTATAACATTCTCCTTCACAGACAGTCACCTTGACTGTCAGCTGTACAGACAGCTGCCTCTTAGCTGTTTCCCTCGCCTGGCTGGTGCTATGGGATAACACAGCTGTTACCGGAATTAACATTAGTCCAGAAACACTGCATACATTACAAATAATGTGTATTCACAATTACCACTCTCATTCACTCCCTCGGTCACAATCACACTTGCTGAAGAACACCTAGCTCGCTCCCACGTGCGTCGACTAGGTGTGGCCTTAGGGTGTGACCAGGGCATGTGGCCAAGCGTGGCCCTAAGGGGTAGCCACGGAGTAGTGCATGGCGGTCGCAGCACCCCACCCGGGATGAGGTGGCGTGCGGGGTGGCTGGTGTGGCCCACAGGCAGGAGGCCGTCACGTGGCCCCACAGTGTCTGGCCACGGAGCGGTGCGGCACGGGGTAGCCGAGACCTCATGCTGGAGCCTCAGGCGTACACAACGTGGGTGGAAGACTCACTCACACCCACATCACACCACGGGCATGGCTCGCTCGTACACCAGGTGTGATAACATAAGAACATAAGAACATAAGAACAAAGGCAGCTGCAGAAGGCCTATTGGCCCATACGAGGCAGCTCCTATTTATAACCACCCAATCCCACTCATATACATGTCCAACCCATGCTTGAAACAATCGAGGGACCCCACCTCCACAATGTTACGCGGCAATTGGTTCCACAAATCAACAACCCTGTTACTGAACCAGTATTTACCCAAGTCTTTCCTAAATCTAAACTTATCCAATTTAAACCCATTGTTTCGCGTTCTGTCCTGTGTTGATACTTTTAATACCCTATTAATATCCCCTTTGTTATGTCCATTCATCCACTTGTAAACCTCTATCATGTCACCCCTAACTCTTCGCCTTTCCAGTGAATGCAAATTAAGCTTTGTTAATCTTTCTTCATATGAAAGATTTCTAATTTGGGGAATTAACTTAGTCATCCTACGCTGGACACGTTCAAGTGAATTTATATCCATTCTATAATATGGCGACCAAAACTGCACTGCATAATCTAAATGGGGCCTAACCAGAGCAAGATATAGCTTGAGAACCACACCAGGTGTCTTGTTACTTACGCTGCGATTAATAAATCCGAGTGTCCTATTTGCCTTATTACGAACATTTATGCATTGATCCTTTTGTTTTAAATTCTTACTAATTATAACTCCCAGATCCCTTTCGCAATCCGACTTCGCAATCTCAACACCATCTAGCTCGTATCTTGTAACTCTATCATCATTACCTAGCCTCAGAACTTTACATTTATCAGCATTAAACTGCATCTGCCAGTCCTTTGACCATTTCAAAACCCTATCTAGATCAACTTGAAGTGATAGTGAGTCCTCCTACGAATTAATTTCCCTACCGATTTTCGTATCATCGGCAAATTTGCAAATGTTGCTACTTAAACCTGAATCTAAATCATTTATATATATTATAAACAACAGAGGTCCCAAGACAGAGCCTTGAGGCACTCCACTTACAACATTTTCCCACTCTGACTTGACTCCATTTATACTAACTCTCTGTTTCCTTTGGTATAGCCATGCCCTAATTGTGGTAAAAACTCCAGGCAGTATATCTCCTTTTAATTGACTTCAATAAATTAAAGTTTATCTTATTTTTTCTTAGTAGGTAAGAAATTGAGTGGACTGTATGTACTGTTAAAACTGCCTGAAATTATTCTCACATAAATTGGGGGGGACAATTGTAGCTTAAACCACTTTGTAATGGCTCCTTCTTAAACTGCAAATTGTTTACCCAAGTTTAATTATATTATTTTATCATACCACATATGGTGGTCTAATCTACTATTATTTCAACAATTATTACTAGTTATGAATACTACTACTACAATAACTAGAATGGCCTTATCTGAGCCTGTAGTAAGGGCCCACTAAGGCTGTGTCATGGTAGCATCTATGTGGGTGTGGGCCTGTGCCTCATGGTGCCAATGGCGGCTGTGGAGGCCTTCAAGGCTGGCAACAGCTAGGTACATGTGTATAGTTCTACTGCTCAGCTACTTGCTGTTCCAAGTCACAATTTACCTGTTGGGATGCAAGGAGTTAGTACATTCCCTAAACATATCAATACAGGTATAACATGGTATGTGAGGGCTGTAAAAATGGGGTACACGTACATGGTGTTGGTGTTGTTCATATATCATAACCGCTAGTACCCTTTGAATATTAATCAGTGCACTAGAATAATAAACAAATACTTGGTAAGACGGATACTGGAGTGCTCTCATTTGTAGTAGTGATGTTGCTATGGCAGCTTCTTAGGCAGAGTAGGTCTATCCTGTGTGGCCATTATCACAACACACACGCGAGCCCCCATTGTTATTGTTTCGTNAAAGTGTTTGAAAGAGTGATTAGGAATCAAATTTCTAGTTTTATGGAAAACAATGAATTGCACAATCCAGGACAACATGGATTTAGAGCGGGAAGATCCTGTCTGTCACAGTTACTCAACCACTATGACAAAATCACAGAAGCCCTAGAAGAAAAGCAAAATGCAGATGTTGTATACACAGACTTTGCAAAGGCTTTCGACAAATGTGACCATGGGGTGATAGCTCACAAAATGAGGTCAATGGGAATAACTGAAAAGTAGGACGCTGGATACTCAATTTCCTGTCGAACAGAACACAAAGAGTAACAGTCAATCAGATAAAATCGAGTCCAAGCGATGTTAAAAGCTCTGTACCTCAAGGTACAGTCCTTGCACCGCTACTGTTCCTTATTCTCATATCTGATATAGACAAAATACACGTCACAGCTTCGTGTCATCCTCGCAGATGACACAAAAATCAGCATGAAAATTACCTCTGCTGAAGACATTGAAAAACTACAAACAGATGTCAACAAAGTTTTCGATTGGGCAGCAGAAAATAATATGATGTTTAACAGTGATAAATTCAGGTACTCAGGTACGGCAAAAATGAGGATCTGAAACATAATACAGGGTACAAAACACAATCAAATCTTCCCATAGTAGAAAACAGCATGTCAAGGATTTGGGAATAATGATGTCCGACGATCTAACGTTTAGGGAGCATAACCAAGCAAATATCGCATCAGCCAGAAAAATGATCGGATGGATTACGAGAACTTTCAAATCCAGGGATCCCATCACAATGGTTGTACTCTTCAAGTCACTTGTGTTGTCCCGTCTCGAATACTGCTCAGTACTCACTTCCCCTTCAGAGCAGGAGAGATTGCTGAAATAGAGGGAATACAGAGAACATATACGGCACGCATAGACGAGATAAACACCTAAATTATTGGGATCGTCTCAAAGCTCTCCAAATGTACTCTCTAGAAAGGAGACGAGAGAGATACCAAATAATATACACGTGGAAAATACTGGAGGGCCAGGTCCCAAATCTACACAGTAAAATAACAACGTACTGGAGTGAACGATATGGAAGAAAATGCAAGATTGAACCAGTGAAGAGCAGAGGTGCCATAGGCACAATCAGAGAACACTGTATAAACATCAGAGGTCCGCGGTTGTTCAACGTCCTCCCAGCGACTATAAGAATATTGCCGGAACAACCGTGGACATCTTCAAGAGGAAACTGGACTGTTTCCTAAGAGAAGTCCCGGATCAGCCGGGCTGTGGTGGGTATGTGGCTCTGCGGGCCGCTCCAAGCAACAGCCTGGTGGATCAAACTCTCACAAGTCGAGCCTGGCCTCGGGCCGGGCTTGGGGAGTAGAAGAACTCCCAGAACCCCATCAACCAGGTATCAACCAGGTACCCACACACTACCCACCATACTACCCACCACACACCCACCATACTACCCACATACTACCGGCCACACTACCCACCATACTACCGGCCACACTACCACCATACTACCCACCACACTACCGGCCACAACCACCATACTACCCACCACACTACCCACCACACTACCACACCATACCCACCACACTACCGGCCACAACCACCACACTACCCACCATACTACCCACCACACTACCCACCACACCAACAAACACCACCACACTACCCACCACACTACCCACCATACTACCCACCACACTACCGGCCACAACCACCATACTACCCACCACACTACCGGCACCAGTACCCACCACACCAACAACAACCACCACACTATCAACAACACTATCAACCACATGCTCTGCCATATCAGACCTTCTAGTACTAGTCCCCCAGGAGCATCCCTGCCCCACCAACTAGTCTTCCCCCTCCCAAATTCCAATCCCAACGTTCCTCCTCCCAACCTAACCTATACCCCCTTAATCCCCGGACCCCCACCCTACCCTTCACAACCCCTTCGCCGATGTCCCCCTCTTCCCAGGATATGATATAACATTCTTATTATCATATTATAGTCAGAACAAGTTAAATGATTCATTATATTAGCTCATAACGACGGTGAGGAGAGAAATTCTTTAAATATGAATATTTACAAAAGATACAATGGATAATCTTAAAAGATAAGAATAATAAAGTAAGACACATAATAAAGGTGCGGGATAATTTAAAAATATGTCAAAGAATAAGGAGAGCAAAGGGATTGTAGGAAGTTTATTATGTCAGTATTATACTTGCTCAATATTCTCATTAGCTTATGTGCATATAGTGAGATGGGTTTGTTAATCCTACCTATCTCTAAGTTATCACATTTCTCAAGTGAACAACTAATTACGGTTAATACTTTTTCCCAACCAGATAGATGATGATCAGGTGAGGCGAAGGCCTGTGATATAAGCATCGACAGCACATCATTCATGTCACGGGAGACATCTCCCGTCACGCAGGGTGCAGTCGCACCTCCACAGATCTCCAGTATCATCTATTGATACTGGTAATGGCTCAAAAGGGCCACCACTTACGGGCTATTCTTGCCCGTGCCACCTTTTGGGTGGCTTAATCTTCATCAATCAATCAATCATTCATGTCTCTTAGGTGGCTTAATGTTTACCATTCATCATCATTCAGTGAAAAACATAAACACGGGCACACAGTGATCCAGCCGTGGTCGAAGAAAGGTGCACTGGCGCGCCCTAGAAAGTTGTGAACTTGTAAACCAGTGACTTAAACCAGTGATGGAGGATGAAGAAAGAGAATCCAGGCTTTTTTCAGGTAGAATTGACCAGAAGCAAATGGAAAGCGGTGCACAGAGATTTAAGTGATACTGACAGTGATGAACAACTGAAGAAGTGTAGTGATCGACGGCAGACGGAACCTCTACCGATTAGCACTGCAACTACACAGACAAAATCTGCACTGTCAGTCTTCAAGATGCAACATGCTGAAGGTAAGACCTCGTACCCCACAGTAGTAAACCTTGAAAAAGAGTATCTCCAGCTCAAGATCAGTGCAAAGCCAAACCTCAGAGGCGAATATATTCTGAGGCCCAAAGACAAGACAGCTGTAACGATTCTTAAAAGTTACAGGAAATGCGACGAACTCAAGCCAGAGGACAAAATAAGGAAAATCTTTGTCCTCCACTATCCCTGGCACATGGCCTTAACTCATTTAGAAAAGCTGAATTATGTGGTGTCAGCAGAAAGATGCCAGGTAAAATTCACGAAGTAGAAAACCCTAAAAATCATTCTCACAGTAAAAGGGGCGTTTCCAACACAGGCCTTACACCCCAGAGCCCCTCCAATGCTTCAGATGTCAGAGATTTAGACATCACAATGGCGGCTACCAACTCCCAGTGAGGTGTGGAGTCTACAGCCAGTCCCATGACACGAAAATATGCCTTGATAAACACAAGGTAAACCAGCACGTCCAAGCTAAGTGGCCAAATTGCTCCAAAGCATACCACCCCTGGAACTTAAGATGCCCCGAAAGGCTTAAAAGGAACCAAACGAATCTCCCCCACGCCCACAGCAGAGCACAAGCCCCAACTAAAATATACACCAGCTCGCCAGCCCACAAAAACAGCGTGGAGCTTACCAAGACTAAACCAGTTGGAGGGGGCACATAGCCCTCTACCATCGGCCATGGTGGAGGGTGTGATGTCCTCAGTCTAGGACAGAGGGATGGCTAGGGCCACAAGGAAATAAGTCAACGTAATCGTCCGCCCATTTCGTCCAGTAAGCACACTGGGAGCAATGATGGCAAGAATGTCCGAGTTTCCACTGATAAGGGCCAAAGAGTAAACAGGCCCCAAACCAGCACAGAAGTAGGTAGTGCTCCCACACAACTGGACACCCTCTGGCCAATGCCTTGATCACGGAATTGGTCGATAGTTTGCTGTCGAAACATGGTATCTTGTAAACCAGAGACTTGAAAGAAAATTGAGCAAAAGCTCAAGAAAGTCGAAAAACAATATCCCCACCTCCAAGAAGGGCAGGAAACACTCTCCAAAAAAATAGGTAGCGTCCAACACTTTTGAAAACAAACTTGATAAGTCATTTTCAAGTACGCCAAGATCCTCAACTCCAATTTCAACTTCCATGGTGAGTTCATCTGACTCCATGGATACCATGGTAATATCAGTAATTTACAACAACCTAAAGGACTAAAGATCCTGCAAAGGAATGCACAAGGGCTGCACACAAAATTGCAACACTTGCAACGTATAACAGCAACCAAAGGGATAGACATCCTGATATTACAGGAGAGCTTCCTTCGAGTCGGATTAGAACCTAAAATCTCAGGCAATCGAGGCTCCTTCCTTCCATGGGTCAAGGGTAATCCATGGGATGTGTAATCCATGTAAAATGTGACCTGATTTCCAAGCCAATAACCAGCCCATCCGATTATGGGCCAGGGACAAAGGTGATGGGAGTATCCATTGAGCTAAGACACGACAAACTTGACGTGTTTAATGTTAACAGGTCTCCACGTGCTGAAATGGATCTTTCAGTGTTATTAGGACAAGCGACTACCTCAAACACAATAATTTGTTTTGATTTCAATGCCCATCAATGTTTGGCACTGGGCTCAAACACAACAAATGAGGCCGGCACTCACATAGCACATCTACTAGACCAACTACCAGACATCCAAATCCTAGACAAGAAAGAACTCACTAACATCCAAGGAGGCAGATTAGACCTTACCTTCGTTTCAGCCTCACTAAGAGATGCAGCAACATGGTCAGTTGAACCCACGCTCACAAGCGACCACTATGGGGTCCAAATTGATCTAAAGTTGGATCTACCCACCCCCACCTCAACCTCCCTCTGAAGCCTAGAACTTCGTTTTAGCAAAATGGGACCGATTTCAAAACCTCATTTCAGAATGGCAAAGAAACTATAATGTTCCCGATGACATTAATCAGGCAGAACTAGATTTTGTCAAACTGATGAAAAGTGCAGCTTACCACTCAATCCCACTGAAAAAACAGTCCACCAGACACCACAAAGATCATTGGTACTATTGCAAACGTGTCAAAAAACTCAGTCATAGACTCAACAGCACAAGGAAGCTATACAAAAAGCAGCCAAGTGACCGCAACAGGACCTTACTTTGTGAGGTCAAGGATCATTTGCATCAAGAGACCAGGCTAATAAAAGAACAAAAATGGCTGGAATGGTGCTCACATCTGAATAAACACACCTCTCTTGGAGAGATGTGGCAGAAAATCCACCAGGCCAAAAGAAATAAAACACCTAAAGCCCTACACCCTAAGGATCCTCAACAGGAAGCCGAAGTACTGGCAACCAGGTTTGCAAAAAGAGCTCCCAGTAGTCAGCTTCCACCAGATGTATTAGTATGCGGACAGGATTAGAGGAAGAAAGGTGGCACAGAATCCTTACAGCATGTGCAGAAAAGTCTTTGACACTAATACCCCTTTCACACTGGATGAGCTGAATCGGGCTAAGAAAAGCTCCAAAGATACTTCCCCTGGAGACGAAAAAATAACCTATACCATGATTAGAAACCTCGACTCAGAAGGAGACGCAGCATATCTTAGGTTAATTAATTTAGTCTGGATTTCTCAAACTAGACCTACAGCTTGGAAAAGGGCTGACATAGTGCCGATCGTAAAACCTAAAGATCCAGCTAATCCATGGCCGATCTCTCTTCAAAGCTGCGCATCCAAGACTGCTGACTGAATGGCACTAAACAGACTGGAGCGGAAAATGCCTAAACTGCACCAGGATATATATGCCTATAGAAGAAGGGTTGGTACAGTGGAATGTATTACAACTCTGTTAGTCCACTTGAATGATAGACCAGAAATGCTGATATTCCTAAACCTCGAGAAAGCCTTTCAATTGGTTAGCACCCCAGCTGTTCTCTGCTGCCTCAACGAGAAAGATATCAAAGGGAACCTGCTCTCCTGGACCAAAAACTGCCTCATAAACAGAGAAACAAGAGTAAAACTTCATGGCACAGTCTCTGAGTACAAAAGACATGAAAACAGTACACCGCAAGGAGGCATTCTCAGCCCCCTTCTCGTCAACTGTTTAATGGAAAGAATAATGAGGCTGAAACTCCCACAACACTGCGGGCTGTTAAACTACGCAGACGACTTTTTCATCGTCATAAAAGGAAGAGATACAGAGCCCCTTCCACCCAAATGCTTAGACTGCATCAGTGAAGAGGCAAAGCAGATTGGTATCAAACTGAACCCCTCACAGACAATAGCCATGCCCATAAAAATAGTGAAACCCAACTTCCAACTCACAGTACAGGGTCAACCAACCCTGTACTGTACAATCAACCCATTCAACCAATTGAATAGGTGGACACTTATCAGTATCTGGGAATAATCCTGGACACACATTAATTTTAATGCTCTCTTTCACTTACTTGAGAGCGAGAACTGCGGCCTGGACGGCAATCCTCAGGTCGCTAACTCTGGAGGAGCCAATCTGGAAAACCTTCGCACATACTATGTACAGGCAGTCATATCAGTGATCGACTATGCCGCACCTGTACTCATAAATCTATCACACCAACAGTGGAAAAAGCTTGAAGTTGCCCAAAACAATGTTATGAGTGCTGCCCTGGGAGGCCCTATGTGGACCAGGTTTGAAACTCTAAGACTGGAAACGGGTTTGCCCTCTCTTCTGGAAAGAATATCTCAAAGATAAGCTACGATTATCAGTAAGATATATATTTCCCCTGATCCAGTCCCAGTATGACAGGCCTTATCTTGAGGTTATCTTGAGATGATTTCGAGGCTTTTTAGTGTCCCCGCGGCGCGGTCCTCGACCAGGCCTCCACCCCAGGAAGCAGCCCGTGACAGCTGGCTAACACCCAGGTACCTATTTTACTGCTAGGTAACAGGGGCATAGGGTGAAAGAAACTCTGCCCATTGTTTCTCTCCGGCGCCCGGGATCGAACCCGGGACCACAGGATCACAAGTCCAGTGTGCTGTCCGCTCGGCCGTCCGGCTCCCCTTGGCCTTGGTGGTTGGACTTGGCCAAAACAACGGAAACTGTTGGGCTGCCAAAGCGGCAAAAGTCCTAAACAGACAACAATTAAAAAGCATGATTCTTGATAAAGGAGGTGATCAACCACACCCGAACTACAACTGTTCCCCACCGTGGGAGAAGCCAACCTTCAAAATAGTAATAGAAGGTCTTCCAATGAAAAAGGCTGCCTATGATAAAACAATTCTAAGGCGCATCATAGAAAAGCAAATGACCAGCATTGCAGTAGCAGGCGCAACCCTCATCTTCACAGACGGATCGGTTAACACATAATATGAGAGTGCTGACGCTCCTCTTTGCACGGCCAGCGTACAGGCATATTGGAGACTTGGAGGACCAGTATCATCAACCCAAACTGAGCTGTTTGCCATACAACAGGCAATGGCATATGTGATTGCACAAAACACCTAATATGCAATCATACACACAGACTCAAAAGTTGCACTTCAGATATTAGGAAAAAAGCACTGGAAAGACAACGTGGAAATAATTACCACCATTTTGTATCTTTGAGCAGTAGCTAAAGGTAAAAGACTCTACATAACCCTAAACTGGATCCCATACCGTGTTGTAATTCCATTTAATGAGAAAGCCGACGAAATTGCTAAATTTGGCAAATCGTCATCCAATGATCCACAAAACAATCCAACCCAGCTTAGAGTACATAAAAAACATCATCACCAAAAGACTCACACCTCAACAAAGTCTATCTACACCAGAGAGTAGCTGAAGGTTCGCCCTCTGCAATATGGTATCTTCAGGCCACCAAGTTAGAAAAGTTAAATATCCCAAAAAGAATCTACAGGGAAATAGCAGTTAGGTTATATAGACTACGTCTCGGTTACAGATGCAACTGGGTGACTGGTGAACCCCGACATAGGAAATGCATCTTCTGCCATACAGTCACAGAAAAGTCACTATTCACTATCTCCTGGAATGTCAAGCAACCAGCGACCTTAGAAGAGCTTTAAGAATCCCTGAATCTTGCAGTAACCGCCCTGAAGCCATCAACACTGCCACTCTTCTGGTCCAAAAAGGGTGTCCAGCAGCTGGACACCCTCATAAACACTGTCAAGCAGTATCCTCCCCTGCGAAAGCAGCCTCACGATTTAAATGCGACCTCAACACACAATATATGTTCACTAAAAATATAAAAAAATAATCTACCACTTACAGGCTACTCATGCCCGTGCCACCTCCTGGGTGGCTTAATCTTCATCAATAAATAAATCAAGCCTAGAATACATAAAAACACCATCACCAAAATAATAAAGCCCATCTACAGCAGAGAGTAGCAGAAGGTTCGCCCTCTGCAATATGGTATCTTCAGGCCACCAAGTTAGAAAGTTAAACAAAATGATCAGATGGATTACAAGAACTTTCAAATCCAGGGATCCCATCACAATGCACATACTGTTCAAATCACTTGTTCCGTCCCGCCTTAAGTAATAGCCTTGCTGAAATAGAGGAAATACAGAGAACGGGTAAACAAGCAGACTTCGGTGGCAACACTCAATCGTATGCTTAGGGGAGCCTTCTCGCCATGCCCTGTGGCTGGGGGGATTGGTGCCCCTGAAGCTACATAAACACCCTATACCCCCCCCCCCCCCCGAAGTGGCAAGGGGAGTTTGGGGACAACAATAGTCACATCAACGTATTCACTGGTAGTAAAATGGCAAGTGGATACTGAGCCAAATAAAACATATGGATTTCAGTCACTCACCAGTGAGGAAGCGAATGTGGGCATGCCAGGGAAGTCTGTGGTAGTGGTGACGGTAGCGGTGAGGGCAATGTTGAGGGGCGGGGTCGTCATGGTGGAGGGGCGGTAGGCCTTGGCGGTGGTAGACGAGCTGCCTGCCACGTTGTACCCGGTCGCCAGCACCACAGTGTGCAGCATGCAGAAGTCCCCTGGGAGTCAGGAAACATGTTAGGTTAGTTCGTGTATTATGCACCCTGTACCCATCCTGTGTGAGGTGGTGGAATGGGCACCCCCATACTCATCTTGTGAAGGGTTCTACATGTCATCCCTGAAGGTTATATGCTATCCCAGAAGGGTATTTTGCCATACCTGAAGGATATATCCCATCCTTGAAGGATATATGCCATCTCTGAAGGGTATATGATACCCCTGAAGGATATATGCCATCTCTGAAGGGTATATATATTATCTGTGAATGATATATGCCATCTCTGAAGGGAATATGCAATTCCAGAAGGGTATATACCATCCCTGATCCATATATGCCATCCCTGAAGGATATTTACCATCTCTGAAGAATGTATGCTACCCCTCAAGGATATATGCAATCTCTGAAGAGTATATTACATTCCTGAAAGATTTATGACATCGATGAAGGATATAGGCAATTCCTGAAGTATATATCCCATCGTTGATGGGTATAATTCATCCCTGAAGGGTATATGTCATTCATGAGCGATATATATGCCTTCCCTGAAGAATATATACCATCCCTGAAAAATATTTGCCATCTCTGTAGGATATATGCCATCCAGGGAAGTTAAATGCCCTCTCTGAAGTGTATATGCAATTCCTGAAGAATTTATGCCATTCCTGAAGGATATATGTCATCTTTGAAGGGTATATTCCAACACGGAAAGTTATATGCTACCCCTGAAGGATATAATGCCATCCCTGAAGGATATTTGCCATCTCTGGAAAGCATATGCTACCCCTGAAGTACATATGCTATCTCTGAAGGATATATGCCATTCCCGAACGATATATATGCCATTCCAGAAGTATATATATGCTATTCTTGAAGGAAATATTCCATCTCGAAAGGGTATATGCCGTTCATGAAGGATATATGCAATCCCTGAAAACACATATGCCATCTCAAGAGGGTATATGCCTCTCTGAATGGTATATGCCATTCCTGAAGGATATATGCCATCTCCGAAGGGTATAGGGCATCTGCGGCGGGTATATACCATTCCTGAAGGATATATGCCATCCCTGAAGGATTTTTGACATTCCTGCAAGGTATATACTATCTCTGAAGGGTAAATGTTATCCCTGAAATATATGCCATCTCTGAAGGGTATATGCTACCCCTGGAGGTATATGCCATCTCTGAAGAGTATATGCTACCTCTGAAGGAGATATGTCATCCCTGAAGGATATATACCATCTATGATTGGTATATGCCACTGGTATATCACTGATTGGTGTATCACTTCAGGATTTACTTCTGGTTTCACCACATGAGACCAGGAGGCATACCCCTTTGTGAGATTTTTTTCTACGCCTACCTCCCTTAGGAGGTGGACCTCAAGCATAAAGAACTACACACTGCAGATATTTCTACTCTAAGCATGAGACCAATAGAAAAAGAAAAGCGGGAGCAAATCGCCAGACTTCCACCACAAGGGTGAAAACCTGGCCACTTGGGCCACTGGTTCCTCTTAGTTCAAGAGGACGTTAAAACCAACAAAGGGTAACCGACGGGTTCTCACAATCAAATATTTGTATTTAATGTGCTGCTATGAATTGGAATTGGAATTTCCCAAGAACAGCCGTCATTAAAAAAAAAGATCACATTACAACAATTGTATAAAGCAGAACATGGGTGGAAAGGAATGGTTGAAGGGTTGACATCAAAGACCGTTTTCTATAACAAAATTTATTTACAAGAGACTAAACTACTACAACATCGAGTTTACGTTACGTTAATGTCCATCAAGTAGCACTATAACACCAGCTAAATAGCAACGACTCCGGCCCATTGCTGTGCGGCTGCAGACTGAACTAACCTGAACACAGGTGTGCCCACTGACGACGCAATATTGCAAACAAATAATTCACAAACCTAGTTTACACCACAGTGAGTGATTCGTTACGTTATTGTCTATCCAGTGGCACTTACAACACAGCTATTCAACAGCCCCTTGAGAAATGACAGCAGTCTCCATCTTGCTGACACTTCGGGCTGACTAAATGAACTAATTGAACAATGATGCCCACTGATGACACAAGCTTGCAATCACTTTTGTCACGGCTACACGGCGAACAGATACTATAATCACAATCTTACGGGTCCTCCAACCCTACAGGCGAGATACCCACGTAACTAGGCGGGTAGTCCAACATTGACTCCCCCTATCATAACCTAATGTGAACACTCTTTGCAACTCTCTGCAAGAAGTTGCAACTGTAAACAGTAAACAAAGCCAGGCAAGGTGGGATTCTGAGACACTTCTCCAGTAATCCCCAAGTTACTTTACTCTCGTCACCAGACGATAAACAAAAGAAATTGCCTTAATTACAAAATTGATTATGCGATTAATTACGTTAATTGACTGCCCACAGCAGTCAGCAACAAAGTACTACGTTAATCACAAACATTTGCCTCTCTTAGACAACAACATGATGGTACTCTACGTTAATCATCAACACTTGTCTCTCTTAACACAAGTCATCTTGTTAACAATAACTCAAAGTCTCTTAAATTACATCACACTTGATTCCTTTCAAGTATTCAGTGAGTAATTCCTAATTAATATCAACGGACAACTAATTAAATCGCAATCGAGTTACGTTAACTAAGCCTACAACTATCAACACAAGGGAGCCAGTCGGCCGAGCGGACAGCACGCTGGACTTGTGATCCTGTGGTCCTGGGATCGATCCCAGGCGCCGGCGAGAAACAATGGGCAGAGTTTCTTTCACCCTATGCCCCTGTTACCTAGCAGTAAAATAGGTACCTGGGTGTTAGTTAGCTGTCACGGGCTGCTTGGGGGTGGAGGCCTGGTCGAGGACCGGGCCGCGGGGACACTAAAAGCCCCGAAATCATCTCAAGATAACCTCAAGATATCTTGGTAACTTCTCAACAGTCTATGTCAAACTTTTACTTTAATGATTATTAATTGCTCTAATTAACCCTGAGCAATTAATTAACTGTCACCAGTACCGATAATTAATTATACATAAATACTTCTCACTCCGCACTGCCTAAGCAGGTCTCATCAAACACTGTGAATTCACGGACGAGGTGTTAATTACTCCACAAATTAACATGAGTGCATCTTATTCCACTGTCACCAGACAGGATATGATTAATATAACGAGTTATTCTAACTCCATGACCTAGCTTTACCGAGTCATCAAGACCTTTGATTTTAATTACTCCACTAATTATCATGAACCACTAATTGCTATACCCCAGAAAGGTAATTAATCTCGAGCAATTACGTTAACACAATACTGTCAGACTCTGAGAGTTCCTCCCCACTATGTGAATTCATGATCAGAATGCTAATTACATCATTAGCTAGAGTGGTCAATTAGTTGTCACACGGACAATTATTGCACCTGAAACTTATCTCAACAAGCTCAGCACTGTTTTCCTTAACAGCTCTCTCTCTCTCTCATTAGTAATGTGCAACCCCTTATAAGTTATATTACCCCTTAATTAACTCTCACTGAATCCTTAAGTCATCAACACAACTTAAAGAACACAAAGTAACCCCAGGTTACATAGGTCACACTTACAGTGGCATAGCAACATAAATGCACTCCCACATACGGTTGAAGCTTCTGCAACACGGTAATTAATACCTTTGTATTGCCAAACCGTGTGTCCCAGTACATAAGAACATAAGAACAAAGGTACTGCAGAAGGCCTATGTGGCCCATACGAGGCAGCTCCTATTTATAACCAACCCATCCCACTCATATACCATGTTCCAACCCATGCTTGAAACAATCCAGGGACCCCACCTCCACAATGTTACGGCGCAATTGGGTTCCACAAATCAACAACCCTGTTACCGCACCAGGTATTGACCAAAGTCTTTCCTAAATCTAAACTATCCCAATTTATACCCTTGTTTCGTGTTTTGTCTTTCGTTGATACTGTTGTAATACCCTATTATTATCCCCTTGGTTATGTCCATTCATCCACTTGTAACTTCTATCATGTCACCCCTAACTCTTACCCTTTCCAGTGAATGCAATTTAAGCTTTATTAATCTTTCTTCATATGAAAGCTTTCTATTTTGGGGGAATTAACTTAGTAATCCTAAGCTGGACAAGTTCAAGTGAATTTAGTCCATTCTATAGTACGGCTGCACCCAAAACTGAACTGCATAATCTAATGGGGCCTAACCAGAGCAAGATATAGCTGAAGAAACCACACCAGGTGTCTTGTTACGAACGCTTCGATTAATAAAATCCCAGTGTCCTATTTGCCTTATTACGAACATTCATGCATTGATCCTTTTGTTTTAAATTCTTAACTAATCATAACTCCCAGGATCCCTTTCGCAGGGATCTACTTGGATCCCACGGTAATTACTGTGTGGGTACAGT
>WNGS01111181.1:518821-562068 GCA_020271785.1 Procambarus virginalis
AGGTAACAACGAATCCAGCAAACCCAAACAGACTCCTCCTAAGTCCGGTAAGCCTGCAATGAATGTTGGTGTTCATGCTAATGATCTTTCTCTCTTCAGTAAGCATCTGTATCCTGGAACTATCACTACCAACGGTTCAGATTCTGAGGGACGTTTGGACTTAAGATCTTGAGGGACACAGCGGTCTTCAATCAATAGTCCTGAAATCAGCTGTGCCCAACGTCGCCTACACAGGAGAGACTGTCTTCATCACTGACCTCACTGCTACTACTCCTTATCCTCTCGCCAGAGTCCACCTGGATTGTCCTTTCGTGACCGGTGAAGTCCAAGTCGCTGTCAGGGAAAAGCCTTTTCCCATGCCTGGAGTACAACTTCTCCTGGGCAACGACTTGGCAGAAGACCTGCAACCGACCAACCTGATCGTCAAGGACAAACCCCAGGTATGTACCTCTGTGTTGGATAATCCGATTTTTAAGCATGTTCTGCAAAGGTTCAAGAGAGTGATGAAGTTTCTCCTCCTGTTATGGTGACCACCCGTGCTCAAGCTGCACGACCGCAACCAGCTGACTCTACTACTACCGCTGTCCCTCAAGACCCTTCGAACTACCCCCAAATCTCACCGCTTTGGAGTTCCGTAAGTTACAGAGAGAAGATCTTACCTTGACACCATTATTCTTTCAGGCTGAGACTCAATCTGACAGTATTCCTGGGTTCTTCTTAGAGAACGAGTTACTCTATCGCAGATACAGACCCAGTAAACTGAAGGAGGAGGACGATTGGGCAAACGTTGAACAACTAGTGATTCCTACCAGCCTGCGGCCCACTATTCTACACCTGGCCCACGGAACACTATCACACTACGGGTTTAACAAGACCTACCATGGATTCGTCAAGACTACTACTGGCCAGGTAGGGTTAATGATGTCAAACAACAGGTAAAGCAATGCCACGTGTGTCAGATGGCAGGTAAACCGAACGTTTCGATCCCCAGAGCACCATTGACACCCATCCAGGTGCCTGAGGAACCTTTCCACAGACTTATTATTGACTGTGTTGGTCCCTTGCCTCGGACCAGTTCCGGCAACGCCTATATCTTAACCATCCTGTGTCCTACCACCAGATTCCCCATAGCAGTTCCAGTGAAAAACATTACGGCTGCTACAGTGGTGAAGAATTTACTGAAGATCTTCACCCAGTATGGATTTCCGAGGGAGATTCAGAGCGACTGTGGCACCAACTTCACCAGTGATCTCTTCAACGGACTCTGGAGGAGTTCAACATCAAACAGGTACTGTCCAGCCCCTATCATCCTGCTTCACAGGGTTCTCTTGAGCGTAGTCATCAGACTATCAAGGCACTCCTAAAAAAGTTTTGTAATGAGACCTCAAAGGATTGGGATAAGCAACTTGATCTCATCATGTGTATTTTCAGAAGTCTTCCTAATGAGTCACTAGGAGTATCTCCTTATGAGATGCTCTACGGACGTAAGTGCCGTACTCCTCTCAAGGCTTTCAAGGACCTCTACGTGATGCCACTTCAGTGAGCATCAGAATGTGCCCCAGTTTCTTCAAAACCTCCGACACATTCTAGAGAGGGTCCATTCTTTGCCAGAAACAACCTACTGAAAGCCCAAGAGAGGATGAAGACTCGTTACGACCAGCACTGCCAAGTAAGGAAGTTTAAACCGGGAGACTTAGTACTCGCTTATTTCTATCCCAGGTTCTCCTTTACAAAACAGGTTTTCAGGACCCTACCGTGTTAAGGAGTGCCGGAATAACTACAACTACGTTCTCGAGACCCCCCGATAGGCGGCGGAAGACCCAGCTGTGCCGCATCAACTTACTAAAGCTCTATCATGGTACTCCTCCCACTGTGCTACTAAACTTCTCCACCTTTACAGGTCCATACAGCCACAGTGAGACCTTCCCTGCTTCTCCTTCCGAAAGCACTGACACTGAGACAGCACTTTCTAATTCGGAAATCCTTGCTGACATCCATAATCACTTTCAGGACGATAATAGTGCTTCACTCATTAAACTCAAATTCCTCCTCTGTTCTAATCCTATTCTCGACTCGCCAGATAACAAGAAGCCTTTCATCCTCCATGTCGACGCCAGTGGTACCGGCATCGGGAGTGTCCTAATGCAGCAACGAGGCGAGGAGGTTCTACCTGTCAGCTACTACAGCTACAAGTTGAAGCCTCACCAGAAAAACTACAGCACTATAGAGAAGGAACTCCTCTCCATCGTCCTGAGCTTGCAACACTTTGCACCATACCTGCAAGGTGCTCTGTCCACTACCATCTACTCGGACTACAATCCTCTACGTTTCCTACATCAAGCCCAATTCAATAACCAACGTCTGCTGCGATGGGCTTTATATCTTCAAGGCTTCAATCTGAAAATCTGTTACATCAAGGGGCCTGATAACATCATCGCCGACGCCCTCTCCAGAGTTCATGAGGTAGAGGCAGCTCCACCTACCACTCTACCTCCCGAGAACGTGACTTCTACCGGAACCGCAGGCTTCGGGGGAGAGTTGTGACGATAATCTCTTCCAAGAGATTTAGCCTGCTCTTTCCTGCAATCGTCACGTTCAAAGCCACATTCAAGATACGTTCTACAGCAGCTAAAACGTAATCAAGACAGCCACACGCACCTGCACCCCCTCCCCCTCACACTCCTCACCGCCTGTTGCCGACTGCACTTCAAGTAGGCAACTACCAGTGTCGGTCTGACCGTATTCTCATTGGCTGTTCGAGATCTCACCACTCCAGCTCTCCACCACTCACGCACGTCGTCAAGTCAACGTTGGAGTCAGCGAGCTGTACCACCTCAGAATATCTTGTGCTCTAAAGCTGTAAACATCTAATTGATATTCCTCGGGTATCAAGTAGCGGTTCTTAGCTTGCGCTAATATTCCAGCACCATTTTATATTTCCTTGTATTATATTTTTGTATTATTGTTAACGTACTCCATTAATAAGCCATTATTCATTTTTATGTTAGTTCTTTTTCACTTGTTATACTTGCACCCTACCAAGCCACGGATTCTCTTTATTTAAATTTGTTTTCTAGAGTAATTAAATTTCATTGTTTATCTTTTGTGTTTTGTGTATCTTACCTTACCTTACCACAGACTTTAGACAAGCAGTCATTCTTTTTGTTCGTGTATGTGGCCTGGCTTTGACATCTGCCATTGGAGGACTGCCGAACACCATACTCCAATACTTTACCGTCACAATATATATATATATATATATATATATATATATATATATATATATAGATATATATATATATGTATATATATATATATATATATATATATATATATATATATATATATATATATATATATATATATATATATATATGTTATTAAATATGACCGAAAAAGTAAGATTAATAATTCTAACACGAATTTTCTCAATTTCCTTATGTTGTTTTACTGATGACGGTAATGAAAAATCAATTCTCCAAAATTCATTCTTTATTTCTTAGTCTGACGCGACACTTGAACGCGTTTCGTAATAACTAATTACATTTTCAAAGACTTTTAGTTTTCTCACACAACTATAACCTTAAAGCACTAAACAGTTCTTTACTATGCTATGATTTAAACAGCTTTCATCTTTCATTTTATACCCGCGTTTTGGGTGAGGTGATATGTTACAACAGTTTTTAATGAGGTGAACAAAACTTTCAACAAAGGACAGAACACGAAAACAATGGATATTAACTGGATATTAACTGGGTAAATTGAAGGTATGAATGGAAGTAACTGCGGAAGGGCCTATTGGCCCATATTTCTTGATGCTTCTATATTGGAGCGGGGTCTTGAAGTGGGTAGAATATAGTTGTGCATTAATTGACTGTTGATTGCTGGTGTTGACTTCTTGATGTGTAGTGCCTCGCAGACGTCAAGCCGCCTGCTATCGCTGTACCTATCGATGATTTCTGTGTTATTTGTTAAGATTTCTCTGGTGATGGTTTGGTTGTGGGAAGAGAGTATATGTTCCTAATGGAGCCCTGTTGCTTATGCATCGTTAAACGCCTGGAAAGAGATGTTGTTGTCTTGCCTATATACTGAGTTTTTGGGGCTTACAGTCCCCAAGTGGACATTTAAAGGCATAGACGACGTTTGTCTCTTTTAGGGCGTTCTGCTCCGTGTCTGGAGAGTTTTTCATTAGTAGGCTGGCTGTTTTTTTGGTTTTATAGTAAATCGTTAGTTGTATCTTCTGATTTTTGTCTGTAGGGATAACATTTCTATTAACAATATCTTTCAGGACCCTTTCCTCCGTTTTATGAGCGGTGGAGAAGAAGTTCCTGTAAAATAGTCTAATAGGGGGTATAGGTGTTGTATTAGTTGTTTCTTCAGAGGTTGCATGGCGTTCTACTTTCCTTCTTATGATGTCATCATAAGAAGGAAAGTAGAACAAAAAAAAACAAAAAAAACAAAACCAAAAAAACAGCCAGCCTACTAATGAAAAACTCTCCAGACACGGAGCAGAACGCCCTAAAAGAGACAAACGTCGTCTATGCTTTAAATGTCCACTTGGGGACTGTAAGCCCCAAAAAACTCAGTATATAGGCAAGACAACAACATCTCTTTCCAGGCGTTTAACGATGCATAAGCAACAGGGCTCCATTAAGGAACATATACTCTCTTCCCACAACCAAACCATCACCAGAGAAATCTTAACAAATAACACAGAAATCATCGATAGGTACAGCGATAGCAGGCGGCTTGACGTCTGCGAGGCACTACACATCAAGAAGTCAACACCAGCAATCAACAGTCAATTAATGCACAACTATATTCTACCCACTTCAAGACCCCGCTCCAATATAGAAGCATCAAGAAATATGGGCCAATAGGCCCTTCCGCAGTTACTTCCATTCATACCTTCAATTTACCCAGTTAATATCCAGTTAATATCCATTGTTTTCGTGTTCTGTCCTTTGTTGAAAGTTTTGTTCACCTCATTAAAAACTGTTGTAACATATCACCTCACCCAAAACGCGGGTATAAAATGAAAGATGAAAGCTGTTTAAATCATAGCATAGTAAAGAACTGTTTAGTGCTTTAAGGTTATAGTTGTGTGAGAAAACTAAAAGTCTTTGAAAATGTAATTAGTTATTACGAAACGCGTTCAAGTGTCGCGTCAGACTAAGAAATAAAGAATGAATTTTGGAGAATTGATTTTTCATTTACCGTCATCAGTAAAAACAAACATAAGGAAAATTGAGAAAATTCGTGTTAGAATTATTAATCTTACTTTTTCGGTCATATTTAATAACATATGTCTACAGGAAAGACTGCTACCAAAATATACTAATATATATATATATATATATATTAGGGGTACCACCTCTGGTGCAATTGCAGGGACCCACATCCTCGAAGAAGAAAACAAAGAGCATTCAGAGAAGATCTTGTGGATTCTCACTGAATATATATATATATATATATATATATATATATATATATATATATATATAGATATATTATAAATATATATATATAATATATATATATATATATATATATATAAATATATATATATATATATATATATATATATATATAAATATTTGGGTTGGTGATATGTATGTATATATATATATATATATATATATATATATATATATATATATATATATATATATATATATATATATATATGTGAGAAAGCTGCATGAACGCGCCAGCCATATATCACTAAGAACTCTTTGACCCGACCAGGATTCGAACCCATGCCGTCCAGGATCACCCCTAAACGTACACAGTACCGTGACCACCGCACCAATGATCGTCGATCATTGGTGCGGTGGTCACGGTACTGTGTACGTTTAAGGGTGATCCTGGACGGCATGGGTTCGAATCCTGGTCGGGTCAAAGAGTTCTTAGTGATATATATATATATATATATATATATATATATATATATATATATATATATATATATATATATATATATATATATATATATAAATGTCGTACCTAGAAGCCAGAACGCACTTCTCAGCCTACTATGCAAGGCCCGATTTGCCTAATAAGCCAAGTTTTCACGAATTAATATATTTTCTCTATATTTTTCTTATGAAATGACAAAGCTACCCATTTCATTATGTATGACGTCAATTTTTATTTATTGGAGTTAAAATTAACGTAGTTATATGACCGAACCTAACCAACCCTACCTAACCTAACCTAACCTATCTTTATAGGTTAGGTTAGGTATCCGAAAAAGTTAGGTTAGGTTAGGTTAGGTAGGTTAGGTAGTCGAAAAACAATTAATTCATGAAAACTTGGCTTATTAGGCAAATCGGGCCTTGCATAGTAGGCTGAGGAGTGCGTTCTGGCTACTAGGTACGACATTATATATATATATATATATATATATATATATATATATATATATATATATATATATATATATATATATATATATACAATATTTCTTGCTTCTTTTTACTGTCGATAGTACTTGAAAAATCAATTCTCAAAAATTCATTTTTATTTCTAGTGTGGCGCGATGCTTGAACGCGTTTCATTATAACGTATTACTTTTTCAAAGAGTTTAGTTTACACACACACAACTTGTAACCTGAAAACACTTAACAGAGTTTTACTAATTTTAACGCTAAACAGCTTGTCTTATATACTCGCATTTGGGTGAGGTGATATGTTGAAACAGGTCTGGATGAGGTGAACAAACTTTTGACCAACACAAAACAGAACATGGTTCAAAGGGTATAAATTGGATAAGTGAAAAGGAAGAATGGAAGTAACTGCAGAGGGCCTTTTGGCCTATACTTCCTCTTGATGCTTCTATATTGGTACGGAGTCTTGAAGTGGGTAGAATATAGTTGTGCATTAATTGGCTGTTGATTGCTGGTGTTGACTTTTTCATATGTAGTGCCTCGAAGATGTCAAGCCGCCTGCTATCGCTGCATCTATCGATGATTTCTGTGTTGTTTGTTAACAGCACAACGAAACTTTAATCCACTCAACCATCACGACCGGACATAACGTCTCGATCGTCGACGATCGAGACGATCATTGGTGTGGTGGTCACGGCACTGTGTACGTTTAGGGGTGATCCTGGACGGCATGGGTTCGAATCCTGGCCGGGTCAGAGTTCTTAGTGATCTATATCTTGCGCGTTCATGCAGCTTTCTCACATATATATATGTATATATATTTATATATATATGTACATTTATATTTCGGAAAGGGATTGTCCTCTCTGGAATCTTAATTGTCTAAAGTATTCTTGGGTCCTGCGTGTAAACAATGGAAAGTAGTCAAAGAGACGCAGCCGTAGCTTGTCCGGACTACCCTTAACTTAGCTCCAGAATAATTGAACGGTGAACTATATTTCGAGAAGCCTGAGACCAGACTGTTCACAGGGACTTAATACAGAGATCACAGTAGCCTGGTATTCTGGGGACCTGGTGGATAGTGCGCAGGACTCGTTATTCTGTGGCGCGGATTCGATTCCCGCACCATGCAGAAACAAATGGGCAAAGTTTCTTTCACCCTGAAAGCCCCTGTTACCTAGCAGTAAATAGGTACCTGGGAGTTAGTCAGCTGTCACGGGCTGCTTCCTGGTGTGTGTGTGGGGGGGGGGGTTGAAGTAGTTAGTAAACAGTTGATTGACAGTTGAGAGGCGGGCCGAAAGAGCAAAGCTCAACCCCCGTAAACACAACTAGGTGAATACAGTACCACTTGACTAAAGGAGGAGAAAGGTGCTATGTGTAAGGGTTGTGAAGCTCTGAGGTCCTGCGTGGAAGGGCCACAGTGATCAGACAAACTTAGTCTGTCAGTAAATCTTCAGTTAGAAGAGAAATTTTGCGAACTATAACTGATATCTAGACTATCAAAGTATACAGTTATCCCGCTACGAAATATGGAGTCCTACCGGGAGTAGTATTTCTAACACTTATAATATTGCTTACCTGAAACGTTGATAATTTGTCAAAAAAGTCGTACCTGGGTAAACTCGATGATACTCCTGGCTGCCGTAAGGGCGCTGTTCGTCGATCAGAAGCGGGTCGTTGCTGCTGCTTGTGTTGCCCACCTGGAGGAAGACCCATCGTGAACACAGTCCTCATTACGCGTTTAACAATGTATCATCTACCATTACCGGAGAATTTACCAACAACAGCGCCCTGTGGTACTCAATTATTAATTTTAATATATATATTTTTTAAATATGATGACCAAGTAAAGAATATTTAATATTTCAAAAATTAGTGACAATCTAAAAAAAAAGTCACTGTCGGATAGAAAAATTCAAGAGGAAGAGAAACAAAAAAGATACTCACACGTATTTGTGTGCTTGTGCTGAGTGATGAATAACTGGGGACTGTTGGGTAGACAATGAACTGCCTGATGTAGATGGCTGAACCCAGGTCGATTCTCACTACCTGGCCCCCTTTGTTGATGGTGCATGGGCAGTCATTCACAGTCACCCAACACCATATGTTTCCTTGAACCTTCACAAACACCAGCCATTAATATCAAATTTATTAGCATTCAATAATAATAATAATAATAATAATAATAATAATAATAATAATAATAATAATAATAATAATAATAATAATAATAATAATTATAATAATAATAAAAATTTTAATTACAAGAATGGTACAATGAGTTGGTGAGATCACATAATATTGGTATTTTTACATTCATGCAAAACCATTAACGGGCATAGCGTTTCGGGCAGGCCGTTACTCTATCATATCAGGTAAGATGAAAATGTACATTGTAGCAAGGTACATTGTAGCAACATGTCACTACAATATAAGTTGACAAAGATGATTACACTGGTGAAGATATGTCTTAATTACTAATATTGGGGAAGTGGGTAGTATAAGTTACAGTGTGAGTTTGAAGCACAAGGTAGGAAACTATGAAGATGAAATTAGGTACATTTTGTTTTTGTTTTTGAATAAGGCATAGGTTGGACAATTTTCTAATTCATTAAGGAGTGAGTTCTATTGACTGGCTCTTTGTATTTGCATGGAGTGTTTGCACAGATTAAGTTTGACTCTGGGGATATCAAAGATATATTTATTTCTGGTGTGTTGCTTATTGGTTCTATTACACCTATGAATTAAAAGTTTCAGATCAAAATTAGTATATAGGAATAAGATTTTGCACATGTAAATAGCACACGAGAATGTGTGGAGTGAGTGTATTTTTAGCATGTTAAGGGACTTAAACAGAGGGACTGTGTGTTGTCTGAAAACAGTGTTTGATATAGTTCTAATGATAGGCTTGAGGTAATTTGCAGTGGTTGAACCACATGCAAAGATACCGTAAGTAAGATAGGGTATAGATTAGTGCGTAGTCTAATGAGAGGAGAGCAGAGTGGGAAGCATAATATATGATTTTAAAAAGTATGCCAACCGTTTTTTTGAGAATTTTTAGTGATGTGTTGTATGTGGGTGCTGAATTTCAATCTCTTGTCTATTTATAGGCCAAGGAACGTTCCCTCAATTTTAGTGGTAATGTTAACATTGTCAATTTGAAGTTGGATCTGATCTGATGATTTATTACCAAATAAACTGTAGTAGGCCTTTTTAATGTTTAGTGTGATTATGTTTGGGTGACTTCCATGAGTGGACATTTTTAATTCATTGCTGACAATATTTTTTTAGCGTGAAGGGGGTTGGGATCAGAATAGATGAAGGTAGTATCGTCAGCAAATAGTATAGGTTTAAGAATGTTAGAAACATTTGCCAAATCATTTACGTGTTTTAGAGATAGGAGAGGTCCCAAGATGCTGCTCTGCGGCATCCCTACTTTCAATGGTAGAGTGGTTGAGGTTATGCTATTGATGGCTACATATTGGTGTCTAACACTGAGATAGGAATGAATATAGTCCAGAGCAAAGCCTCGGATTCTATAGTGGTGAAGAGTAAGTAAGAGGTAGTTATTGTTTACAGTATCAAAGGCTTTTCACAGATCAATGAAGAGGCCAGTTGGGAACTCATTTTTGTCGAGGGCTGTGTAGATTATATCTACCAGACTACTAATGGCATCACTGGTACTTTTTGAGGAACGGGAGCCAAACTGGAAGGGATTAAAAATGTTGAGTTTTAAAAAGTTGGAGTAGAGCTGTTCGTAAATAATTTTTTTCAAATATTTTTTGAAACTATAGGTAGATTTGATACTGGTCAGTAATTGATTATGTCAGCGTCTCGCCTCCTTTATGAACTGGCTATCCTCTTGCTTTTCTAAGGATATCAGGAAAAGTATGACACTCTAGAGATTTCTTGAATAACAGAGGTATGGGTATTTCAAGAGCAGGGGCAGCACTCTTATATATCATAGATGGTATTTCATTAATGTTTCCAGCTTTGGTTTTAGGAGATTGAATTTGGATATAATGTCTGTCGGGTTGACTGGTAAAAGGAGTAGAGAGTTAGGGTAGCTGCCTGTAAGATATATAGTAACATTTGTTTGGGTCTCTGGGATTTTTCTGACAAGGTTAGCACCAATTGATGAAAACAAGCTATTGAATTCATTTGCAATATCTAAGTTTGTTGCAAGTGTGTGACCATGTTTGGAGACTTCTATCTGCTTGTTATGTGATTGTTGTTTAGACCCAAGGATGTTAGAGATGGCTTTCCATCTACTTTTTACATTTCCTTTTGCATCTTTAAATCTATTCTCATAAAAGGAAGCTTTGGCTCTTCGTGTTATATTGGTAAGCATTGATGACTATCTCTTAACATCTTCCTTTGTAACTTGGCCAATCCTGTGTTCTTTTCATATTCGTGTTTCATGTTAATCGCTTTAAATACACCATTTGTTAGCCAGGGGTTGTTTAATCTTTTGGCAGTTACTTGCTTTGTGAGGAGAGGGCAGTGTATGTAGTAGAGGCTTAGAGTTTTGGAAAGAAAGATGTCGGCTAATGAATTTATATCCTGTGTATTGTTGAGCTTAGATTCAAAGTTTATATTTTATTGTTCTGACAGCAGATTTTTGCTGAGTGATGATAGGTATGTAAGACAGTAATTGATTAGCGCTTAGTATAATGAAGTGAGAGCAGAGTGGAGGGACATAATGCAATGCACTTATTAATACTCTTCAAATTTTCCTACAATGTACCTATTAATAAGAAGAAGAGAGCAGAGTGGGGAACATAATATCTGATTTTAGAGAATATATCGACCGTGTTTTATACTTTTTTGCTATGTGTTGTATGTGGTGCTGAAGTTCATCCTCTTGTCTATATATAGGCCAAGGAACTTTCCTTCATTTTTATTACTAATCTTAACATTGTCTATCTTATGATGAATTTGATTTATAATTTTCTTCCTAATAAAATGCAGTAGCTCTTTTCTAAGTTTGGTGTGAGTTTGTTTGTTGACATCCATGAATGAACTGTTTTTATAATTCATTATTTGCAATAAATCCTCTGATCAAATTAATCTAAGAATTAACAAATTCCGGATTAGTCACAAAGTAGATAGTAAATTCCTTGGTGTTCTCATTGATAACAAGCTGAGTTTCCAGGACCACATTCAAAAAGTTTCAAAATCAGTTGGCATTCTTTCTAAAATCATTTGTTATATACTTTGCCCTGCACGGTAACACTCTCTCTTACTCTTTCATCTATCCTTATCCCAACTGTGGTATATGTGCTTAAGATTCTACTATCCAAAATCATCTGTGTCCTCTAATTACTCAACCCAAATCTGCTATTATAACAATTAATTAGGATTAATTAATCCTAATCCCACAGAGATTAGCAATCCCCGTGGTATAGTGGTTAAGACGTTCGCCTGGTGTTTCGCGAGCACTTTTTCATGGGTTCGTATCCTGGCCGGTGAGGATTTACTGGGCATCAATCCTTAACTGTAGCCCCTGTTTACCCAACAGTAAAATGGGTACATGGTTGTTAATCAATTTGGCTAGGTCGTATTCCGAGGAACATATGATTAAGGACTTGCCCGAAACGCTATGCGTGCTAGTGGTTGTACAAGAACGTAAGAACTCTTGTATATATAAATACAATACAGTACAATAACAGACTCTAACCCCAGACAGCACTCGGCCCCCTTGTTGACCAAACCACAAACTAGAAAGTGAAAGGACAACGACGTTCTGGTCCGTCCTGGACCATTCTCAAGTCGTTTATAAATGACACAATCGATTTGAGAATGGTCCAGGACGAACCGAAACGTCGTCGTCCCTTCACTTTCTAGTGTGTGGTTTGGTCGACATATTTCAGCCGAGTAAACCCAACGTCCACATTATTAGCTATGCTGATGATATAATGATACACACCACTGGGTATGCTAACACGCAGAACACTCTTAACTCTGTATTAGACTCATGTCAGGACCTAGGTTTAATTATCTCAGCAGAGAAAACAAAGATACTAAATCGGCGCCCACCCAGGCAGTTAGGAGCTGTTCGCAAGATGCAACTGTCTGATGGCTCCCAGCTTGACTATGTAAACAGATTCAAATACCTTGGCCTTGAGGTGCCACTGTATGGTCCTGTTGTATTCAGACTCTGTCTTCAGTATAAAGAGAGGCTCCGAGCTCTCAAGGCTGTTGCAGGTTATCACTCAGGCTATGGTGCCAATGTCAGAATTGTCAAAATGATGTACCTTGCATACGTCAGATCTTTAGTGGATTATGCTGCACCTCTGCTTGTTTTGATGCCTGAAAGAAAGCTTGGAGGGCTTGAAAAATTGCAGAACGAAGCCTTGAGGATAATCCTTGGGTGCCCCCGTACCACAAAGATACTTAATATGAGAAAGGAACTTAATATTCCGAGCGTTGTTGATCGTGTTACTGAAATTAACTGTCAAATTGGTATAACAATACTTAGGCTAACTCATCCTAATCCTTGCACAGAAGCCCTCCAGAATTTCTTTATTGAAGACCAGCATTGTTCTAAATGGATAACAAAAACTGGAACTCAACTCAGAATGTATCAGGTTCATGATTTGTACCAAGAGAAACAACAACGGCACTTTCCTGCACCGTGGGAGGTTACACCCTTTCCAGTTTTAATCCCTCCCTTTCCACCCAAGAAGCAAATTAGGGATCAGCCCAAGCTTCGTCTTGAGGCAAAGCTCAACGCCTTAAGCCATATTGATGCTCTGTCAACAGAGCATTCTCTCTCTCAAATCATATACACTGATGGTTCCCTACACCGCACCACGGGTGCAGCTGGAAGTGCAGATGTTCTGACAATGGGCGATGGCTTGTACTTTGAGTGGGGAGTCCGTATTAACAACTGGGCCTCTACCCTTCAGACCGAACTATTTGCCTTCCTCCTTGCACTGAAATGTGTACAAGTCTCCAACCTTGATACATTAATTGTAAGTGACTCCTTATCATCCTTAAATGCTCTCAACTCTTTAAGATATAACTCTAACATGCTCGTGTCCGAAGCTAGACACAAATACAACAAAATTATTAAGGATGGTAACAGGGTCCATTTCATGTGTTCTCCATCTCATGTTGGCCTCCGAATGCATGATAGAGCTGATAAGTTAGCCAAAGAATCTGCCTTTAAAGGAGACGTTGAGTGTAACCTTGGATTGTCAATGAGCAATCTGAGAGCAGCAGTACACCGAGAACTTCAGCAAGATCTTGTAGATCTGAGGCAAAGTGAAATTGACACCAGTAATTCCATCTATCATCATACTATCATGCAAGAGGAGCCACACATCTATGGATCATCCAATAAAATCAGCAGACTTCTAGATGTTACTACTGCTCGGCTTAGACTCGGCTACAAGTATCTCTGGGAACTCTCATTATTTGCCGATGTACTGTGTCAACAAAATTATTCGCACACCCTCCGTCACTATGTGATGGAGTGCGAAAAGATACGTGAATTTAGAGACAATTCTATAACCAATATTCCAGCGATGTGTAAATATTTCATTCAAAATAATATGCTACCAGAAATTTTAGCCAAATATCCCCAGTTTGCTAACTGTAGGTAGTAACTGAGTGATTGTAACCTATCCACCGCTGCCCACTGGATGGGGGGCGGTTTGCAGGACAAACATATAAATTGTGACACTAGCTCTCCACATGTGTCAGTTGCTTAATTTAGACCCAGTGCTTGAGGTCGATCTCGAACCCATTGTTGATGTGACGACTTATATTGAATTTTGCAACTAGCTCATCAAGATTGTAACTTGCTTAGCTAAATGAATTGTGGGGCTCAGTCTCTGAGCCCATTATGTGCCTCTGTAACCCTTTCCACTACCGCCCACAAGATGGGTATGGGGTGCATAATACATGAACTAAACTAAAACTGTTGAACTTAGTTCAACATAAGAACATAATATCGACGAGAAAGACATAGTTATTATGATTTTTCATTTATTTAGAAACTGTACTTGTGGTCGATCTCGAATCCATTGTTGATGTGACGACTTATATTGAATTTTGCAACTAGCTCATCAAGATTGTAACTTGCTTAGCTAAATGAATTGTGGTGTTCAGCCCCTGAGCCCATTATGTGCCTCTGTAATCCTTTCCACTACCGCCCACAAGATGGGTATGGGGTGCATAATAAATGAACTAAACTAACTATTTCAGCCACGTTATTTTGACTCCTCGTCTGCACTCGGCCCCCTTATTTAAATCCTTGATTATGTTAGCTATTAAGTCACTACACATCCTCTCAAGTGTATTCTATATTTATAAGACTCTGAACTGTAATACTGACCTTAATCGTTTCCTAGAAGGTTGTAAGGCACTATAGGCACTATAGGCACTATAGGCACTACACTATATATCTGTTGAGAGGCGGGACCAAAGAGCCAAAGCTCAACCCCCGCAAGCACAATTAGGTGAGTACAATTAGGTGAGTACTAGAAACAAATATCTATTTGATATTCCAAGAGTGCGCTTAACCGAACTAGAAACACTATGCAAAACAAGTGTCCCAAAATGTGGAATGACCTTTCCAATCACGTCAAAGACTGCCAATCTGTCAACCAGTTTAAGGGAAAAACCAAGTACTACCAAATCAACTCTGTGTAACTTACTAAATTATAAAACGGCTGATATCTGTCATGTATAAACTTAAGAAAATTGTATTCCGTCTGTTTATTTATTTATAATTACATTCTGTTCTTCTGTTGCAATTGCTGATGTTAATTTAACACGTAATTATTGTCATTCTTTCTTATACTTTAGTTAAATTCATGCTTTTGATCTCAATTAGTGCTAAGTCTTGGTTAATAAGTTTTTCCCGCCTCTTGCGTGTAACGTTGTGCTTATTAGTGGGTTTAGACATAGTATGCACTAGCTCTATCTAGAAATCCAACATTCTGCTTGTATGTATGTACATTTACCTAAATACAAATTTATTTATTTATTATTTATTTATTATAATATAATTTAGTGTATGGGGTTGAAGTCAAAAGAGATGAAGGTAATATCGTCAGCAAATAGTATAGGTTTAAGAATGTTAGAAACATTTGGCAAATCATTGATGTATGTAAGAAATATGAGGTGTTAAGATGCTGCCCTGTGGCACTCCTACTGTTAATGGTAGAGTGGGGGGAGGTTGTGTCATTCATGGCTATATATTGGTGTCTGTCACTGAGATATTATCGAACATAATTTATTTATTTATTTATTTATATATTTATTTATTTATTTATACATATATAAAAGAAGGTAAACTGGGTTTGTGAAAATTTTTGATTTTTTGATAAAAAGTAAAATTTGAAGATTATTTATAAGTACATTATAATATAATTTGAAGATTATTAATAGGAACATTGTAGCAAAATTTGCGTTTAACATAACAACAATGATATAATTTGACTACAGTGATTTCAATAGTGAAGTTGCATGTCATAGTCACAAAAATTGGGGGTGTTGGTAGTACAAGATACAGTGCTTGTTTTAGCACTAGGTAGGAAATTATGAGTATGAAATTAGGTTCTTTTTGGTTTTACTTTTGAATAAGGTATGGGTTGTTAATGTGAATATAGTTCAGAGCAAGGCCTCGGATTCCATAATGGTGGAGTTTAAATAAGAGGTAGTTATGGTTTACAGTATCAAAGGCCTTTCTCAGATCAATGAAGAAGCCGATTGGGAACTCATTTTTGTCAAGGAGCTGTGTAAATTATATTAAGCAGACTAATACTTTTTTTGTTATTTATTTATACAAGAGTTCTAACATTCTTGTACAACCACTAGCACACACAGTGTTTCGGGCAAATCCTTAATCCTAATTGTCCCAGGCATACGCCCCGCCAAATCGTTTAACAACCAGGTGCCCATTCACTGCTGGGGTGAACAGAAGCTACAGTTAAGGATGATGCCCAGTAAATCTTCCCCAGCCAGGACACGAACCCAGGCCAGAGCGCTCGCGAAGCACTGGGCGAGTGCTTTACCACTTTTCCATGGGGGGTACTCTTTTGGGAACGGAAGCCAAATTGACAGGGACTTAATATGTTAAGTTTTACAAGGTAGAAATAGAGTTGTTTGTATGTAATTTTTTCAAATGTTTTTGAAAGTATAGGTAGATTTGATATGGGTTTGTAATTGTTTATGTCAGCTCTTTTGCCTCCTTTATGAACTGGCTATCCTCTTGCTTTTTTAAGGATATCAAGCAAAGTATGACACTCGAGAGATTGGTTTAATAACAGAGCTATGAATAGTGCAAGAGCAGGGGCAGCACTCTTATATCTTCTTATATGAATCTTATATAAATGTAGATCGCAAATTCCTTGGTGTTCTCATCGATAACAAGATGAATTTCCAGGGACACATTCTAAATATAGCTAAAAAAGTTTCTAAAACTGTTGGCATTCTTTCCAAGAACAGATATTATGCACCTCGTCCTGCCCTGGTGATGCTCTACTACTCTCTCATCTATCCTTATCTCATTTATGATATTTGTGCTTGGGGTTCTACTACCCAAAATCATTTACGTCCTCTAATTACTCAACACAAAGCTTCTATTAGAACAATATTAGAACTTCTATTAGATACTCGTCCCTCTCTCTGGCTTCGCTATGTTGATGACATTTTTGCTTTATGACCTCATGACCTTAGTCTTTTCCAGCCTTTCCTCTCTTCTCTTAACAATCTGGCTCCTTCCATCCATTTCAAAGTTGAATGGGAATCTAATTCCCTCCTTCCTTTTCGGAAGGAGGGAATTAGATTGCTGATGATATAATGATACATTATATCATCAGCATGTTCCTAATGTTCCTAATGAATTAGGAACCCGGACAGCTCTTTGTCCGGGTTCTCTTTCTCTGCCTATCGCAAATCCATGCACAGTGGCATGTACATTCACTTCTTTTCCTACTGTAGTGATCTGTGCAGATCATAGCTCTCTCCTTCCCCCACTCCCTTCCCCTTCCCCTTCCCTTCCCTCTTTCGCCTTTCCTTTCCTTGTTCCCCCTCCCCTCCCGTGTTGACCATCTCCGGTCATAAACTCGTCAAGTGAAGGCAAGGGACATTGTCCGGCCGTCTCAGGCCATATGTCCTCTTCTTCCAATCCTCACAATCCCATTTCTAATCCCCTTTTCCAATCGTTTCCTCTCTTCCCCTGCCTTCCTTTAACCAGTGACGAATTGAGGGGCCATGAACCGTAGTCTCAAGTTTCGCGTCGGTGGCTGGGGGCCATACGGCTGTTTGGTTTCCAGTTGTAGCATGGGAACGATTCAGAAGTCTTCGGGAATCAAACATAACTTTCAGGGAGGCCTTCAGTGGGTGGTTCCAGTCAGGGTATTTAGCTGGCCTAGAGTAAGGCTTTGAATCCATTGGCCCGAGTCTTGAAAGGCGGGGCTTATTGGGCCTAGGAAAACTTAGAGTGGGAGGTGCTGTTCACACTGAGAGAGTTTATGAAAAAAATAGTGTGTCTTGTGGCTTTTTTTTTTTTGTTTGTTTTTTACTGGAGTATAGGTCATCTGACCTATAGAGAGCAAGCCATTCACATCTTTGGCAGTTTGCAGTATTAAGGTATTGAGTCCCACTTAAGTATTTCATGTATAATCAGTATTTCAGTCCATTGCCTGTAGGATGTTTCATTAGAGTAGGATACGTTTTAATTTGATTTAAATTTACGTGTCTGTTTCAATAAAGTGAGTATTTTGATCACGTGGTATTTAGTTAATTCCCCCTTTTGGTTGTTAATGCTGTGTTATTCCTTTTGTATGTGGTATTCATGTGCTGAATTTGAAGTTCCTGTTTTCTCAATAAGTAAAGTAAAGGTTATATGGTTTACTCCTCAAGCTATTTACCAAGATTCTATTGCCCTTGAGTTCATAATTATTGAGTTCTGTCCTTCCTGGGAAATCAGTAATTTAGACACATTCAGATATGTTAGCGGGAAGGTAGTGGCAGTGTTTAATAAGTTTTTATTCCTTTTTTTAAATTAATAAACCCTTCATTTCTTGTCCCCCCCCCCTCATTTAATATTTCAGTCTTAATATCAACGGGTAGTTCATTGAGGGTCACAGTGATCTGCAAGCAGTGTTAAGCTGGGTAGTGAGTGGAGTAAGGGAGGAGTAGGTCAGGTTATTACAATGGTAGCAGCGGTCTTTGAAATAATTCCTTGTCAATTATTGAAGCCTCACGCATCTGTCCGTTCGGTTATGCTGTGTAGTGAGAGAGTCCAGCCGGGGACCACGAGATAGAGTCGACGCTAATCCTATGTAGTACAATTTGCATAGAGTAGGCGATTTAGCGTCGTGAGGGCTGGTAATTTAAGTTAGGCACTAAGAGTAGGCAGTTAAGGGCCGCCTTAAGTGGATATTGGACGGGGCATATTACTCGCCATCCTCCAATTGATTTGAGGGTGTTGTTTGAATTGCACATGCAACAGCTGTTCTTATTTTTTCGATCTGTCTGGGCGGGGAATTAATTAGGACGCTATTTTTTCCTCGAGGGCGTTTTGGACGACCTAATCGCTGGTTTTTATGATAAAGTTATGAGGTGACCCAGTTAACTGACGGATAACCTAGTAATTCTCTAGCAAACAGGGTGACGGGTGTGTGTCGAGCTTGAGGTGTCATCATTCATTCCGCATTCTTGTCCAACTGTTGTCCTGGGGCAGCATTTCGTATTGTTGAAATCTAGGTGACTAGTCGAGAGCAAAAGTGTGGGCCAGAAGGAGACGGTTATAGGTTTAAATCAAGTTTTCTTAAGTAAACATAAGTGTAATTGAGCTCCCCTTCAATTTAAGTAATCCCTGTCGGAAAATCCGACACCATTTAATACTATTACATGCAATTGCAGATAATATTGCTGCCATTGTATCCACAAGTTAACCCATAGAAAATGTAACTTGTAGTGGAATTTTCCGTCTATAGAAAACGGATATCATTGCCACATACTATTATAATTCACCAGCTATTGTGTTGGAATTATTCTTAAATATATTAGTCTTTGGACTTTTACCATCATAAAACATCTCATTTTAATTAACTTAATTATTAGTATCAAAATAAAGTAAATGTGACCCTTCTATCAGTTACTGATATCTGGACAAAGTAGGCCAGGCGTCAGTAGTAGGGAGAGGTCAGCCATTGTTGTTAGACCAGAGTCGTGGGGCAAATTTGGCTCCTATAAATTCTCTTGGACGAAGNTTATATTGAATTTTGTAACTAGCTCATCAGATTGTAACTTGCTTAACTAAATGAATTGTGGTGTTCAGCCCTGAGCCCATTATGTGCCTCTGTAACCCTTTCCACTACCGCCCACAGGATGGTATGGGGTGCATAATAAATGAACTAAACTACAAGCTTGTACTATAGAGGCGCCCTTCTTGAGCCCGGATGGACACATGTATAAGCAAGTAGATGGGGTCGCCATATGGGTTCTCCCCTAGGTGTCCTGTTTGCGAACTTCTACATGGGTACAATCGAGCAAAAGGTCTTAGTCGATATGAACTTGAAACCGGCCATATACTGCAGGTATGTTGACGACATTTTACACAGGTACCCGATGTCAGACATCTGCTTGCAAGTGTGAAGGAAGCATTGAGCAGAATTCCGTGTTGTGTTACACTTACGAGATGGAGAAGGATGGGAAAACTACCCTTTCTAGACGTAACAGTCATGGAGAGGAGCGGAGGTTTCCACACTGCAGTCTACACTAAGGAAACAAACATAGGAATGTGCCTCAATGCCAACAGTGACTGCCCAGACAGGTACAAGAGGAGTGTTGTTAACGCTTATGTCGACCGTGCTCTCAGCCACAGCTCAGGATGGAAGCAAGTCGATGAAGAACTCTGTAGGATAGGGCAGGTCTAGTCAACAACGGCTTCTCCAATGGTTTCATTGAAGACATCATAAGAAGGAAGGTGAAACGCCATGCAACCTCTGAAGAGACAACTAACACAACACCTGTACCCACCTATTAGACTATTTTACAGGAACTTCTTTTCCACAGCTCATAAAACGGAAGAAAGGGTCCTGAAAGATATTGTTAATAGAACGTTATCCCTACAGACAAAAATCAGAAGATACAATTGACGATTTACTATAAAACCAAGAAAACTGCGAACCTACTCATGAGAAACTCTCCAGACACAAAGCAGAACGCTGTGAAAGAGACCATATATGTCGTCTATGCCTTCAAATGCCCACTTGGGGACTATAAGCCCTGAAGAACTCAGTATATAGGCAAGACAACAACATCTCTTTCCAGGCGATTAACGATGCATAAGCAACAGGGCTCTATCAAGGAACATATTATCTCTTCCCACAACCAGACCATCACCAGAGAAGTGTTAACAAAACCACGGAAATCATCGATAGATACAGCGATAGCAGGCGGCTTGATATCTGCGAGGCAAAACACATTAAGAAGTCAACACCAGCAATCAACAGCCAATTAATGCACAATTATATTCTACCCACTTCAAGACTCCGCTCCAATATAGAAGCATCAAGAAATATGGGCCAATAGGCCGTCTGCAGTTACAGATCTATTCTTCCCTTTTGCTTATACCCATTGTTTCGTGTTCTGAGTTTTCACCTCATCCAAAACTATTGTATTACATCACCCCACCCAAATGCAGGTATAAAAGAGCCAAAGCTGTTCAGTTATAGTTGTGTGTGTGTAAACTAAAGTCTTTGAAAATGTAATAAGTTTTACGAAACACGCTCAAGTGTCGCGTCAGACTAGAAATAAATATGATCTTTGGAGAATTGATTTTTCAGTTACCATCAACAGTGAAAAAGAATATAAGAAACATTGAGAAAATTCGTGTTAGAATTATTAATCTTACTTTTTTGGTCATATTTAATAATATATGTCTACAGAAAAGACTGCTACCAAAATATACAAATATATATATATATATATATATATATATATATATATATATATATATATATATATATATATATATATATATATATATATATACATATATATATATATATATATATATATATATATATATATATATATATATATGCAAACAAGCCTGAATGGTCCCCAGGACTATATGCGAATGAAAACTCACACCCCAGAAGTGACTCGAACCCATACTCCCAGGAGCAAAGCAACTGGTAACTACACGGACGCCTTAATCCGCTTGACCATCACGACCGAACAAAAGGAAGTGATAGCCTTAGCTATTTGAACCACTTCCCCGCCAGCACTTGGATGGTTATCTTGGGCATAGCATTTTATCAAATCACCTCATTCTTTGGGGCACATGTGAGGAACACAAATGCAAACAAGCCTGAATGGTCCCCAGGACTATATGCGAATGAAAACTCACACCCCAGAAGTGACTCGAACCCATACTCCCAGGAGCAAAGCAACTGGTAACTACAGGGACGCCTTAATCCGCTTGACCATCATGACCGAACAAAAGGAAGTGATAGCCTTAGCTATTTGAACCACTTCCCCGCCGGCACTTGGATGGTTATCTTGGGCATAGCATTTTATCAAATCACCTCATTCTTTGGGCACACGTGAGGAACACAAATGCAAACAAGCCTGAATGGTCCCCAGGACTATATGCGAATGAAAACTCACACCCCAGAAGTGACTCGAACCCATACTCCCAAGAGCAAAGCAAATGGTAACTACAGGAACGCCTTAATCCGCTTGACCATCACGACCAGACAAAAGGAAGTGATAGCCTTAGCTATTTGAACCACTTCCCCGCCGGCACTTGGATGGTTATCTTGGGCATAGCATTTTATCAAATCACCAAAGAATGAGGTGATTTGATAAAATGCTATGCCCAAGATAACCATCCAAGTGCCGGCGTTCAGTTAAAGTTGTTGTGTGTGTGTAAACTAAAGTCTTTGAAAATGTAATAAGTTTTACGAAACGCGCTCAAGTGTCACGTCAGACTAGAAATAAAAATGAATTTTGGAGAATTGATTTTTCATTTACCATCAACAGCAAAAAGAAACATAAGGAAGATCGAGAAAATTCGTGTTAGAATTATTAATCTTACTTTTTTGGTCATATTTAATAATATATGTCTACAGGAAAGACTGCTACCAAAATATACTAATATATATATATATATATATATATATATATATATATATATATATATATATATATGTATATATATGTGTGTGAACAAGCCTGAATTGTTTCCCAGGCATATATGCAACTGAAAACTCACACCCCAGAAGTGCCTCTAACTCATACAGCCAGGAGCTCTGTGCAACTGGTGTACAGGGCACCTTCACCACTCGACCATCACGACCGTTAAAAAGAAAATGGTAGCCGAAGCTGTTTACCCCATCATCCCGATGGTGCTCTGATGGTAATATTGGGCATAGTATTTTATCAAATCACCTCATTCTTTGGGGCACACGTGAGAAACATAAATGCCAACAAGCCTGAATAGTCTCCAGGCATATATGCAATCGAAAACTCACACCCCAGAAGTGACTCGAACCCATACTGTCAGGAGCACTATGCAACTGGTGTACAGGGCACCTTCACCACTCAACCATCATGACCGTTAAAAAGATGATGGCAGCCGAAGCTATTTACCCCAACATTATATATATATATATATATATATATATATATATATATATATATATATATATATATATATATATATATATTGTCGGGGTGTCACGGTTCTTGGGTTTGGGTTAAAGCAACAGTCAGGTGGTTGCTCCGACAATAACCCTTACTCACCGTCGTTCGACGGGTCTTCCCTCGATCCTCTAGGCTCCACTGCACGCCCCGGAGAGTACCCCAGTCGATCTCACAACCGGCCTTAAGTTGTAAGATGAGTGGAGACACAGATCGTTCCCTCAATCTGTGGCCCGCCCCGACACAGAACTCTCACACAGCCTTCAAGGTCGCCAACTGGTGTTTTTAGGTGTCCAGTAACACAGCAGTGGTGAGGTGTAATTGTGGTAATTGTGGTAAGAGCAATTTCAAATAGTATGGTCTCAGGCAAGTCACTCTGTCTTACTTCCTTACACGGTCACAAGATCAATGGAGGGGATGATATCAAACACCAAAGAGTTTTGGTATTTTACTTAAAAGACAACAAGAAATATATATGCATCAATGTATCAGGAACAAAGTATAACAGCAGCTCACTCCGCCTCAAATAATGACAAATAATCCAGAACGCACCAAATGGTAACACACGGCAACCCCTCGCGTCACCTGTCAAAGTCAGCTAACTCCGGGCCCTAGCACCCGTGAGAAAAGACTAGTACTTGTTTTCTAATTCTGTCACGATCCCCGTTTATTTAACTTTTCGCAAAACACTGTGTTTAACATTCACATGGCATACTTATGATTTCACTGGCCTCACGATCAATATCTTATTCACAATGCACTCACAGTGACTTTTCACCGTACCAAAAGATTACTCTATTCTTAATAATATTCACTGTGAATGCACTCGCTTGATCACTGAACTTATCTTTACATCTATACTTTCTCTCAAAGATATATCACTGGCAATCACTTCACGTATATCATGATATTATTCAGTACACAGGCATGTACATAGATAAATCAGTAATCAAATTACAGGCATATATATATATATATATATATATAAATCATGAAGATCAATACACAGGCATTTATATCAATAAATCATGGAGATCAATACACAGGCATTTATATCAATAAATCATGGAGATCAATACACAGGCATTTATATAAATTCTGGGCTCATAGCCTAACACCAATATCTGGTTTACTACAATATATATAATAATAATAATCACAAGAAATGAATTAGTCACAGTAAATTCCTTAATGAATCCTGGTGCTTGCACACACCCACACATAGATATATATGTAAACTGATACTGTGAGCGCTCTGGGTAGCCTCACCACACACTGTGCTCTCTGTGACTTAGACTCAGGTGAGACTTGCTCACGACATATAAAATATTCTGACAAGTATATATATAGCTAACTAAAGGGGAAATGGGAGGGTAACTGTAAACACCTACTTCACCTATCCTAGGATGACAGTTGGGTTGTAGCTCCTGGTCCAGGCTCTCGCCTCGTACACCCTCCAGAAACACAAGCCAACGCCTTAGGATTTTCGCGTCTCGCCGCTTTCTGTACACTGCAGGTCCGTGCTTCCCCTACAGTACGTCGCCGGTTGAAGTCGGTCTCCTGGCCGTCAACTTTCCTCCCAACTACGGCAGCCAGCCTACGTCTCGGCGGTCGTCGTACGTTTCCCAATAGTCCTTGTCACTGTACTCCCAGAGGAACTGCCTCTCACCACTACGAAGTCACTGTGAAGTTATCAGCCGTCCCAGACGATACTGCTTAAGCTCCACACGCACAGCACCCGACTTCAGAGCACTTGAAGCTCACTACACTGTCAATTCCCTCGTCGTCTAGATATGTCACTAGGTATTTGGGAAGACTTCTCGACGTGCTTGCATCCAACTGTTGACTCGTAGGGTTCCACGAAGGTGGGGTTACTGTCAAACTTGACAGGATCGTCGATCACACGTTCAACCAAGTTGACAAGGTGGTCAACTCGATTCACTCACGGTGGATTGGCCCGGCCACTAAGCTGTCTCTTATACTGGTGAACTGCCAAGGACGTCACACGCGACGATGCCTGGCCCACTTCTTGCAACGCACCTGTTCCGGAGCACTTGTTGCTCAATATTCTGTCAATTCCTTATCTGAGCCACATCTGGGTTGCAGGAAGACCTCACAGAGTGCGCGCTAACAACTGGAGACGCTTACATCCACCGGAGCTCGGTAATCCGTCACTCAAACAGGATGACCGGTCGCACGTCCTGCCTCTCGGACGCGTCGTGTGAGACTGATAGCGCGAAGGCGCCGCCACGGCTGGACCCCCTTGCCTATGTGACGTCACATTTTCCAAAGTCGGTTTTCATTGGCTCCCAGTGCCACGTCGCTGACGGTGACCAATCTGGCGACACTGACGTCACACAGTTTTGGCGGGAGAACAGACTCGCCAGCGCCATTTTGGCTCCCTAAAGGGCCTATCCCACAGGCCAAAATATTCTTCTTTCACGAATTTCTCGGCTCATCGAGAATACTAGTCTCTCCCACATATGTTCAATTGATGCCTGCAACGTAGAGAACGCTCGGGAATAGTGGACATGACTCTTACAGCAGGCGTGGGAGAATTAGAAGGGGGGGAACACCGTCACATACCCCTCCCCTTAAAATAAGAGTCATGTCTGGTTAGTGCATGCGGGACAACGCATCTGCGACTACGTTGTCCTTTCCACTGAAAATCTTGGCTTCCAGCCAGTATTGCAGCCGCCAATGTGTGACACTCCTCATGTGTCTGCAGACCGTCTTCAAGGTCATCCTTGGTGTCCACTGCTTACCTATTGCGGACCGAGGGCTTCACACCTCGTGTCCGTTCACCAGCTGGAACTGTGAGAAGTTTAACGGTTCTGCCACTGCTTTGCGAATGGCCAACAAAACAGGGTCCGCTGTCTCTTCCCACTCGTCTTCCTGCTCTACGCAGAACATTCTCAGAGTTGTCTCCGAGGTGGAGTGGAGTCTTCCGACCGCCCCCTTCGACTGCGATCGGTAGGGCGACGACCGAATCTGCATCACTCCCCAACTCGTCACTGTTCGTCTGACACACTCAGACCGGAATATATTTCCACTGTCAGCCTGATTTTCCCTGGGCCTCCTCACCCAAGAGAAAAGATGTTGTAGTTGCCCAGCCACTTCTCTCGACGTTGAACGTCGCATCGTGGTCACCCCTAGGCGACCCGCAGAGTCAACAGCGTGCAACGGACTCAACACTGCCGCTCTGCACTTGGCTGGCAACGCTACTTGGTCTCTCGTACCTGGAGAGGCTTTTCCGACCTCCATCCTTACAGGTTTACACTGTCTTACTAATATGCCTTCTTGCCTGTTAAAGTGAGTAGCTTTCTCGGGACCAATACGTCCTCCTTTGGCCTTACAAATCAACTTGGGGGATTCTGCCTGCTGCACCTCCTCGAGACGAGTGCGGTCCACCCCAGGAGAACCGGTGAGGGTCACCTGTACCTCACCATCTGGGCTGCCTTCGCCCTCCACTCGCTCTCCGGGTTCCATAACGAGGTGATCAATTCCCAGGCCGTCGGACGTCTCCTCGTCGGCCTTATCAGATCCACGCTCTCCTCGTCCGTCGCACTGCCTCGGAATTACAGCACAGACAGGGAACGCCTCCATGGCGATTCCTTTCTCGTCCCCGCAGGCGTCGAACACTCCGCCTTTCTTCTCGAAGTGCTCCAAGCACTCCTCGTCCTTCACGAGGTTCGGTAGGACACGTCCTCCACATGCGTCATTTCCCAAAATGACCTGTGCCTCCATTTCTTGGCATCGTCGCACAGACCCCCACTACTAGGGTTTGGCATCCATAATCCGAACTCAAGGTCACCCGGTGTAGGGGCATCTGCACTGGGCCTCCCACAGTGGTCACACTTGCCTCTCCTACACAGGTATTCTCGTGACTCTCAGGGAAAAGGGTTCTGCTCACCAGGGTAAATTCCGCCCCAGTGTCTCTTAGCATCATTACCGGGATGGGGTCTGCGTCCCCCACCCTTACAGTTCCCTCACGCACGAATGGGTTAGCCTCTTTCTTCCTAAGTATGGGTCCATCCCGCACTCCTTCGGCTAACTGGTCCTCTACCCGTACAAAAGCAACGTAACCCCGCTGCTTCGGGCGTCTACATTCGCGCACGATGTGTCCTATTAACCTGCAGTTGAAGCAGCGGATCCTTCTTCTTCCGCGGACTTCTCTTGCGCCTTCCAAAGACTCATGCTCAGCTTCTCCGGCCGTGACGATAACAAGATCTCTTGAGCTCTCCCTCGGTGCCTTCTTCAGCGGTTCCACAGCACTCTTCTGTCCTCTGCTGTCTCCATTCGAGGGGTAGGACTTGGGATAACTCGGTCCTGTCCTCCATCTGTCCGACCTACTCTTCTGAGTTGTAGGGTACTTACGCTTATTCGCCCCTTTATTAAAATTCTTCTCACCCCAGACTCTTCTGGGTCTGCCGTTGCTGCGTCTCCCCTCATTTTTCAATCTGTTCTCCCTTCGTGCCGTCTTAATTCTCTCTTGTTCTGCTTTAGCGGCCTCCATCTTTATCATAGCCAGTTCAGCCTTGGCCGTTTCTTGTTCGGCCTTGGCTCTCTCTTGTCCAACTTTAAATTTTTCCTGTTCAGCTTTAGCCTTTTCTTGTTCGGCTTTAGCTTTCTCTTGCTCAGCTTTAGCTCGCTCCTGCTCGGCTTTGGCTTTCTCTTGCACAAGCCGAGCCTGTCTCTCTTCACGTTGCAGCTGTACCTCATTGTCTCCTGGTTCCAATTTTGGTTTCACCTCGCGCCTCTCAAGGCTGCTCTCCCTGCTGCTACTTGAGTTTACATTAATTCCTTCGTCACTTGGCGCATCATCGGTTTCCACTAAAAATTTCTTCCAACCTATCGGATTCTTCTCTGCGCAGCTGTGCTTCTTCGCGCTTCAGCTGAGTTTCTCGTTCTTCTCTGCGCAGCTGTGCCTCTCTTTCTGCTTCCTCGTGCTTCAGCTGTGCTTCTCTTTCTTCTCTGCGCAGCTGTGCTTCTCGCTCTGCTTCCTCGTGCTTCAGCTGTGCTTGTGCTTCTCTTTCTGCTTCTTGTTCCCTTAACCAAGTCCGCAGTGCATCGCGTCTATCCTCTACCTTACCATGCCTACCCTTTAGGCCGAAATGGTCTTCCAACATCCTTATCTGCCTCCCAGTGCACGTGTCTAGAATCTTCTCTTCCTGAGTTTTGCAGAACATGCTTACTCTGTCTATTTGTGTTATTGCCCTGATTTCCTTTCATTTACCAGACGCCCTATCTGACTTCAACCTAACACCATACATTTTAGCGATCAACCAAAGTTGTTCCTGGATACACTCTTGCAAGATTTCATCATCCCCTGTATCAATGTACTTCTGGGCTCTAGCAAGGTCTCTCTCCGAACTTCTAAAATTCAGGACCGCTGTCATCCTGTCCTCCAACTTGTGACTGCGAGTGAAAACTTAGGCCTGATATCTAATACCACAATTACAACCTTGATCTTGCTCATAATCCTGGCAAGGTCGCCAATGTCGGGGTGTCACGGTTCTTGTTAGTGAAGGGTTAAAGCAACGGTAGACTGGATCTCCTCTCGAGGTGGTTGCTCTGACAATAACCCTTACTCACCGTCGTTCTGCGGGTCTTCCCTCGATCCTCTAGGCTCCACTGCACGCCCCGGAGAGTACCCCCAGTCGATTCCTCAACCGGCCTTAAGTTGTAAATGAGTGGAGACACAGATTATTCCCTCAATCTGTGGCCCGCCCCGACACAGAACTCTCACACAGCCTTCAAGGTCGCCAACTGGTGTTTTTAGGTGTCCAGTAACACTGCAGTGGTGAGGTGTAATTGTGGTAATTGTGGTAAGAGCAATTTCAAATAGTATGGTCTCAGGCAAGTCACTCTGTCTTACTTCCTTACACGGTCACAAGATCAATGGAGGGGATGATATCAAACACCAAAGAGTTTTGGTATTTTACTTAAAAGACAACGGGAAACATATATGCATCAAAAAACATATCAGGATCATTGTATAACAACTGCTCAATCCGTAGCAAAATAATCTGGGCGCATCGATATGGCAACATCCGGCAGCCCTGCGTCACCTGTCAGATATCAGCTGACCGGGCCCTCGCGACCGTGAGAAAAGACTAGTACTTGTTTTCTAATTCTATCACGATCCCCGTTTATTAACTTTTCGCAGAACACTGTATTTAACATTCACATGGCATACTTATGATTTCACTGGCCTCACGATCAATATCTTATTCACACTGCACTCACAGTGACTTTTCACCGTACCAAAAGATTACTCTATTCCTAATAATATTTACTGTGAATGCACTCGCTTGATCACTGAACTTATCTTTACATCTATACTTTCTCTCAAAGATATATCACTGGCAATCACTTCATGTACATGATATTATTCAGTACACAGGCATGTACATAGATAAATCAGTAATCAAATTACAGGCATATATATATATATATATATATATATATATATATATATATATATATAAAGCATGGAGATCAATACACAGGCATTTATATCAATAATCATGGAGATCAACACACAGGCATGTATATCAATAAATCATGGAGATCAATACACAGGCATTTATATAAATTCTGGGCTCATAGCCTAACACCAATATCTGGTTTACTACCAATATATATATAATAATAATAATCACAAGAAATGACTTAGTCACAGTAAATTCCTTAATGAATCTTGGTGCGTGCACACACCCACACATAGATATATATGTAAACTAATACTGTGAGCGCTCTGGGTAGCCTCACCACACACTGTGCTCTCTGTGACTTAGACTCAAGTGAGACTTGCTCACGACATATAAAATATTCTGACAAGTATATATATATAGCTAACTAAAGGGGAAATGGGAGGGTAACTGTAAACACCTACTTCACCTATCCTAGGATGACAGTTGGGTTGTAGCTCCTGGTCCAGGCTCTCGCCTCGTACACCCTCCAGAAACACAAGCCAACGTCATAGGATGTTCGCGTCTCGCCGCTTGCTGTACACAGCAGGTCCATGCTTCCCCTACAGTACGTCGCCGGGTTGAAGTCGGTCTCCAGGCCGTCAACTTTCCTCCCAACTACGGCAGCCAGCCTACGTCTCGGCGGTCGTCGCACGTTTCCCAAATAGTCCTTGTCACTGTACTCCCAGAGGAACTGTCTCTCACCACTACGAAGTCACTGTGAAGTTATCAGCCGTCTCAGACAATACTGCTTAAGCTCCACACGCACAGCACCCGACTTCAGAGCACTTGAAGCTCACTTCACTGTCAATTCCTTCTTCGTCTAGATATGTCACTAGGAATTTGGGAAGACTTCTCGACGTGCTTGCATCCAACTGTTGACTCGTAGGGTTCCACAAAGGTATGGTTACTGTCAAACTTGACAGGATCGTCGATCACACGTTCAACCAAGTTGACAAGGTGGTCAACTCGATTCCCTCATATATATTTGCTTTATTTGAACTTTGTATATATATATATATATATATATATATATATATATATATATATATATATATATATGTGTGTGTGTGAATAAGCCTGAATGGTCCCCAGGACTATATGCAACTGAAAACTCAAACCCCAGAAGTGACTCGAACCTATACTGCCAGGAGCAACACAACGGGTATGTACAGGACGCCTTAATCCACTTGACTATCACGACCGGACTAAGGAGGTGATAGCCGATGCTATTTGAACCCCACCCCCCACCGTTGGCACCCGGATGGTAATCTTGGGCATAGCATTTTATCAAATCACCTCATTCTTTGGGGCACACTTGAGGAACACAAATACGAACAAGCCTGAATGGTCCCCAGGACTATATGTGTCCTGGTCTGGCCGAAGCTGCTATAAATTCCTTGGTTACAATTACAACTTCTTTTGTTGCAGTAAGTAATATGTTACAAGTTGAAGATCAAAACACTTACAGTCACCTCGTCTCAAATAGCGATAACATATATCAAGTGTGGTCAGTTCTAGGGAAATCAACATATATTTATAGAGTTCTGATATCTAACTTCGCTCTAACTATATGCATATATTATATGCATATAGTTATATAGTTTCCAGGGGTAACGATATGCTAGTGCCTAGTACATGTAAAGTCTGCAACCCCAAACTTGCACACAAGTGAGCACTTGACATATGGTAAGTAGCGCAACTGCTGTACCACAATATAAGTTAGATATCAGCATATAGTGCATATATGCAGTTGCATATATGGACTATATGCAACTGGAAACTTACACCCCAGAAGTGATTCGAACCCATACTGCCAGGAGTAACGCAACTGATATGTACAGGACGCCTTAATCCGCTTGACCATCAAGACCAGACTAGGGAGGTGATAGTCAAAGCTACTTGACCCCCCCCTCCCGCCTGCTCTTTCCAATCATCATGTTACTTCAGTACATCTACAACATCTAGATACTACAATCAAGAGTAGTACATATTTAGTAGAATACGTTTCTACAGTGAGTATGCATACCATATACGTACCGCTCACTCCACTCCCCCCTCATCGCTGTCGCTACTCCACGTTCTTCAATCACCAAACCACTAATTCCAGCCAGCACGCTTCCCGTTGGTGAATCGGCGTCTGCACTCGACTTCAGCGCCATCTGCATAGCCGATGACTGAGCTTGCACGAGCCACTGGATTTAGAATATTCTGTGTTCTCAAAGCTGATACAACTATCTAGTATGCTCTGTGTAATAGTGGATGTTTTCAGCCAGCGCATTATTCTTAGCACCTTTTACTTAATTTTTTGTCTTGTTCGTTGTAGAGTAACGTAACCATTGTTTTATTTTATATTATTTTTTGACTTTGTAATTTTGTTTAATTAGTACTGTTTATAGCCAAGAGATTATCTTTGTTCATATTTGTTTCCAAGTTAATTAAAGTTTCATTGTTCATATGATTTGTTTTGTATGTTTTTCCCTTTTACTTAACCACAGGAGGCAACAGCCACGCAGTCAATTTTTGTTTCTCTCTTTTTTTTTGTAAATGTGATTGGCATTGACACCAGCCATTGGGACGACTGCCGAACACCGAACCCCTACATACATATTTTTTTCCATCACATATATATATATATATATATATATATATATATATATATATATATATATATATATATATATATATATATGTGATATATATATATATATATATATATATATATCCATATATATATATATATATATATATATATATATATATATATATATATATATATATATATATATATATATATATATGCAAACAAGCCTGAATGGTCCCCAGGACTAGATACAACTGAAAACTCACACCCCAGAAGTGACTCGAACCCATACTGCCAGGAGCAACGCAACTGGTATGTACAGGGACGCCTTAATCCGCTTGACCATCACGACCGGACAAAAGGAAGTGATAGCCGAAGCTATATGAACCACTTCGCCGCCGGAACTCGCATGGTAATCTTGGGCATAGCTTTTTATCAAATCAGCTCATTTTTGGGGGCAACACGTGAGGAACACAAATGCGAAGTCAAAGTCCTGGGGACCATTCAGGCTTGTTCGCATTTGTGTTCCTCACGTGTTGCCCCAAAAAATGAGGTAATTTGATAAAATACAATTGTAATGAGACATTGTATGCCTCAATTTCAGAGTTTTTTCTTAAACTGTTGTGTAATATTGTAACTTAAAACTGGGTCAAGTTTGTACATACCAGTAGTAACATTGAGAAGATTTGGACATTGACTAATTACCGTAGACTCGATTAAATTCCGTTCCACAAAGCCATTGCAATTGGCAATGCTTTTCGCCCCATCCCAATTAATAGTGTGATCACACAAACTTGTATGTAGATACAAAGCATTAGACTTTTGGGCAGTTCTTATACTATAAGCATGTTGGGACATGCGTAATTGTAAGGATTTTCCTGTTTGTCCAAGGTACACAGACTCACAATCATTACAAGGAATCGAATACACACAACCTGCTGTACCAGGGGAGTTTTTTATTAAATTAGACTTGATCGTATTATTAGTGAACACCAAATTGATATTAAGGGTCTTAAAAACTGGGGAAAGTTTCTCAAATCCCATCGCATAAGGTACCACCAATGAGTTCCTATTTTCTGGTTTCGCTTTGGAGACATTATTATAAAACGTACGTTTAGCATTCCCAAACGAACAATCCAAAAACATCTTAGGGTACTGTAACTTTTCCCAATTTCATATATTTTAGCTATCTCTTCATCAAAAAACTCAGGGCTGCATACCCTCAAAGCACGAAGAAACATTCCTGAAAATACTGCCTGTTTAACCTTACTATGATGATTCGAATAATAATGAACAAACGACCCCACGTTGGTAGGTTTTCTATACACATTAAATTTGAACCTTCTATTGACTCTATGAATCATAATGTCCAAAAATGGAAGAGTACCATTCTCCTCATTTTCGCATGTGAATTTTATTGAAGGTACCAAAGAATTAAGTTCATTAAGAAACACAATTTGCTCTTGGTCTCTCGGCCATAAGCACAAAATATCGTCGACATACCTAACCCAAACTACATTAGAGGGGATAATCCTGGATAAGATCTTTGTTTCGAAGAACTCCATATACAATATGGAGTTCCTCCAGGATTCTGGTAATCCTTTCCTAGGGATGGGTTGGTCAGGTCTAGGTGCTGACCTGTATCCTCTCTCTCTTGTCCTCAGTCAGTCTTGTGTTGACAACGGCCTTAACAAGCCGAAACGTTCACCCCCCTTTCACCAATTCTTTGTGGTTTTTCCGCATACAAATGATCAGTGTTTAGTGATCGTCAATTGCATATATATATATATATATATATATATATATATATATATATATATATATATATATATATATATATATATATATATATATATATATATACATATATATTAGTATATTTTGGTAGCAGTCTTTTCTGTAGACGTATGTTATTAAATATGACCGAAAAAGTAAGATAAATAATTCTAACACGAATTTTCTCAATTTTTCTTATGTTTCTTTTTACTGATGACGGTAAATTAAAAATCAATTCTCCAAAATTCATTCTTTATTTCTAGTCTGACGTGACACTTGAGCGCGTTTCGTAAAACTTATTACATTTTCAAAGACTTTTAGTTTATCTACACAACTTATGCTTTATGAAACAAACATTGGCTCTTATACCTGCATTGGGTGAGGTGATGTAATACATTAGTGGGGTGAAACACAGAATATGGAAAACAGGGTATAGATTTGTAGAAGTAGAAGTCGGGTCCCAATAGAACTGCAGAAGGCCTATTGGCCCATATTTCTTGATGTTTCTATATTGGAGCGGAGTCTTGAAGTGGGTAGAATATAGTTGTACGTTAATTGGCTGTTGATTGCTGGTGTTGACTTCTTGATGTGTAGTGCCTCGCAGATGTCAAGCCGCCTGTTGTCACTGTATCTATCGATGATTTCTGTGTTGTTTGTTAAGATTTCTCTGGTGATGGTTTGGTTGTGGGAAGAGAGTATATGTTCCTTAATGGAGCCCTGTTGCTTATGCATTGTTAAACGCCTGGAAAGAGATGTTGTTGTCTTGCCTATATACTGAGTTTTTTGGGGCTTACAGTCCCCAGAGGACATTTGAAGGCATAGACGACGTTTGTCTCTTTCAAAGCGTTCTGCTTTGTGTCTGGAGAGTTTCTCGGAGTAGGTTGGCAGTTTTCTTGGTTTTATAGTAAATCGTTAGTTGTATCTTCTGATTTTTGTCTGTAGGGATAACATTTCTATTAACAATATCTTTCAGGACCCATTCCTCCGTTTTATGAGCTGTGGAGAAGAAGTTCCTGCAAAATAGTCTAATAGGGGGTATAGGTGTTGTATAGTTGTTTCTTCAGAGGTTGCATTGCGTTTTACTTTCCTTCTTATGATGTCTTCAATGAAACCATTGGAGAAGCCGTTGTTGACTAGGACCTGCCTTACCCTACAGAGTTCTTCGTCGACTTGCTTCCATTCTGAGCTGTGGCTGAGAGCACGGTCGACATAAGCGTTAACAACACTCCTCTTGTACCTATCTGGGCAGTCACTGTTGGCATTTAGGCACAATCCTATGTTTGTTTCCTTAGTGTAGACTGCAGTGTGGAAACCTCCGCTCCTTTCCATGACTGTTACATCTAGAAAGGGCAGCTTCCCATCCTTCTCCATCTCGTAAGTGAAACGTAACACAGAATTCTGCTCAAACGCCTCTTTCAGCTCCTGCAGATGTCTGACATCAGGTACCTGTGTAAAAATGTCGTCAACATACCTGCAGTATATGGCCGGTTTCAAGTTCAAGTCGACTAAGACTTTTTCCTTGATAGTACCCATGTAGAAGTTTGCAAACAGGACGCCTAGGGGAGAACCCATAGCGACCCCATCTACTTGCTTATACATGTGCCCATCCGGGCTCAAGAAGGGTGCCTCCTTAGTACAAGCTTGGAGTAGTTTCCTCAGGATATTTTCTGGCACGTCAAGGGGAGTACAGGCCGGGTCTCGATACACTCGGTCCAATATCATCCCGATTGTTTCATCCACAGCTACGTTGGTGAACAGTGATTCTACGTCCAACGAGGCTCTTATCCCTGTGGCCCGTGTTCCCCGTAGTAAGTCAACAAATTCCTTCGGGGATTTCAGGCTGAAGTTGCACGGGACACAAGGAGTCAGTAAGCCGTTGAGTCGTTTCGCCAGTCTGTACGTTGGTGTGGGTATCTGGCTGATAATTGGCCGAAGTGGGTTTCCAGGCTTATGCGTCTTGACGTTTCCATACGCATATCCAGGTTTATATTCTCCAATAATCTTTGGCAGGTGGAGTCCAGATTTCTTGGCATTCACAGTTTCAATCAACTTGTTGACCTTTGTTTTCAATTCAGCTGTAGTGTCCTTCGTTACCCTTTGGAATTTAGTTTGGTCAGAGAGTATGTGGTTCATTTTCGCCAGATATTCGTCTTTCTTAAGGATGACGTATATTGGCGACTTGTCGCCTCTCCTGATAACTATCTCCTTGTTCTCACGAAGGCTCTTGGCTGCCGCTTTGAGCTCGGAGGTCAGTATGGTACTTCTGTAGTAGCCTCGATTCTTTCCTCCTTCTGTAATAAGTTCAGCTTGTAAGGTGTCTTTGGTGGTGACCTTCTTTTGTGCTTCGAGGTCAAATATATCGTCCAACAGGATCTCCAACTCCACTTTCCGGGCCAACGCACTTGGTCTGGAATTTCTCATCAGAGAAATCTTAACAAACAACACAGAAATCATCGATAGATACAGTGACAACAGGCGGCTTGACATCTGCGAGGCACTAAACATCAAGAAGTCAACACCAGCAATCAACAGCCAATTAACGTACAACTATATTCTACCCACTTCAAGACTCCGCTCCAATATTGAAACATCAAGAAATATGGGCCAATAGGCCTTCTGCAGTTCTATTGGGACCCGACTTCTACTTCTACAAATCTATACCCCGTTTTCCATATTCTGTGTTTCACCCCACTAATGTATTACATCACCTCACCCAAATGCAGGTATAAGAGCCAATGTTTGTTTCATAAAGCATAAGTTGTGTAGATAAACTAAAAGTCTTTGAAAATGTAATAAGTTTTACAAAACGCGCTCAAGTGTCGCGTCAGACTAGAAATAAAGAATGAATTTTGGAGAATTGATTTTTAATTTACCGTCATCAGTAAAAAGAAATATAAGGAAAATTGAGAAAATTCGTGTTAGAATTATTAATCTTACTTTTTCGGTCATATTTAATAACATATATATATATATATATATATATATATATATATATATATATATATATATATATATATATATATATATATATATATATATATATATATATATATATATTATATATATATATATATATATATATATATATATAAAATATATATATATATATATATATATATATATATATATATATATATATATATATATATATATATATATATATATATATATATATATATATATATATATATAACTGAAAACTCACACCCCAGAAGTGACTCGAACCCATACTCCCAGGAGGAACGCAACTGGTATGTTCAGGGACGCCTTAAACCACTTCACCATCACGACCGGACATAAGGAAGTGATAGCCGAGGCTATATGAACCACTTCCCCGCCGGCACTCGGATGGTAATCTTGGGCATAGCATTTTATCAAATCACCTCATTTTTTGGGGCAACACGTGAGGAACACAAATGCAAACAAGCCTGAATGGTCCCCAGGACTAGATACAACTGAAAACTCACACCCCAGCAGTGACTCGAACCCATACTCCCAGGAGCAACACAACTGGTATGTTGCAACGCAACACACTTCTGGGGTGTGAGTTTTCAGTTGTATCTAGTCCTGGGGACCATTCAGGCTTGTTTGCATATATATATATATATATATATATATATATATATATATATATATATATATATATATATATATGTATATATATATATATATATATATATATATATATATATATATATATATATATTGTGACGATAATCTCTTCCAAGAGATTTTGCCTGCTCTTTCCTGCAATCGTCACGTTCAAAGCTACATTCAAGATACGTTCTACAGTAGCTAAAACGTATATCAAGACAGCCACACGCACCTGCACCCCCTCCCCCCTCACACTCCTCACCACCTGTTCGCCAACTGCACTTCAAGTAGGCAACTACCAGTGTCGGTCTGACCGTATTCTCATTGGCTGTTCGAGATCTCACCACTCCAGCTCTCCACCACTCACGCACGTCGTCAAGTCAACGTTGGAGTCAGCGAGCTGTACCACCTCAGAATATCTTGTGCTCTAAAGCTGTGAACATCTAATTGATATTCCTCGGGTATCAAGTAGCGGTTCTTAGCTTGCGCTAATATTCCAGCACCATTTTATATTTCCTTGTATTATATTTTTGTATTATTGTTAACGTACTTCATTAATAAGCCATTATTCATTTTTATGATAGTTCTTTTTCACTTGTTATACTTGCACCCTACTAAGCCAAGGAATTGTCTTTATTTAAATTTGTTTTCTAGAGTAATTAAATTTCATTGTTTATCTTTTGTGTTTTGTGTATCTTACCTTACCTTACCACAGACTATCAGACAAGCAGTCATTCTTTTTGTTCGTGTATGTGGCCTGGCTTTGACATCTGCCATTGGAGGACTGCCGAACACCATACTCCAATACTTTACCGTCACATATACATGGGGGTCTGTCCTAGGAGCTTCACTCAGGTATTGATAATTGTGGTAAGCGTACTTGGTTTTAATTGCCTTGCTTTCAATATTTTCACTAATCACTTTTATTATTCATATGGTGCTGTGTGTATTGTGCATTCCGGGAGTAGCATATGGTGAGTGTGAGACAACTTTGGATTACGTGGTGACTGTAGGCCTCAGTCATACTCTTAATTGGTCGTCTCTCCCTCCGTGTTATTACCCATGTTTAACATCTTTTGTCCCTCAGATATTTCTCATATTTTGGCAGATCATCATATAGGTACCCTGGTACTGTGGTCTGTCTCCGGGTCAATAGCACCTAATTTCTGCAATCCGACTCTAGGAGGATAAAGAGGGCCATAGTTCCTCTCGCACGGACTTTTATTGACGACTTGGGACCTCGCCGATAGTTCTAGTCACCAGTTGACACTCGCACCCCTACTCGTCGGTCAGAAAGATAATATTTACTTAGGTAGGGAATTAGCTTTCTTTTTTCAGAGCACAAAGTTCGCTAATTCTGTAAGTATCATATTTAATTTCAGTGGGAAAAACTTGTTTATGTTCGATAGTGACTCGGCAAGGTATGCCTACATTCTTGGACTACCTAATTTACTTTTGGAACCATTAAGTGTTTCATTTATTTTAGAAACTCAGTTTCAACTAATTAGTAGGATTTTCTTGCCCTTATCCTCCCACAGTGAGTACCGGGTACAAGATTTCCTGCGACCCTAATCATTTACCATCTTGAATTAACTTAAATTGTTAACAATTCCACAGGATAGGTACCAGTTGCCACGTTTTCCTGTTTCTGACATTCACCATATCACCACAGTATATTCGTGTCACATTTATTTGCTAATTCCACCATGTTTCGAATCCAAGCTTTCCGTACAAATCCAGCAGGTGAAATAGAGAACTTACGTCATGCCAAGAGAACCGAATTGATAACTCTTGCACAGGAGTATCGCCTAGATGTTCCCCATGGAGCCAACAAGTATGCAGTACATAACCTACTATTGGATCACCTTTTGGATGAAGAGATTATAGACTCTGACACTCACGAACTTTACACTATTTCAGATAAGCATGATCTGACAGCAATGAAGCTCAAACTAGAACTTGCTAAGATCGAGCGGGAGCAACAAAAGGAAGCAGCTGCCATCAGGAAGGAAGAGCAAGAAAGAGCTCCAACTCAAGAAAGAAGAGGCCGCATTGCTTAAGGAACAACAAGATCGAGAAATCCGCCTCAAGGAGCGTGAGGCGGCCCTGGTAAAGGAAGCGGCTGCCATTAGGAAAGAGGAAAGTGACAGAGAGGCCCTACTCCTCCAAGGACAGCAAGAACGTGAGTTGGCCCTATTCAGAGAGCGTGAAAAAGTACAACTTGAAACAAAACGACGACAACTAGAGATGCAACGCGAGCATGAAAAACAGCAAGCGGCTCTGGCTCTAGAATGTCGTGAGAGAACTCACGTTGGACACTACACACCAAGCTCAACGCTTGCAAGCTGCAGCTAGTCTTCCTCCAAGTTTCAATGTCTCCCATGCAAGTAAGTTAATGCCACCGTTCGTAGAAACGGAGGTTGATGTTTTTTTTACAACTTTTGAGACCCTTGCTAATCAACTTAGTTGGCCTAACGACCACTGGGCTACCCTTCTTCGAGTACATCTTACTGGTAGAGCAGCAGTCACACTCAGCACTTTGGCGTCTGAGAATGACTACCCAACCCTGAAGCAAGCTGTGTTGGACGCCTACCTTCTCTCCACCGAAAGCTACCGACGAAAATTCCGTGACTACATAAAGGCAAGTACCACCACCTTCTTAGAATTTGGCAACACCAAACGGAGACATTTTATGAAATGGCTGGAGGCAGCACATGTCTCTACTTTTCCAGAACTCGTCAACCTCATGCTGGTTGAAGAATTCTTGAGGCGTGTACCTCCTCCTGTCCGTTTATACTTAGCAGATAAAGAGGAGACCGACTTGGTGAAATGCGCGATGTCGGCTGACACTTATAGCCTCATCCACCGGGTGACACCGGAACCACCTACCAGTAAGAAGTCTTGGTACAGTTACGAGAAAGTGAGCCCCGATCAAGGTACCTCTCAACTGTACTGTAAGTATTGTAGACTCTATGGACACACCATAGAAAAATGTGGTAAGTCTCCATATAAAGGTAACACCGAATCCAGCAAACCCAAGCAGACTCCTCCTAAGTCCGGTAAGCCTGCAATGAATGTTGGTGTTCATGCTAATGATCTTTCTCTCTTCAGTAAGCATCTGTATCCTGGAACTATCACTACCAACGGTTCAGATTCTGAGGGACGTTTGGGACTTAAGATCTTGAGGGACACAGCGGCTCTTCAATCAATAGTCCTGAAATCAGCTGTGCCCAACGTCGCCTACACAGGAGAGACTGTCTTCATCACTGACCTCACTGCTACTACTCCTTATCCTCTCGCCAGAGTCCACCTGGATTGTCCTTTCGTGACCGGTGAAGTCCAAGTCGCTGTCAGGGAAAAGCCTTTTCCCATGCCTGGAGTACAACTTCTCCTGGGCAACGACTTGGCAGAAGACCTGCAACCGACCAACCTGATCGTCAAGGACAAACCCCAGGTATGTACCTCTGTGTTGGATAATCCGATTTTTAAGCATGTTCCTGCAAAGGTTCAAGAGAGTGATGAAGTTTCTCCTCCTGTTATGGTGACCACCCGTGCTCAAGCTGCACGACCGCAACCAGCTGACTCTACTACTACCGCTGTCCCTCAAGACCCTTCGAAACTACCCCCAAATCTCACCCGCTTTGGAGTTCCGTAAGTTACAGAGGGAAGATCTTACCTTGACACCATTATTCTTTCAGGCTGAGACTCAATCCTGACAGTATTCCTGGGTTCTTCTTAGAGAACGAGTTACTCTATCGCAGATACAGACCCAGTAAACTGAAGGAGGAGGACGATTGGGCAAACGTTGAACAACTAGTGATTCCTACCAGCCTGCGGCCCACGATTCTACACCTGGCCCACGGAGCACTATCACACTACGGGTTTAACAAGACCTACCATGGGATTCGTCAAGACTACTACTGGCCAGGTATGGTTAATGATGTCAAACAACATGTAAAGCAATGCCACGTGTGTCAGATGGCAGGTAAACCGAACGTTTCGATCCCCAGAGCACCACTGACACCCATCCAGGTGCCTGAGGAACCTTTCCACAGACTTATTATTGACTGTGTTGGTCCTTTGCCTCGGACCAGTTCCGGCAACGCCTATATCTTAACCATCCTGTGTCCTACCACCAGATTCCCCATAGCAGTTCCAGTGAAAAACATTACGGCTGCTACAGTGGTGAAGAATTTACTGAAGATCTTCACCAGTATGGATTTCCGAGGGAGATTCAGAGCGACTGTGGCACCAACTTCACCAGTGATCTCTTCAAACGGACTCTGGAGGAGTTCAACATCAAACAGGTACTGTCCAGCCCCTATCATCCTGCTTCACAGGGTTCTCTTGAGCGTAGTCATCAGACTATCAAGGCACTCTAAAAAAGTTTTGTAATGAGACCTCAAAGGATTGGGATAGGCAACTTGATCTCATCATGTGTATTTTCAGAAGTCTTCCCAACGAGTCACTAGGAGTATCTCCTTATGAGATGCTCTACGGACGTAAGTGCCGTACACCTCTCAAGGCTTTCAAGGATTCTCTACGTGATGCCACCTTCAGTGAGCATCAGAATGTGCCCCAGTTTCTTCAAAACCTCCGACACATTCTAGAGAGGGTCCATTCCTTTGCCAGAAACAACCTACTGAAAGCCCAGAGAGGATGAAGACTCGTTACGACCAGCACTGCCAAGTAAGGAAGTTTAAACCGGGAGACTTAGTACTCGCCTATTTCCTATCCCAGGTTCTCCTTTACAAAACAGGTTTTCAGGACCCTACCGTGTTAAGGAGTGCCGGAATAACTACAACTACGTTCTCGAGACCCCCGATAGGCGGCGGAAGACCCAGCTGTGCCACATCAACTTACTAAAGCTCTATCATGGTACTCCTCCCACTGTGCTACTAAACTTCTCCACCTTTACAGGTCCATACAGCCACAGTGAGACCTTCCCTGCTTCTCCTCCGAAAGCACTGACACTGAGACAGCGCTTTCTAATTCGGAAATCCTTACTGACATCCATAATCACTTTCAGGACGATAATAGTGCTTCACTCATCAAACTCAAATTCCTCCTCTGTTCTAATCTATTCTCGCCTCGCCAGATACCAAGAAGCCTTTCATCCTCCATGCGACGCCAGTGGTACCGGCATCGGGAGTGTCCTAATGCAGCAACGAGGCGAGGAGGTTCTACCTGTCAGCTACAGCTACAAGTTGAAGCCTCTCACCAGAAAACACAGCACTAGAGAAGAACTCCTCTCCATCGTCCTGAGCTTGCAACCTTTGCACCATACCTGCAAGGTGCTCGGTCCACTACCATCTACTCGGACCACAATCCTCTACGTTTCCTACATCAAGCCCAATTCAATAACCAACGTCTGCTGCGATGGGCTTATATCTTCAAGGCTTCAATCTGAAAATCTGTTACATCAAGGGGCCTGATAACATCATCGCCGACGCCCTCTCCAGAGTTCATGAGGTAGAGGCAGCTCCACCTACCACTCTACCTCCCGAGAACGTGACTTCTACCGGAACCGCAGGCTTCGGGGGAGAGTTGTGACGATAATCTCTTCCAAGAGATTTAGCCTGCTCTTTCCTGCAATTCGTCACGTTCAAAGCTACATTCAAGATACGTTCTACAGTAGCTAAAACGTATATCAAGACAGCCACACGCACCTGCAACCCCCCTCCCTCACACTCCTCACCGCCTGTTCGCCGACTGCACTTCAATTAGGCAACTACCAGTGTCGGTCTGACCGTT
>WNGS01111181.1:563068-574212 GCA_020271785.1 Procambarus virginalis
CCAGTAAAATACGAAGAGCCAAACGTTTCTTTTAAGAAAATAGCTTTAAGGAACAAAAGGAAATATGAAAAGTACATGGAAAGACATCTCTAACATCTGAGGGTTCTAAACAATAATACATAACAAACAGATAAAACTCTCCAAGGATGGTTACACACTTGCAATAGACATAGAAACAGAAACTGAATATGATAGCTTCTTTCATGAATTGGTGGTAACCTTTGCCAGAACAATCCCAGACACATATTACTACATATCTCACAGGCAGGCAGTTATCCTAACTCTCTTCTCCTTTTACCAGTCAGCCCAACAGACATTATATCCATATTTCAATCACTTAAAACCGAAGCTGGGAACATTAGTAAAATTAGCATCTATGATATATAAATTTAAATTCAAATTCAAATTTTTATTCAAGTAAAAGTACATATATTGATAAAGAGTTACAAACATAATGTTGAATTTATAGATAGAGCTAGAACATACAGTACCTAAAGCCACTAATACGCATAGCGTTTCGGGAAAGGTGTGGGGGGGGGGGAAGACACTTAGATAAAACTTAATAGTAAATGAGATTAAAGAATAAATTGTGATGAAAAAAGGAAAAAAGGGGGCGGGGCATGGCATAAATCAGCAGTTGTACAAATTGGTCAACAAACAGCATTATTTAAAATAGCAAGACATGGATTGACATTTTAGGGTAAGGTAGGTTACTTGGAGTTAATTAGGAAGTGCTTAGTTTTACTAATAAACTGGTTGAGAGAGGTACAGCCTTAGACATGATTGGGGAGGTTATTCCTCATTCTGGGTGCCTTGATTTGTAGAGCATTTCTAGTTTGGTTAAGTCGCACTCTTAGAGTATCAAATAGGAATTTGTTTCTGGTGTGGTGCCCATGGGGTTCTGTTACAACCTTCTAGGAAACTTTTAACTTCAAAATTAACATTGCAGTTCAGAGTTTTAAATATATAGAGTCCACATGAGAGGATGTGCAGTGACTTAATATCTAACATATTCAAAGAGTTGAGTAAGGGTACCGAGTGCTGTCTGGGGCCAGAGTTAGATATTGTTCTAATAGCAGCTTTGTGTTTAGTAATTAGAGGACGTAAATGATTTTGGGTAGTAGAACCCCAACACAAATACCATAATTGAGATAAAGATAGATGAGGGAGTAATAGAGAGTCACCAGGGCAGGGCAAGGTACATAGTATCTGATCTTAGAAAGAATGCCAACAGTTTTAGAAACTTATTTTGCGATATTTTGAATGTGTCCTTAGAAATTCAGCTGGTTTTTGATAAGGACACCAAGGAATTTACCATCTACTTTGTTTCTAATATGGATATTGTTTATTCTTAAATTAATTTGATCTGAGGATTTATGACCAAACAAAATATAGAAGGTTTTGTCAATGTTAAGGGTGAGTTTGTTAGCAGTTAGCCAAAGGTGGACTTTATTTAGTTCAGTATTCACTGTAACATTTAGAGCAAGAGGGTCAAGACTGGAGAAGATGAAGGTTGTGTCATCGGCAAATGAAATAGGTTTGAGGTGTTGAGAGGCATTTCGAAGATCATTAATGCAGATGAGAAAGAGGAAAGGGCCAAGTATGTTGCCCTGTGGAACACCAATGTTGATAGGTAGGGTGGGAGAAATACAATTATTCACAGAAACATAATGGAGCCTGTCACTAAGGTAAAACTGAAGGTATTGGAGTAGGTGATCTCTGACTCCATAATGATGTAAATTATGAAAAAGGTTTTGGTGGTTGAGTGTCAAAAGCCTTACGTAGATCAACAAATAACCCAACAGAAACTCATTTTTTGTTTGAAAACTCAAACAACAAAACTCATTGCCATCTACATTTTATATAAGATTTATATAAGAAGATATAAAAGTGTTGCCCCTGCTCTTGCACTATTCATAGCTCTGTTATTAAACAAATCTCTCCAGTGTCATACTTTGCTTGATATCCTTAAAAAAACAAGAGGATAGCCAGTTCATAAAGGAGGCGAGACAGCTGACATAAACAATTACAGACCCATATCAAATCTACCTATACTGTCAAAAACATTTGAAAAAATTATATACAAACAACTCTATTTCTACCTTGTAAAACTCAACATATTAAGTCCCTGTCAATTTGGCTTCCGTTCCCAAAAGAGTACCCCCCATGGTAAAGTGGTAAAGCACTCACCCCGGTTCTTCGCCTGGGTGTTTGGCCTGGGTTCGTGTCCTGGCTGGGGAAGATTTACTGGGCATCATCCTTAACTGTAGCTTCTGTTCACCCCAGCAGTGAATGGGCACCTGGTTGTTAAACGATTTGGCGGGTCGTATGCCTGGGACAATTAGGATTAAGGATTTGCCCGAAACACTGTGTGTGCTAGTGGTTGTACAAGAATGTTAGAACTCTTGTATAAATAAATAACAAATAAGTATTAGTCTGCTTAATATAATTTACACAGCTCCTTGACAAAAATGAGTTCCCAATCGGCTTCTTCATTGATCTGAGAAAGGCCTTTGATACTGTAAACCATAACTACCTCTTATTCAAACTCCACCATTATGGAATCCGAGGCCTTGCTCTGAACTATATTCACATTAACAACCCATACCTTATTCAAAAGTAAAACCAAAAAGAACCTAATTTCATACTCATAATTTCCTACCTAGTGCTAAAACAAGCACTGTATCTTGTACTACCAACACCCCCAATTTATGTGACTATGACATGCAACTTCACTATTGTAATCACTGCAGTCAAGTTATATCATAGTTGTTATGTTAAATGCAAATTTTGCTACAATGTTCCTATTAATAATCTTCAAATTATATTATAATGTACTTATAAATAAGCTTCAAATTTTACTTTTCATAAAAAAATCAAGAAAATTCAAATTTTTACAAACCCAGTTTACCTTCTTGTATATATAAATAAATATATAAATAAATAAATAAATAATGTTCGATAATATCTCAGTGACAGACACCAATATATAGCCATGAATGACATAACCTCCCCCCACTCTACCATTAACAGTAGGAGTGCCACAGGGCAGCATCTTAACACCTCTCATATTTCTTACATACATCAATGATTTGCCAAATGTTTCTAACATTCTTAAACCTATACTATTTGCTGACGATATTACCTTCATCTCTTTCGACTTCAACCCCATACACTAAATGATATTATAATAAATAAATAATAAATAAATAAATTTGTATTTAGGTAAATGTACATACATACAAGCAGAATGTTGGATTTCTAGATAGAGCTAGTACATACTATGTCTAAACCCACTAATAAGCACAACGTTTCAGGCAAGAGGCGGGAAAAACTTATTAACCAAGACTTAGCACTAATTGAGATCAAAAGCATGAATTTAACTAAAGTATAAGAAAGAATGACAATAATTATGTGTTAAATTAACATCAGCAATTGCATCAGAAGAACAGAATGTAATTATAAATAAATAAACAGACGGAATACAATTTTCTTAAGTTTATACATGACAGATATCAGCCGTTTTATAATTTAGTAAGTTACACAGAGTTGATTTGGTAGTACTTGGTTTTTCCCTTAAACTGGTTGACAGATTGGCAGTCTTTGACGTGATTGGGAAGGTCATTCCACATTTTGGGACCCTTGTTTTGCATAGTGTTTCTAGTTCGGTTAAGCGCACTCTTGGAATATCAAATAGATATTTGTTTCTAGTGTAGTGCCTATAGTGCCTTACAACCTTCTAGGAAACGATTAAGGTCAGTATTACAGTTCAAAGTCTTATAAATATAGAGTACACTTGAGAGGATGTGTAGTGACTTAATAGCTAACATAATCAAGGATTTAAATAAGGGGGACGAGTGCAGACGAGGAGTCACAGTAACGTGGCTGAAATATGTTGACCAAACCACACACTAGAAAGTGAAGGGACGACGACGTTTCGGTCCGTCCTAAACCATTCTCAAATCGATTGTGTCATTTATAAACGACTTGAGAATGGTCCAGGACGGATCAGAACGTCATCGTCCTTTCACTTTCTAGTTTGTGGTTTGGTCAACAAGGGGGGCCGAGTGCTGTCTGGGGTCAGAGTCTGTTATTGTACTGTATTGTATTTATATATACAAGAGTTCTTACGTTCTTGTACAACCACTAGCACGCATAGCATTTCGGGCAAGTCCTTAATCATATGTTCCTCGGAATACGACCTAGCTAAATCGATTAACAACCATGTACCCATTTTACTGTTGGGTAAACAGGGGCTACAGTTAAGGATTGATGCCCAGTAAATCCTCCCCGGCCAGGTGTTATGAAAATGGTGGGCTTGCTATGGGGGAACTGGTACTATTAAGGGGTAAGGGTAAGTAGAATACAGAGGTATCAAATATGGGAGAACTAAAAGGCCCGGCCCCCAAAATAAAATATCCACAGTAATAAATACTTGCTACTAAACCCGGTTAGTCTAGAGATAGATCATTGTACTCCCACACAGGAACAAGGGATACTCTGTTCAAACTTACTTATTTATTAACCCCTTAACAACCCCCCATACACAATCACACCAATAACAATCTAATACTAACTTTACCACACAATCTTACGTTAAAAGCCTTGGTCCACATAGACAGGATACAAGGTTTTACACTGAAACAAGCTAGGGTAAAGCTCTACTATTGAAACACTTGAAGTTAGAGTCAGCTTAGGGTAGGGGACCACGTGTTTACACTGGGACCCCCGTTAGCATAACAGGTGAGATAAACACTTAAAAACACTTACTACACCCCAGGTATACTATTCTACACATAGAACGATGGGTATGCCAGAATCTAACAAAAATGAGTTTATGGAGTACTTAACCAAAATAAGTCACAGAAATAAAGAATTAAGAGGAAGGAGGAGCACGTCCTAACACCACAGTCAGCCAGCAGAGAAGGCCGCCTCAGTCCAGAACAGCCTGCCGCATGCGTGTGGTGCCGGGAAGAGCCCAATTGATCATACAGCTATACACATTAAAACATCTTCCCCTTATGCCTCATATTGCTACTTTCCTCGTTCTATGGGTAGTTAAACTTATAACAATGTTACTTAATCCACAACAAGTTCAAGAGTCTAAATGCTTTGTGAGCAACAAGAATAGTCTTACGTCTGGCAGGGAAGATACGACATATGCAGCTCGCGAAGCGTGTTTACTATATGGTAGTTCAATAAGCTCAAAATTTGACCTCTGGTTTCCATCTAAAGAACCCAGAGTCGTAACACTCCTCCCCCTTCAGAGAAAAAAAAATGTGACTACTAGAATAGTAGTCATATTTTTTGTAAGAGTATACAGAGAATAAAAAGGAAATCCATGACATAATAGAAAATCAATCAAAACAACAATTTCTCTGCAAAAAAAAATACAAGGGAATTCTCTGAAAGAAAAAACATACACAAAAACAAAAAAAAAAACAAAGGGAAGTAAATAAATTGGACACGGGATATTTAATGTCACAGGAGAACCTAAAAAAAAAATAACTAAAGCATGACATTTGGTATGGCTTCCTGTGGCTCAGATGAATGTTACTCAGGCAAGCGGGACAGAGCGTCGGCTATCACGTTGAGCCGGCCCGGTAGGTGGATAATAGATAGATTAAAGTCCTGTAGGTACAATGCCCACCTGAGGATGCGTTTATTTTTCTGCTTCATCTGATTCATGAAAACTAATGGGTTATGGTCCGTGTACACTTCCACTATATTACCTGTGAGGTAAACTTCGAACTTTTTGCATGTTAGCACTAGCGCCAACGCCTCTTTTTCTATCACCGAATAATTGCGCTGCGCCTTGTCAAATTTCACAGAGTAATAATATACTGGGTGTTCCACTTTATCATCCCCAGTTTGCAACAACACTGCACCAGCACCCGAGTCAGACGCGTCAACTTGAATTTTAAACGGACGGTCGAACCTTGGACTAGCAAGCACTGGGGCGGAAGCTAAGATCAATTTCAAATTTTTAAATGCCTCTGCACAGTCCGATGACCACTTAAATTTAACGGCCTTCCGCAACAAATCTGTGAGAGGAGTGGCCACACTGGAAAAGTTCTGACAAAAGCGTCGGTAGTACGCACACATACCGATAAATCGTTGAATGTCCTTTTTAGACCTGAGCACTGGATAGTCCAGAATGGCACTGATTTTATCTTGCCGAGGTAACACTTTCCCTTGGCCCACTTCATAACCGAGGTACGTCACTGTGCCTTGGCCAAAATGACACTTTTTTGCATTTAAGGTTAGATTTGCATGTTTCAACACTGTGAACAACTGGCGTACCTAGCTATGTGGTCAGCCCAATTAATATCAAAGAGCACAATATCATCTAAATACGCCCGACAATTTGGCACATTAGCGAGCAAAGAGTTCATTAGCCTCTGGAACGTGGCAGGGGCATTACGCAAGCCGAATGGTAACACTTGATACTCAAAAACCCCCTCGGGTGTCACAAACGCGGTTAGTTGTTTAGCACGTTCAGTGAGCGGGATTTGATAGTACCCCCTCGAGAGATCGAATTTCGAGACATACGTGGCGTTCCCGATTTCGTCGATACAGTCCTCGAGACGTGGCAACGGATAGGCGTCCACTATGGTCACCTTGTTGAGTTGCCGGTAGTCGTGCATAATCGCCAGGAGCCGTCTGGTTTGGGGACCAAAAGGCAGGGCGAGCACCAAGAGCCCTGGCTCGGCCTGATGAGGCCGTGCTGGAGCAAGAAGTCGACCTCCTTACGGACGATGGCCTTCTTTTCCGGACTCATCCGATAGGGTTGAAGGCGAATGGGGGTGTAGTCCGTCAACTCGACATCATGGTAAATGGCATCAGTCTGGGTCGGGACCTCCCCGAACAGACTGGAGAATTCGTCAAGCAACGACTGCACCTCGTCACGTTGGGACATCTGCAAATGGGACAGTCCCTCCTCCACAGCATTCACAGAACTAGAATTATTGAGAATGAGATTAGTTGGGTCCCCAGAACAATCATCCCCTCCCTCACTGGAAATGGAAACATTGGTTAGTGCAATGGGCCTGGGGCCCTGGAACTTCTTCAGCCGATTCACGTGTACGAGCATTACCTGGTTACGCTTATCAGAGTGTCTCACTTTGTACGTGAGGTCCCCAGTCTTTTCTGTCACAATGTAGGGGCCCTCGTACTTGTGGGACATAGTGCTCCCTAGTCGAGGCTTTAGTACCAGGACAGGGTCACCAGGCTGAAATACCCACAACTTAGCCTTAGTATCGTGTCGTTCTTTCATATTTTCTTGGGCCTTCCCAAGATACTTTAGTGCAGCAGCCTTGCAGTCCTTGAGTCTCTGGTGGTGTTGCGCAAAGAAAGCCGAACCTTCGGTTAACGTTACGTTCCCTAACAGATTCTCCTGTAACATTTGCAAGGGTCCACGAACTTTATGGCCAAAGACTAACTCAAAAGGAGAACAACCCAGTGAACTTTGCAACCCCTCCCTAGCAGCAAACAAAACATACGGCAAGTTCTCGTCCAGAAGGTATGGGAACTCTCGCACGATGTCTTCAACATCTGCTTCAGATTAGATGGAACCTTTCAATGACCCCCTGACTCTGTGGATGGTATGGCTGGAAACCTTATGAGTTATTCCATGGTCCTTACAAAACTGTTCAAAAATATCAGACTTAAAGTTAGTACCATTGTCAGTCGCACAACCCGGGCGTCCAAAAGTGGAAAAAAATTGCAACATACGAGCAACAACAGTCTTTGCGGATGTTCCTTACAGCAAAAGCCTTGGGTAACGAGTCATGATACACATCATCGTAATTAGGTAAATATACCAGACTGGATGGACTTTTATTTGCTCATTTCACTGTGGACAACTGTTGAGCAAGGGGTCGGGACTTCACGACGTAAATGGAAGGTATTGGTCGTCATGTCCTAGAATTCATTTGTGAGTGATGGGGCAGGTCATTTGTGCATAGCCGTCGGCAAGGGTGAGGTTCTGTAACCAATGTTGCTCTGAGAAGAGGAGATAGGCCAAGAATCCCTGGCTCCATGATGAACAGCCAATGTTGGAGTGGGCAGGGTGCAAGCAAAAAGTTGAATGATGGCTAGCAACAAGACAGGACATTACTGTGGAGGCGGTCAGTTATATGACTTTCATCTCCGAACCATCAAATTGGAAGCTTGGCAAGCATTTGCCATTGTGCCAAATGCAAATCTTCTAAACAGTAACAGCTTGGAAAAGGACAATCTCAACCTCCGAGGTGCTCGTAACTCGCGTCATGACCTGGTAACCAGAGATAAGACACAAACGGCCACTTTCCTGGCAACACGAGTTGGGTGTACGCACCTCTGTATCCAAGTTTTTAATCCCCGGTCCCTTTGGGTTCAGCCGAAAGAAGCAAAGTGTGAGAGATGCCACGACATACCCAGGAGATTTGTGGCTTGGAGGCGTGCAAAGGATGCGGGACCTGCACGGCATTAGGCGCCATCTCATGTAAAGAAGTAGTCCCTATGAGGACGCATCCTGGTCCCCAACAGCTAGTGCGACGCAGGACACAAACTATAGTTGAGCCTACCGGACTCACTTACGAACCAACATACAATCTCGCTCTGCGTAGACTGGAAAATCGCGCACCGGTGAAAACGACAGAATTGATATGGGACTGCAAAGCGTTGACGAGCGGTCAGCGGGCAAGATATGATGGGAGGTAGGGAGGTTACAACGGAGGCCAGGAATGATAGCCTGTGTTTTCCAAAATGGTTCTCAACTGGTTAACAAGTACCGCTACTCCTGGAACAAAGGATGGGAAACAAAACATGGGAAATGATCTATGGCCTGAATAACAACTCCATTGAAATCTACTTATGATAAAACACCACATTATCTAACCTTGCCATCAATTAGGCGCTACAACGTCTAGATAAGAAACAGAAACCACAGGAAAAATCAACATCGAACCTTCATGCTAATTGATGCTCGCCTACGGCTCCTACACACCTGTACATCAAGGAACTAAAATACTCTAAACTAATTTTAAGCTAACACCTGATACCCATATCACTTGTGAGTGATGCTACCTACCCAGCTATTTGGAACAACGTTTCAGTGTCTCAGAGAAACTCCACTAAATCAATCGAGTCGAGAGTGGACATATGACGGGAAGAGGAAAACCGACAAATTACCCCCTTCTCCTAAAACCACACTATAACCAATCAAATGCCACGTACAAACTAAATAACACCTTCCCAAAGATGTCAATATCTCATATTGTACCAACACCCAGAGAAAACAAAAAGAACAAGATAATGAACTCCATCCGTCCCGTCCCTATAACTGCATAACATCCCACAATTCCAAATGCGGGCATAATGTAACATACAAATTTATAACAGGGCGTGCTAGATAAACCACCATGAGTGCTACGTGTGTAATAGAGGCCGAGCTCGCGAACCCGGCTCAAGTACAAAATCAACGATAAGTCGTGAATGGGGCGGGAGGCAACATCTCTCTCCTCTCAGCATCGGAAAGCCTATCTTTGAGAAATCTTCAACGTACATAAGCGTTTTCCCGGTTGAACACTCCACAACCGACACCTATAATTGTTATTTATATGTCCATCATAAGAAGCGACAATTATAAAAAGCTATCTCTTAACTAGGCACGTATGCAACATCCATTAGGATAATATTTTTAAGTTCTAATGAAGATACATCCATTGGTAATTACTTGAAAAATTGTTACGGAGCTCTCGAACCCGATCCGACACCGTACAGACTGTGAACGCAGAGGCGAACTGCATCCTCTCTCCAGATGGCGGAATGTTTCCTCTAGTTCACACGGGTCTCAACACTCCCCCTTTAATACAACATCAAAGTGTGCTTTATCATGTCATAATCAAGATAGAAATATAAGCTGAGCGTTCTCTTACAATTGCCCTACTTACAAACCTCAAAAGAAGTCTACGAGACCAAAGCCTCGCATGTACACTACAGAATTAAGGAGATCGGCACGGAGACGGTTGCATCACAACGACGGGGCCTACAAAATATAGTGCTCAAACATAATGTTGAGAAACCTTCACGAATCTCAAAGAAAGGTAGTCGCAAAAATAACATATCCCGAGGGAAACACAATTTTATTACTAGCTGACATTTGGACGCTTCAGTAATGTGGACTATTAAAAAACGAGAGCGTCGTAGGAGACTCAACACGCATAGTAAGAGGAAGGTCCGACGTAGACAGGACGGCATACGGCATAGGTTCGAGGGCTGACGCAACCCGCTTGGATCCTGTGCGCGCTCCATATATTCGATATAAGTGTTCGTTACCAAAAGCATACCTACATAAGCCTAACATCGTCTGATAGGGCTGACCTGGCCGTCACCTCCAGAAAACAGAACCGAGAATTTAGGCAACTCTTTTTTATCTTGGATGTTCCACCACAAGATATGATTATGGTATGTTTTGTGAGACAAAGATATATCATTTAATCTTTGCCTATCTAAATTAAGTTTCGGACTTCTCGTGAGGTGACCTGCGGGGGGTGCTCCCAAGAGCGATGCTGGCCGAACGTCGTCGTCACGCGCTGGGGCTCTAACTTGGATGGTGAATCTGCAGAATTTGCTGCATTTCAAAATTCAAGCAGACCCCCAGCTGCTACCGTTCAGCACCAACTCCATGACTGCAATTTAACTTAGGATGAATTAGGTAGCGTAACTATGGTACGATTATGGGACTCACATATATCATTGGTCTGGGGATGCATGTCTCCACTGATGCTAGAAGCCAAAATGAGAAAATCCACTTATTCATGTGTTGATCCCTTATGGAGCACTGCCGAAACGCGGTAACAAACCTATAATTTTCAGGGTGTGGGGAAGATATAGAAGCACAGGGATAAGGTGAAGAGGCATCAAACTCACAGGTGCTAGAAATGAACGTCACAAACTGCAAAGTAACGAGAGGGATGTTTGTGGGGCGAACGTATATTCGACCAAGATAGTATCGTTGAAAGCATTAATGGAAGGTTGATAAATGCGTAATGAAATGAGATAACAAGGTTTTGGGCGCCGAACCCCACTCTTCACACTGGGTAATGTAACAACATTCACAACCGAATGGCACGCAACCGAGAAGCAGACTGTAGCATCGC
>WNGS01111181.1:606187-628434 GCA_020271785.1 Procambarus virginalis
CTGCAGTGAAAGTTCCAATCACTGGTAAGGCTACCTTTGAAGCATAGGCAGTGGCTTTGCCATTGTATTTTCAAGCTTTGGGAACTGTTTTTTAAATTTTTCATAGTGGCACTCAGCAATGGTGTCAATGTTTGATCCAGTGTCAATGAGAATTTTGAGACAAATGCCAGCAATGTATACTATAGTCTCTGGGTTGTTTGGAAGATCATTCCATTTTGTGATTGATTGTACTCCATAAATATAATCACATTCACTGTCATCTGAGACTGGTTGTAATGAAATGTTGTCTTGTATATATTAACATTCTTGATTTGAGGTGCAATATTGTGTTTGCCACCTCGACTCCTATGACTTGATCCTCGTACATTGCTTTTATTTATTGATTGTGGTTTCTTTAGTGCGGAACGACACATAGCACCAAAATGACCTAGTTTCTACACTCATAGCACACTCTTACCTTGTGCAGGACAAACATTATCTTGGTGTGGGTAGTCTCCTCCACAATTGTAACATTTATTGTTGACAACCTCTGATGTGAGTCGTTGTGACTGCTTGAGTCTTGTTCCATGACTCCAGTTGTGATGTGGTTCTCGGCTCAATTTAATGTTAGGTTTGGCATGATATCTTCTATGATCATGGTGTACTCCCTGAACCTTACATACTTCATGACTGTTAGTAACAGTGGCAGAACCGTTGTTGGCACTGCACTCCATGGCACGAGCATCACGTGCAGCATCTTCCATTCGACGAGCCATATCCAGTATCTTGGTAAGAGAACTTTCATCATCAACAAGTTCTAGAGCTCTTCGACGAAGACGTGTAGATGTGCATGTTTCAATTATTTGCTGTTTGATTTCTTTGTCAACATCAGCAAACTCACAATGGGCTGCTAACCCTGCAGACGTGTATGGTATTGATCAACAGTTTCATTAGAGAGTTGTTTTGCTCTCCTGAAATGCATAATTTCCATAGCAGTATTTTGCCTTGGTTTGAAATGCTCAGTTAATTTGGCTTGGCAGTGTCATAATCTTTGGCACCACCAGTGTCTTTCAGTGTGTCAAAGATGTCACAAACTCTATCACCTGCATAGTGAAGTAGAAAGGCACGCTTTCTTTCAGCACTTTTGATGTCAGAAACTATCAACAAATTTTCAAACCTTTTAAGCCATTTGACCCACCTCTGTGACAGGTTTGTCTGGTCACAGTCAGGATCAAATGCAGGAAACTGAGGTATATTTGCCATTTTTACTGAATAAATTTAAACTTATCACTTAAAATGTTCCTCAGAATATATAACACTTACTGCACTGTATATGTTATTCAAGAATTCACTGTAATTACTTTAATTTTGCAAAGCACACAAGCATTTTAATGCAAAAGTTCACAACAGTGCACAACACAGCAGCAACTGATTTCTTACCTAGCCCTTGTGTACATGTGTTGTTCCTACTCACAGCAACACAGCAGTTGTTAGCAGTTGGTACAGCAGTTGTCAGCAGTTGGTACAGCAGTTGGTACAGCAGTTGGTTCACAGCAGTTGGCAGCAGTAGGCAGCAGTTGGCTCACAGCGTGAAGAATTTTGTAGCACGGAGCGTCGTTTCGTAACCAAAACATCGGGTTTTGTACCCTGCATCAAAGCGTCGTTTCGTACACAGCGTCGGCAGATTCCTCTCTCACAGCAACAATCAGCACACCTTGGGTAGCACACAGCATTGGCCAGCACACAGCAACGGCCAGCACACAGCAACGATCAGCACACAGCAACAGTCAGCACACATCATGGGGTTGCATACAGCATCGGGTATGGTGCTCACAGACAGCTTCTCCTTCCTCCTCTGGGCGAGACAGCATGCTCCTTCCTTGTGTTTTGTTGAACAAAATACTTGCGTTCCCAGTTCATCCTCGTCGCCAGTGTGGTGTCTGTGTATAGCTGAGATAGTCTTGGTTGTAAGGTTGATGTAAAGTCATTCCTGGTTACTGACTTTAATACTTAAAAACGATTACATGACTAGAGTAGCTCCCAAGCTGGTAGCGTCCTGTATCCTTTGTTTACCTCCTCTAGTGGCGTCCAGCCGCCGCACATAGAAAACGGATGGTACCATTTTCTGTGAACATGACACTGCTGTTGCTGGTAGGTCACTCTCACATTACTGCTGGTGCTGGTAGGTCACTCTCACATTACTGCTGATGCTGGTAGGTCACTCTCACATTACTGTTGATGCTGGTAGGTCACTCTCACATTACTGCTGGTGCTGGTAGGTCACTCTCACATTACTGCTGATGCTGGTAGGTCACTCTCACATTACTGCTGATGCTTGTAGGTCACTCTCACATTACTGCTGGTGCTGGTAGGTCACTCTCACATTACTGCTGATGCTGGTAGGTCACTCTCACATTACTGTTGATGCTGCTAGGTCACTCTCACATTACTGCTGATGCTGGTAGGTCACTCTCACATTACTGCTGGTGCTGGTAGGTCACTCTCACATTACTGCTGGTACTGGTAGGTCACTCTCACATTACTGCTGATGCTGGTAGGTCACTCTCACATTACAGCTGATGCTGGTAGGCCACTCTCACATTACAGCTGATGCTGGTAGGACACTCTCACATTACTGCTGGTGCTGGTAGGTCACTCTCACATTACTGCTGATGCTGGTAGGTCACTCTCACATTACAGCTGATGCTGGTAGGCCACTCTCACATTACAGCTGATGCTGGTAGGACACTCTCACATTACTGCTGATGCTGGTAGGTCACTCTCACATTACAGCTGATGCTGGTAGGCCACTCTCACATTACTGCTGATGCTGGTAGGACACTCTCACATTACTGCTGATGCTGGTAGGTCACTCTCACATTACTGCTGGTGCTGGTAGGTCACTCTCACATTACTGCTGACACTGGTAGGTCACTCTCACATTACTGCTGGTGCTGGTAGGTCACTCTCACATTACTGCTGGTGCTGGTAGGACACTCTCACATTACTGCTGATGCTGGTAGGTCACTCTCACATTACTGCTGACGCTGGTAGGTCACTCTCACATTACTGCTGGTGCTGGTAGGTCACTCTCACATTACTGCTGATGCTGGTAGGTCACTCTCACATTACTGCTGGTGCTGGTAGGTCACTCTCACATTACTGCTGACGCTGGTAGGTCACTCTCACATTACTGCTGATGCTGGTAGGTCACTCTCACATTACTGCTGGTGCTGGTAGGTCACTCTCACATTACTGCTGATGCTGGTAGGTCACTCTCACATTAATGCTGGTGCTGGTAGGTCACTCTCACATTACTGCTGACGCTGGTAGGTCACTCTCACATTACTGCTGGTGCTGGTAGGTCACTCTCACATTACTGCTGGTGCTGGTAGGTCACTCTCACATTACTGCTGATGCTGGTAGGTCACTCTCACATTACTGCTGATGCTGGTAGGTCACTCTCACATTACTGCTGGTGCTGATAGGTCACTCTCGCATCACTACTGAGGCGGGTAGGTCACTCTCACATTACTGCTGGTGCTGATAGGTCACTCTCGCATCACTACTGAGGCGGGTAGGTCACTCTCACATCACTACTGAGGCGGGTAGGACACTCTCACATCACTACTGAGGCGGGTAGGTCACTCTCACATTACTGCTGACGCTGGTAGGTCACTCTCACATTACTGCTGATGCTGGTAGGTCACTCGCACATTACTGCTGACGCTGGTAGGTCACTCTCACATTACTGCTGATGCTGGTAGGTCACTCTCACATTACTGCTGGTGCTGGTAGGACACTCTCACATTACTGCTGATGTTAGTAGGTCACTCTCACATTACTGCTGACGCTGGTAGATCACTCTCACATTACTGCTGATGCTGGTAGGTCACTCTCACATTACTGCTGGTGCTGGTAGGTCACTCTCACATTACTGCTGATGTTGGTAGGTCACTCTCACATTACTGCTGATGTTGGTAGGTCACTCTCACATTACTGCTGATGCTGGTAGGTCACTCTCACATCACTACTGAGGCGGGTAGGTCACTCTCACATCACTACTGAGCCCGGGTAGGTCACTCTCACTTTACTACTGGGGCGGGTAGGTCACTCTCACATCACTACTGAGGCAGGTAGGTCACTTTCACATCACTACTGAGGCGGGTAGGTCACTTTCACATCACTACTGAGGCGGGTAGGTCACTCTCACATCACTACTGAGGCGGGTAGGTCACTCTCACATCACTACTGAGGCGGGTAGGTCACTCTCACATCATTACTGAGGCGGGTAGGTCACTCTCACATCACTACTGAGGCAGGTAGGACACTCTCACATCACTACTGAGGCGGGTAGGTCACTCTCACATCACTACTGAGGCGGGTAAGTCACTCTCACATCACTACTGAGGCGGGTAGGTCACTCTCACATCACTACTGAGGCGGGTAGGTCACTCTCACATCACTACTGAGGCGGGTAGGTCACTCTCACATCACTACTGAGGCGGGTAGGTCACTCTCACATCACTACTGAGCCCGGGTAGGTCACTCTCACTTCACTACTGGGGCGGGTAGGTCACTCTCACATCACTACTGAGGCGGGTAAGTCACTCTCACATCACTACTGAGACGGGTAGGTCACTCTCACATCACTACTGAGGTGGGTAGGTCACTCTCACATCACTACTGAGGCGGGTAGGTCACTCTCACATCACTACTGAGGCGGGAAGGTCACTCTCACATCACTACTGAGGCGGGTAGGTCACTCTCACATCACTACTGATGCGGGTAGGTCACTCTCACATCACTACTGAGGTGGGTAGGTCACTCTCACATCACTACTGAGGCGGGTAGGTCACTCTCACATCACTACTGAGGTGGGTAGGTCACTCTCACATCACTACTGAGGCGGGTAGGTCACTCTCACATCGCTTCTGAGGCAGGTAGGTCACTCTCACATCACTTTTGAGGCGGGTAGGTCACTCTCACATCACTACTGAGACGGGTAGGTCACTCTCACATCACTACTGAGGCGGGTAGGTCACTCTCACATCACTACTGAGGCGGGTAGGTCACTCTCACATCACTACTGAGGCGGGCAGGTCACTCTCACATCACTACTGAGGCGGGTAGGTCACTCTCACATCACTACTGACACACGTAGGTCACTCTCACATCACTACTGAAGTAGTTAGGTCACTCTCACATTACTACTGAGGCAGGTAGGTCACTTTCACATCACTACTGAGGCGGGTAGGTCACTTTCACATCACTACTGAGGCGGGTAGGTCACTCTCACATCACTACTGAGGCGGGTAGGTCACTCTCACATCACTACTGAGGCGGGTAGGTCACTCTCACATCACTACTGAGGCGGGTAGGTCACTCTCACATCACTACTGAGGCGGGTAGGTCACTCTCACATAACGTCTACCATGTTGACGTCAACAGGTGCGGCAGGTGTCATGGTGCGTGACGGTGGTGGTGGTGAGCGACGACCTCGCCTTCCTCGCCACCTTCGCCCAGTGGTCCCTCAAGGGCCGCCTCCTGGTGTGGTCGACGAGGCTCCTGGTCGTCACCCGCCTCCCCCTCCACCACCTGCTGGTCCTCCACACACTGTTGTCTAGCAGGAACGCCATCTTGGTCCAACTTAATGATACTACAACACGTTTTAAGTAATTATTAGTAAAAAATCTACAAACTTTCTAATAAAAAAAGTTATATTTGCATTATAATTTATTCTATAAATTCAGATTTAAATTTTAATGAAAGTTGCATGTATGTTGAAAATTGTTTGTGCTAAGGATATACTATACAGTAGGATTCAGATTTCAGCAAATGCAAATATTGTTAGTTATGAGTACTTGTTCTTTCCATACCAAGGAGGAGCCGTGGATTTAAACTGTTAATAAAAGTACAGCGTGGTCTTTCCCCATTTTTCACTTTCATAAATGTATTTGTAAAAGTTAAATTGCTAAATTCCTTGAATGAGAGATCTATCTTCCTACCTTTGAAACAAAAAGTCTTGAAAATTACAAAAGAATTTGTAAGATAAAATTACCCGACCTTATTAACTTACGATGCGCACAATACACCCAACTATCTCTTAGGAACATTTGAGAGATGTTGGGCATACAGTGACTGTGTACACAGAATGTACATGACACTATGCATGGGTTTGTGGCAGACAGAGAAATTGAACCCGGACACAGAGCTGTGAACGTGAACGTCAAGAAAAGGAAGGCGGGAATTAGATTACCATTCAACTTTGAAATGGATAGAAGGAGCCCGATTGTTAAGAGAGGAGAAGAAAGGCTGGAAAAGACTAAGGTCATGGGGCCATAAAGCAAAAATGTCATTAACATAGTGAAGCCAGAGAGAGAGATGAGTATCAATAGAAGGAAGAAGAACAGTTTCGAAGTATTCCATGTAGAAATTGACAAGAACGGGGAAGAGAGGGAACCCCCTACGACTTCTACGAAGTCCTGAGAGTGACAAAGGTGGACAGGAGAAAAAGTGCCAAGGTTAGGCGTCAGAGTTTTAGCTAGCTAGGAAGCAAGAGGATAGCATATCCACCAACACATCGGCAGCATAATCAACATTATATATGTATTTATATATTTAATAATAATGTAAATAATAACATTTGATGTCCTCTTATAAGCCTTGGTGTAAATTGTGTTCCTCAGGCACAAGACTTTTCATTCTCTTCTGGGACATGAAACGTCGCCTTACATTTCACCCGGAATGAGTTATTCTTCTTGAATTGTGCGCTTTCACCATCGCCTTCACTCGACAACAGTTCTTTCTTGACGAAACTGTGGACCCCCATTTATTGTTCCGTGAAGCTCTTCTCTCCTCTGGGATCAGGAACCACCACCAACGATGCCACAAAATTACTGAACGTTGCTACCAACCAGAAGGACGCACTGAACTAACATAGGATAGCGGGTTAGGTCAATAATGATGCTTGCTCAATTCTCCAGCTATTGTGGTACCTCACAACTGTTCAACTAAGTGCACAATCGGGCTTCTGACACTTCATCACTGGGCAAATCCACCACCAGTTAAAGAAAATCCAGAGTGTCTCCACTCTCGAAGACTCCGGTACCAAATAAACAGGATAACATCGGCAGCATATGGGACGGTGGTATATATAAGAAACCAATATCAAGATGCCTTCAAGGTAATCTACACAACATTTGTTAAAGCATTATTGGAATATGCAGCACCAGCATGAAATCCAAAACTTGTGTGGCATAATGCCAAAAATTGAAAAAAGTACAAAGTTTTCAACAAGGATGGTGCCAGGGCTAAGCTACGAACATAGGCTAATTAAACTAAATCTGACAACTATAGAGGATAGAGGGAACAAAGGAGGATTTGATCAGAACTTACAAGATACCGAGGGGAATATATTAGGTGAATAATAGATAGCGCCTTCCGACTGAGAGAAAGCAGGATAAGGGGACACAGGTGGAAACTAGAAACGCAAATGAGCCGAACGGATGTAAGAAAGTTCTCGTACCCTGTACGGGTAGTTAACAAGTGGAATGCTCCAACAGAGTTGTGAAAGCCGCCTCCATCCACAATTTTGAGGTTTTAGGCCAGAGTCGACAAATAATTTGAAATTTAGAGTATTTAAGTTGAAACGCAACAGGTACAAGGGTAGTAGGTTGGGGCATAGAAAGCTAGACCACACTTACCCCTTGTACACTGATGGGTAAGCCCTCACCAACAACTGATGTATTTCGCCAATAACAGCTGCATATCCAGTGGCGTTGTGTCAGTCAGATTGCCCTATTGACAACCGATGACATCATCGTGTCACGTCACGATATAATCTATTCAGACTCTCAATGCTAGAACACAGTGGATAACCTAAAATATATTAAACCTTCCTAACTATATTTTACGTTTTCCACAACAAATACATGACATTCCTTAATTGTAAACGAGAAAGGAATAACTCTCATGGTGTTTGAGGTATTATAGTGAACTGGAAATTTATAACCCAAGATACAAGCAATCATTCCCTCAGTTGAATATCACAAATGCAGAGAGCGCTGCAGCAGCAGAGACAAGAATGTGCAAGTAAAGAGCAGAAAGTGCAAACCCATTACCCATCAGAGTTCCCTCAGGTATAACCACAACGGAGGCACATTGACAGGACCCTAAAAAGATGAAACTAGCCAAGTTATAATTGACGACAAAAGGGCAGCAAATACTGAATAAATACTCTGTATCAGTACTGACACTAGAAAACTGGACAACGTCCCAGTTTTCGTTACACAAATGTCCCAACGTCACACAAATGTTTGAAGCAGGGGAAGAGAACGAATTAAGGGTTATTCCCATAACTTAAGAAATTATCAGGAAAAGTGTTGACAAACTAAAAGATTCAAAAACCCCAGGTGTGGATGGAATTCAATCAAAATCGTAAAGGAACTTCCAGACAAACTAAGTCTACCATTGAAACTCCTTAACAGAAAATCTCTGAACCAAGGGATAGTTTCCCTAGTTCTGAAATTTGTAAGTGTCACCCTATATTAAAAAATGGCATAAAAAGCTAAGCAGGAAGCTACCCTCTGATAAGCCTTACCATATATATCTGCAAGCTCATGAAGAGAATCCTAAGGGAGGTAATCATTCACCATCTCACAGTGCACAATATATTAAAATCAAAGCAGCATGGTTTTGTTTCAAATAAATCCTGCCTTGCAAACCTGCACACATTTCAAGGAATGTAACCAGCTACTCAGACAAAAGACTTCCAGTAGACGTGTCATACATTACTTCTCTGACGCTTTGGATGACGTGTCACATGAAAGACTGGCAACGAAAGACTTGGAACCAATGGTAGAATACTAAAATGGATAAAAAACGGTTAAACAAAGAAAGCGAAGGATTGTCTTAAATGGAAACGAATTTAGAATATTAAAATCAAAATCATAACATTTTCTTATGACACTATGATCGATGGTAAAGTTAGGAGTGAGAATGCTATTGAGGCCATAGAAAGAGATTATTGTGAACTCCTTAATTTGTCGGAAGATTGGTAAATGTTTTTCAATATAGAGTAGTAACAAGCAAGACCTTGCATGTAGGGTATAAAAATGCACGACTCAACTACCAAATCAACAACATCGACTTCTTGTTGACTTCACCAGTCACTGAAAGCTGCACAACAAGTGGGAGCTGCAGTAAAAAAGAGCCAACAATACCCTAAGAAATGTCAAAATAACCTTTGACTTCAAGGAAAAAATGGTAGTTATTCAGCAGTTCAAATCTTTGGTGCACTCTATCTGGACAACTAAATCCAACCATAGAGATCTCATCAGCAGAAGGACATACCGAGTGACCACAGTCATCCCAGAATTCAGATGACTCTCACACCAGGAACGGCTGAGGGCGACAGGACTCAAGCCAGACATGACACGGCTGATCTCGTCGAAACTTTTATAATACTTATATTTTTGAGGATCTGGTACAAGACCACTTTTTAAAGGTCATATACAACACATACAATGAACAAGGTCTTTAAACTCAACCAGCACAATTTAGAATAGAAAATATGTGATGCTCTTTCACCCATAATGTTATAAACCCTTGGAACCGCGTACCCGCCAATGCCCCAAATGCCAAGATAATGCTGTAGTTCATAATTTACCTGGTTAAAATTATCAGGAAAAATGGGGACATTTGAAAAGCCGATAGCTTCCTGTCCTCATCGAGGGAACTACAAAGATAGTAACCGTCATGGAAATTGTGGTAAATATGTCATTCTACTTCCTACCCCAAAAACACACATCCCTTTGTCCTTCTTCGAAGCTCCTTCCTCTCCAAGAAGTCCATAATTGGAAGAGAAAGACATTCTGTTTACTCACCTAGTAACTAGGCAAGTACCTAATACTAACTTTTGTGTGGTGCAGCAGAGTGTTCTCACTGCACGGCTCGCAAGTGATTTCATCTTGGTTTAAGCAGTGGAAAGTGATGGTCAACTGGAAACCGATCCCTAACTGTTCACCCTTGTTCACCCAGCAGTAATTGCAGACCTGGTTGAACTCCGATTGGTGTGTCAGTTCTAAAGATAACTAGGATGATTAGAGTTAAATGAAGGCAAATCTGTAAGCTAACTACTAATAGTGTAATAAAAAGTATGTCCCTTCACACAGAAATCACAATAGCGTGATGCATCAAATGAAGAAATCCACATGGGACGTGATGAGGGCTCGAACCTACGTCCGAGATGATATCAGACGCGCCTTAATCGACTGTGCCACGACATGGTGAAAAGCATTGCAACCGGGAGTTCCACTGACCTCTCACGGATCCTGCAGTCTCTCCAAGATACAAACCAGAGTTTTACACAATTCCCCCATGTACCCGGGCTCGGTCAACAAGCTGTTCTTTTGTCCATGTCGTGGCACAGTCGATTAAGGCGCGTCTGGGATCCTCTCGGACGTAGGTTCAAATCCTCATCACGGCCCTTGTGGATTTGTTGAAGTATTTCCCTAATAAGACCTGCAGGTCAGGTTTGGCCACCATACTATAGCAGGTACAGAGAAAATTGACAAAGTTAATTCCAGAAATTGGAATTTTTTTTGTGAAGAATTATTTAAAATTTTAATGTACAATTTCTAGAAACGCCAGAACAAGAGGTCATAATAAATGTTTGTAAATATATGAACCGGTTTAACGAGGAAAATATTAATAGTGTTTAAATAAATCAACTTAAAACTGAACCCTAACCCATAGAAGCAGACTGGATAATTTAGATTCAGAAAAACCTAAGAAAATGCTGTTTCGGGACTAATTGATGTTGATCTCATCTTATGGTCTTAATATTTTCTCTTACAAACATCACATACTGGTTGTTTCATTGTTCATGAAAATGTTTAGTTGCGTATGAATAGGAGCTGCCACTCAGGGGTCAATTGGCTTTCAGCAGTTTCTTCTTTCATGTGAGTTCATGCTATATTTAAATAAGAAAATGAAGAATGTATAACAAACAAAGCAAATGAACTGAAGCCAAACCAGGTCCAGAGGCATGCTACCAAACTATTTCCTGAAATATTAAACACCACATGCAAAACGTAAGAGAATTTACATGCCAGGCAATAACGGATTATTTGGCATGGAAGACACACAAAACAGGGAACACGAGAGGACAATACCTCCCTCAACAGTCAACAGGCACATTAGAAAGTATTGCTTAAGTGTAAGATTAACAACTTATAGACTGTAACTAGGAAGTGAAAAAGTGGAGACCCTCCTAACTGAGCTTCTAATGTCGATATGACAGAGCCTTGAAAGAACAGTACCAATGAGTTTTATTTTACATATTTCATGATGAATATGAACATTATGCACGATGATTGAAATTAAATTAATTTCTTTTAGGAAACCAATAAGGTGATATCTGTTGTAGGTGTGACATGTACGTCCACCTGCCGTACACGCCCCGAGAGACGCAGCCAGTGTGGGTTGCCTCCTGGACGCCCAACACGGTCTCGCCCTCTCCTCTTCTCTCCAGCTCTTCCCAGAGAAGTTTTACAGGTTGACAGTGAAGAATATTTTAAATTATATGTGTGTGTGTGTGTGTGTATGTAATCGCCTATTTGTACTTGCAGGATCGAGCTTGACTCTGGGATCCGGCCTTTCTAGTCCCCGGTTGTTTAAAGCAAGGACTTGTCCTATTTCCCTATCTTATAAGTATTAAAATTATGAATTGAGTTTGGTTCCACAACCTGCACCTTAAGTTCATTTCATTTTCCCACTACTCTCACGCTAAAAGAAAACTTCTTAATATCTCTATGATTCAACTGAGTTTCCAGTTTTCCACCCATGTCCCATCGTTCTGTAAGTATTCAATGTGACATGTCACCTATTTCCACTCTGTCAATCCTCCCTAAGCATTATATATGTTTCTTTCATGTCTCCCCACTTCCTCCTTTTTTCTTGCATCGTCAGGTTCATTTCATTCAGTCGCTCTTCATACCCCATCCTTCCCAACTCTTGGACGAGCTTCGTCGCAAATTTCTTAACTTTTTCCCGTTTCCTTACGCGTTCCTCAGGTGGGGGCTTCATAATGGGACTACATACGCTAAGACTGGTCTCAAATAAGCAATGTAAAGCACCCTAAATTCCTCCTAACTTAGGTTTCTGAATGACATTTTAACTTTTGCTAGCATAGATTACGCTGCTGTCGTTATCCTATTTATATGTGCCACAAGAGTTAGATTAGGTGATACATCCACTCCCAGGTCCCTCTCTCGAATCGGCACAGATAGGTTGTTTTCCTTCGTTGTGTACTGTCCCTGTACCAACCAAGTTGTGCTTGCGGGGATTGAGCTTCGGCTCTTTGGTCGCGCCTCTCAACTGTCAACTGTCACTCTATCAACTTAGCAACTAAGCTAGCCACAATAAGGAAGGATTCCAGAGGCACCAATTGCCTAGAGACGTCGAGGTCTTGCCAATATACTGAGATCTTTAGGGCAGACATTTCCCAAGTGGGCATGTGAAGGCATAGACGACGTTAGTCTCTTTTAACGAGTTCTGTTTCGTGTTTGGAAAATTCTTCATAAGTAGGTTGGCAGTCTACTTGCTTTTGTAATATATTGTTAATTTTATCTTCTGATTGGTGTCTGTAGGGATAACGTTCCAATCAATAATATTTTTCAGAACTTTTTCTTCCATTGTGTAAGTCATGGAAAAGAATATCCTGTAAAATAGTTTGATAGGGGGTACGGGTGTTGTCTTCATGGGTTGCATGGCATGTCACCTTTCTTTTAATGGCGCCTTCAACGTAACCGTTAGAGAAGCCATTATTGACTAGGATCTGCCTTACTCTACATAGTTCCTCGTCGACCTGCTTCCAACCAGAGCAATGCTTGAGAGCTCGATGGACGTAGGCATTGACAGTACTCCGCTTGTACCGGACCGGGCAGTAACTGTTAGCACTCAGGCACATTCATATGTTAGTTTCTTTGGTGTAGATACCAGTATGAAGACCTCCATTTCTTTCCGTGACTGTTACATCTAGAAAGGGCAGCTTCCCATCACTCTCCGTTTCGCAAGTGAAACTTAACACCGAATTTTTGCTCGAATGCCTCCTTCAGCTACTGCAGACGTCTGACATCAAGCACCTGTATGAAAATCTCGTCAACACACCTGCAGTGTATGGTGGGTTTCAAGTCCATGTCAACTAAGACCCTCTGCTCTATGGTACCCATGTAGAAGTTCGCAAACACGACACCTAGGGGAAAGCCCATGGCGACCCCATCTACTTGCTTGTACATGTGCCCATCGGGACACATAAAGAGTGCCTCTTTAGTGCAGGCTTGGAGTAACATTCTCAGTATGCTCTCTGGTATGTCAAGAGGAGTACAAGCCGGTTCACGATACACTCTCTCCAGTATCATCCCGATTGTTTCATCCACAGGTACGTTGGTAAACAGCGACTCCACATCCAAAGAGGCTCTTATCCCTGTGGCCCGTGCTCCCTGCAGTAAGTCAACGAATTCCTTTAGAGACTTCAGGCTAAAGGCACAATGCACATAAGGAGTCAGCAGGCAGTTTAGTCGCTTAGCCAGTCTGTATGTGGGTGTGGGGTATCTGGCTGATGATTGGCTGAAGTGGGTTTCCAGGCTTGTAGGGTCTGAAAATGTGGGAAGTCCTTGCAAAATGCTTTTAAGCTTCAGACCATAAATAAAAAATGAGAAAATGAACTCTGGAGAGTTAATTTTTCAATTACCCCCACACTGAAGAAAAACGTAAGAAATATTAAGAAGATTCGTGTTAGAATCATTAATTTTACCCTTTTGGTCATATTCATCAACATATGTTTACAAGAAAGACTGCTACCAAAATATACTAATATGTATGCAAACAAGCTTGAATGGTCCCCAAGTCAATACGCAACTGAAAACTCCACACTCCCAGAAGGATTCGAACCCAGACAGCCAGGAGTACTATGCACCATGGCGAACCCGGTACCTTAACCACTCTACCAACTGTGACTGTACAAAAGTCATTAAGAGCCGAGGCTATATCCCCAACGACTCGACAGCACTTGGTGGTAAGCTTGGGCATAGTTATTTCATCGAATCACCTCACTTTGTGGGGCCACGTGAGCAACACAAATACAAACAAGCTTGAATTGTCCCCAAGCCAATATGCAACAGAAAAATCCACGCTCCAGAAGGATTCGAACCCAGACAGCAAGGAGCACTATGCACCATGGCGTACCTGGTACCGTACATTTGTGTACCTCTCTCCATTCATGGGGACCCTCTTGACAGTTTGTTTTCTAAAAATTACCACCTTCCTCGTCGCTTTCAGCTTGCCCTTGCCTCTCTGAAAGCTAACAACTCTATTCTTATCCTTCTTTCCGACAAAGGCAACTCTGTGGTTATCCTGGACCGAATATCCTACAGAAAGCTGATGTCTTGTTCTCTTACTCCCGCACATATGCTCCTCTGAAATTCAAACCCTTTTGGTCACCTTAAAACTTCCTTCAACCACAAACTAATACAGCTCTCTAGTCTTTGTCCTTCTGACTTCGATCTTATGAAACGTTTCCGTGTCATCTGCCCTTCTCTTCCTTATTTCTATGGTCTACCTAAGACTCATAAACCTGGTGATCCTCTTCGTCCTATCAATTCTTCCAGGGGTTCTGTCGGCCTCCTGGCTCGCTAAAACTCCGACTCCTTATCTTGACACTTTTTCTCCTGCCCACCTTCGTCACTCTCAGGTCTTCACTGAAAGACTGCGCCTGCAGCCCTCCTGTAAGATGGTTAGTCTCGATGTCGACTCTCTGTTTACTAATGTTCCCCTTGATGACGTTCTCTCTTTCCTTAGTCATAAGGCAACTGAGGGCTTTCATCATCTCCAGCTTTCCACTGACATTTTCCTCGAACTCATCAGGCGCTGTGTTGACTCAGCGACTTCTCCTCTTTCAACGGATAATACTTATCTCAAACTTTCGAAGTCGCTATGAGGTCTCCTCTCTCTCCTATTCTTGCCAATCTCTACATGGAATATCTGGAAACCGTTCTTCTTCCCACTTTGATACTAGTCTCTCTCTCTCTGGCTTCGCTATGTTGATGACATTTTTGCTTTATCGCCTTATGACCTTCGTCTTTTCCAGCCTTTCCTCTACTCTCTTAACAATCTCCATCCTTCTATCCATATCAAATTTGAATGGGAATCTAATTCTCTTCTTCCTTTTCTTGATGATCATGTTCACAGCTCTGTGTCCTGGTTCTCTTTCTCTGTCTACCTCAAACCCATGCATAGTGGCATGTACATTCACATCTTTTCCTTCTATCCTTCTACTGTTAATAAATTTGTCCTTGTCTCTCTACTTCCACGCTCCACACATCACTGACCCTTAGTTTCTTGATTCTGAAATTTCCTTTATTCACAAATCTTTCTCTCGCCTAGCTTACCCCCATACATTTTTTTCAATTGTGCCGTTTCTCAATCTAAAAAATTTCTTTCATCCAAAACCTATTTCCAACAATAATACTAATGTGCTCTGCCTTCTATTCATATCTGAAATAAAAAAATCTCACTAATACCCCTTCGTCCACTTGACATAAAGCTCGCCTTTTGACAACCTAACTCTCTTCGTAGTAATCTGGTTCACACTGATCCTCCTCCTCCTGCTGATGTTCATTGTATTTCCTGTTCCTCTTGTCCTCTCCAATACTTTGATGAAACTGGCCGCACACTAAATAACAGACTTTCGGAACACAAAAGAAGTGTTAAGTCTGCAGACACAAACAATTCTCTCTTCTGTCATATTAGGGGCTCTAATCATCCTATTGATTGGTCTTCTTCTAAAATAATCTTTCTTGCCTCAACTCTTCACAGACGCCGTCTTGTCGAATCGGCTCTAATACACAACCTACCCAACATGAATCTTAGTCCTGGCTTTGTTGCTGTTGACTCTTCCCTTTCAAAGTATATACTCAAATGCACTAAACTTTCTAACAAACGTGACTTAACTTAAGCCTACCCATCCTTTTTCTCTTTCTTTTTCTTTTTACTTTTATTCTTATTATTACGTTCCCTTTCTTATACCCATTATTAACCCATTCTTGCACCCTTTTATTACACCCATCCCATCTGTATCTTTTGCCCTGCTCTTACCATCCTCTAGAAATTTCCTCTTCCTCTTCCTGACTTCACTCTTACCTTACTTAATTAATTACGTACCTCCCTAGCTTATCGCATTCTCCACAGCACCACACCTGGTCCACACCAGCAAGTGCAACTAACTTCACAAAACATCCATCGCCACTCCGGCCCGTTTAGGAAATTTTAACAACGATAGTGCGCCACAAACGGCCTAAAAATCATGACTCGCCCCATGGACACCCCATGCTTTCACCAAAAGCAACGTCTTGAAGAAGGAGAATGCCGGCACCTAAAAGAAGGTGCCGGCATTGCGCCCATTGACTTTGGTCAAGAATATTGAGCTATATTTCTTGTGTGTGTGTGGAAGATCTCGAAGAACTCCAAAAATTCGACTTCTCACTTTGCCAAGTGCACCACCTCTGTCCTCTCTTCCCACGTCAATAGACCGCCGACCGAACAGTATCAACGGGACCAGCCGCTGGATCATGGACTGTAAATAAATGAAGATCATTACCAACATCGAGGAAAAACACCCGAACCTGGGGAAATTCGTGTTATATTCTGCAGCACTGATACCGACGACGACAAGCGCCTCACCATGAACATATCCTTCACCACCTTAGCAGTGGCTAACCAGGCTGCCACACATGGTCTCCACTGCGTCGGCATCAAGATTCCTTCCTTCCAAGTGAAGAAGGAACAATTCCACGAGTTCCAACAGTGCTTTCGGTACTATGTTTACCCCCACCCCACCAACAGGTTTCAGCACCCTGTGCAGAGGTGTAGCCTTTGCGACCAGGACCATCATTACTTCTACTGCACATCAAAAACTCATTGCTGCCTACTCTGCAGCGGCGTTCACCTTGCAATTTACCACCGCTGCCCTCGCAGACAGGAAATCATTATGATCCAGGATGAATCCAATAAAGTCAAACCTTCCACTTCCGCCGAAACCTCCGGCACCAAACCCAGCACCTCAGCTCCCACCAACCTACCAGAAGACTTCCCAGTCCTCCAAAGAGTGGCTCCTCCCTACAGGCCACTCAACCTCCACACTCAGGATCTAAGGACCAACCAGCACCCTCACAGACCCTTGCAGCACGTGCAGACATTATCCCTGGTCTTATTCAACTATCGGAGAGGCTTGCCTGACCAGACAATCAACAATTCGTTGAAGAAATCAACACGCTGTACCTAGCCAATGGCCTGGACCCCCATCGTCGCCTAAGACGTAAGTCTCACTGCCTCTACTACCACTCCAGAGACTACCACCAGGACGACCACGAGGTCTATCTCAACACAGGCTTCAGAACCACCCAAGATCAGGGTGGGACAGAGGTATTTTCCTCTCCAGCTCCCAACTCTCCTACCATCTCCATCTCAGCAGATGTGCTAGCAGACGTTCTGTCTACAAATACCAACAGCACCACCAGTTTTCCTGAAATAGCTACTACCACTAATCAACGACACCTGAGCCTACCTCAGGCTGCGAGACGAAAGACAAAACCACCAACTACGGATGTTACGGACCCCTCAGACTAGGAAATCTTAGTAGGAGCTTTACCGCTGCATCACAAATAAGACACCTACTCGATACAAGACCTCCTCATGGAGGCCGCCTCACAAAACTCCGACGACAGCACGACCATATCAACTTGCAGCAAGTCTCAGCCAAAGAAAAACGGAAGAACTTGAGGTCTACGCTAACCCACAAGCGCCATAACTGGTACAGTCAGCCCCATCCTCAGATCTCCAGTATCAGCTATTAATACAGATAATGGCTCAAAAAAGCCTCCACTTACGGGCTCAACATAGCCCGTGCAGCTCGGAACTTTTTGTTTTGAGTAGCTGCATCTAAAAAACAACAACCACCTCGCCCCCATCACAATTGACAATTGACCACATCACCTGAGGTCTATAGAAGAAGAACGAGATCTGATTATGTATTTTGGTTCTACAAGGTAGCCAACTCCACCAAAATATTACATATGTACCCAACTCAATTAATGATTAATCAACCAATTACTCCATGGGATAACTGGGATCTATCAGTTGAATATGTAAATACGCCCAAGAAAGGTAGTGTGCACTCTACATTATTAAAACAGTTAACACTGAAAAGCATCACTGAAAGTACTCAGAGTTTGGGTAACGATGTGTATCAGTGCTATACCGACGGCTCTATAGAAGAAGGTGGACGATGTACCGGATGTGCATGTAATATATTTGAACAATCTTCTCTCGTACATACAGCAATGAAGCGCGTCAATGACTGGGCAAGTATAACTCAAACCGAACTTGCAGGCATATACCTTGCCACTGAATTTTTAAAAGACAAAGGCAGTGGACTTATATACTGTGACTCGCAGAGTGCACTCCTGGCACTGAACGCACATAGTAGTGACACCCAGAAAATAGTCAGTGATATTCGAATGAATGTTTTAGCTGCTAAAGAAAACATATTTGAAATTAAATTCCTATGGATACCATCACATGTTGGCATCTCAAGGCATGACACTGTTGATATGCTTGCAAAGACAGCCTGTAGAAAACCAGTGGTAGATATTGATATGGGTGTTTCATTAGCAGTGACAAAGAGAACACTTAAATATCTAATGAAGATCTCACCGACGTAACAAATTCACAAAGACCTGAAAGTTGTAGCATTAAATATTATGATAGATATCGTGAGGAGACATTCACATATGGGACAAATAGAACAAGAACCCGGCAATGTGATGTTATAGTGGCCAGAATACGCCTGGGATATAGACGTATCTGGCAGCTTTCTCAAAACCCAAATGTCGAGTACACAATGTGTCAACTTTGTGACAGAGAAAACATGCACTCTCTTGAACATTATATTGTAGAATGTCCCATATTGACTGACTTTCGCCCTCCTGGGCTAAGGTATGCTGAACTGTGTATTACTATGTGAATACTGGAACACTTGTTGATATATTGGACTTGTACCCAAGATTAACCATGTAATGTATCAATTATACAATGTATGTATGTGATGTAACTATATAACCTGAGCTTGTAAAAGCACCTTAATCACCTTCAGTGATTAAGTGCTTAATTGCACACTAGTCTCTCTATCAGCTATCTCACCTTGTCAGAGTAAAAGAGACAAATGTATGTGAATGCATATGTGTGTATATATGTATGTATATATGTATATGTACGAATATGTGTGTGTGTGTATGTATGTGTATGTGTATAAAGTATATATAGAAGCTGATCAGAATTACACGTCACCTTAGTAAATGCACATTAATGACACTATGTAAAAGACACATCAAACACTTTATGTAGGGCATACGTAAATCTGTGTATCTATATATTTACGTATGTAGGTAAGCTTAGCATTTTAAAAGCACCAAATCACCTTCTGTGGTTGATTGTTCAACAAACCCCTGAACTATATGTTTAACACATCTCTAACCCTGTCTATGGAGGACAGAAGAAAATGTATATATTTGTGGTTAGCATTGTAAATGTGTGGCCACATCTGTGGTAGAAAATAATAATAATAAAAAAAAACAATTGACTTGATTCACCGATTTGTTTCGGTCCAGGATGGACCGAAATGTCGTCATCACCCTATGTTATGGTGTGTGGTTTAGTCTTCAATACATTAAATATATACAAATAAGCAACAGGAGTCTTTTATAAAGAGTTTATTAATATGCTGTTCAAAATTACAATGTGGATTCGAGATAATTTTTTAGAAAACTATTGAGATTTTTGGCAGACGGTTCGCCACCCCTGGCCTCGAGGGATCCGAAAACCTAAGCTGATTAGTAATTAGCATGGTGGCTGCCTAATCATACAGTTGTCGGAGTGTTACCTACAGCTATTGGCTTCATTCCTCAATCCATCTTTAAGGCAGAGGGCTTCGCCCCACCCCCAAAAAATAGACATAAACTCGAGCTTCTATATCCTCCTCTGTTGAATACAGAGCTGTTGATTTAAACACACTATTTAACCAATTATTTGATTATACACTCATAGACTTTCTGGTTGACGAACTAGACACTTCAGACAGTTTATAATACAAATCTGGTTGCTCAACAACGCTCTGTAGTGTCATGGTGACGGAAACTATTCAGTACTGCAACTCACAAAGCAGCTCCGTTCTCTCTCTCTCTCTCTCTCTCTCTCTCTCTCTCTCTCTCTCTCTCTCTCTCTCTCTCTCTCTCTCTCTCTCTCTCTCTCTCTCTCTCTCTCTCCTCTCTCTCTCTCTCTCTCTTTCTTGATGCTTCCAAAACTTTAGACAAATCAAAGGTTTAAGATTTGTTAAATTCTCACTCTTTAGTATGAGATGGAGACGCTCCACCAGTGAGTGGAGAATGAAACAATAAAATATGTCCTGTCGTTGCTAAATATTTATAAATTGCTCGTTAGGTATGTTAATTAGCTGTGAAATGCAGCAATGCCCTCTCTGATATATCTGATTTAAGAATAAGGTCAATCAAAGTGCTGTTTCATTGTATTGTGAAACAAGGCCCAATATTATTGCTATTTATCTACATACATTGTTGAAAAGAGCTAGGAGCCACTCGACCTGGATGTCGAATAGGCAATGTTAAGGACAATGTTTTCTATGCTGATGATCTAGTTCTGCTCGCACCGACCAAGGATGCTATGGAAACCTTGCTAGAAATATGTAAATGATCCAGAGCAGAATACTGCACATCCCAACTTTCAATCCTGACACATGTGATGTAATTAGTTCCCTTTAACTCTCAGGATTCGTTTTTTCATTGAACCCAAATTAATGCTGCTTGGCAGACAGATTATTGTAAGGTATTCTGAAAAGCATCTGGGTCATTATTTTCTTAAAGGGCCCACTTGTAAATTTTCCGATTCTTTTGGAGACCTAAACGTTAGAAGAAATGTCATTATGGATGAATTCGGTAATTTTGGCACTTGGTCGACAGGAAAGTTATTGAACAGTCTATGACTAAGCCTGAATGGATGGGACCTTCAAAACGCTGATATTAGTAAGCTTAATTGTGAATGGAGGAAATGTTCAAACGTATCTTGGGTGTCCATCTTCACACTTATTGCAATCTCACATCAGGTTCTGATGGTCACATCTACACTTGAAGAAATAGTTCACAAACGAATGATATCCTTCTGCCTGAAGGGATATTATGCAAACTCTTCCAACAACTCATTCAGTTCTGTTTTCAGGCACTCGTTTGTTACAGGCCACTTCAACGTTTCCAGAAATATAAACTTAACTGTCAGGAAATACAGCTAAGGATGTCTGATATATATATAATAGAGTAGCAAGTATTTAGGATTGAAAATAACAATTATTCAGTATTGAAATTTGTGAGACCCAGCAGTTGGATAGATAGACTTTAGAAGGAAGTACTGTCACATAGAGATGATTTATAGACAGGTATTTGAGTCCTATTGAAGTCAGACCAGTGTTACCTGAATTTTGTGTTTGGAGTTATTTAATCCAGGATGACCCTTGATTCTCTTGACGGAGAGCTGCGGGTGTGAACATTTTTTTTTAAATTAACTAAATGATTAATTTACATTAGTCCTTTAAATTGTATTCTCATCGGCCTTATTTTCTAAAGAAAATATGGAAATACGTGTCACCCCTCTAATGAAAAACTACACTTTATTTGTTCAATATATAACATCTTTCAAATTGTAAGGTAAATGATACTAGTCTACATCAAAATTTTAATGTTAGATTCTGACTGAATTTTACCTGTTTAGTTCAGTCATTATTGTAATTATGTGTACATGTTTATACATATTCTTATTCTGAATTTGACACTACAATGATTTTGAAATAATGATAAATAGAGCTTCTAAATATATATCTAATTCGTGAGTATATAGTTTAGAAATGTACATTTTATGTCATGATTTTATTATAACATCTATTATGTAAATAATTTGTAAATAATTTCCAAGCTACCCCAACTATAATGTACAAAACGAACATTTATGAATAAATATTCAATTACACTTCACTTATGTTGCAGGTTCGTGCAAGCACCCACCTTCGGGTGTCTGTGATCAACATGTCAGCTAACAACGCCCTGCTGACGGTGGATCCGACTGATCCCACAGCAAGGCGATTCATC
>WNGS01111181.1:640122-703872 GCA_020271785.1 Procambarus virginalis
GGTGGGACGAGTGAGGAGTGTCTCAGGTGAGAGGGGAAAGTGGGAGAGAGGCGGAGGAGGAGGAGAAGAAGGAGTAGGGAGTGGTAAAGGTAAAAGGGTAGATAGGTAGGAGTAGAAGTAGAAAGTGCTGCCATCATCCATTCTAGTTCATTACATACAAGACAATGAATGGAACTTGTCTGTGCATAAAATATGTTGTTTGCATGTGTCAACTGGAATCATGTTTAACATAAGTACTTAAGGAAGGTTAATTATTACTACTATTACTTGTAATACGGAATTCCTCTAAATTGATGAATTACACAAAAGGAATGCGGCCATCTTGTCTAACATCTCCCACTAATCCCGTGGGGATGAACCCTTCTGGAACCCCAGGTCAAAAGCTCTCAATTGCAGCTGCTTGATGTGCTGGCGGCCACACGCGCGTCTTATTCGACCTAAACTTATGAATACCTAACTGAACAGTTCTACTCTTACACCTGTTTACATATTAAGAAGATTCCCAATAAAATTTTAGTAAATTTATCTTTAATGATTGGACGTGAATGGTTGAACCCAATTAACGTCCTGTTTAAAGTTGTCAGTCTTCATATGGACCACTGGAATATCATATGACTTTTGAAAGTTCATTCATGCCCCAATGTTGTGTTCGTTAACACCAGTAAAACAGTTTTAAATCAATTATTTCGCAGAGACATTGTATGAAAAAAGTTAGTTCAAGCTATGAAATACCTAAATTGATACATAACATAATTACATATTAAGTTTAAAATTCATAATAACTTCAGTACTTATCTGGTTGTATTAGTGTTCCATATATCTGTATGCAGGAGGCAGATATCTCCATCGGGCCCATCAGTGTGACCGCCACTCGGGCAGAGGCAGTAGACTTCGCCTGGCCGTTTTGGTATGACAGTTCGGGTATATTATCTGGTCTTGGCCGGCCAGAGATCGATCCGTGGGGCTTCCTGGCACCCCTGGCGCCGATGGTGTGGGTGGCCATCCTGGTGACGATGCTGGTGGTGCCTCTGGTAGAGTTGCTGTGTTGGTCGGGGCTCGCCCTCAACCCCTCCATGTGGAGCAGGTGGTTACCCAACACCTTTGAACATCTGCGCATATTATTACAGCAAGGTAGGGTATTAAATCTCAAGCAAGAAAAACATTTGTCTTATATATATATATATATTTGGTTATTTTATATTAATCTGAAACACGTTTCATTTTAAAGTTAATATAATAATTGTAGTTACCATTAATCGCTCAATCCACACAAGGGTAAAAATCCTTCTCAAAAACCTTCATTAGCGTCATTTAATCCATGGATGGATAACGTCCTTCCCCTGATATATTAATTTCCACAATTTTCGACCTTGAATTTCATTGCTGTAAAAGCTTTGTTTCAAGATTTTGTCTTTTCGTATATGAAGGTATTAACTGCAACCTGCACTATGGAGAAATGCCCGACAGACCACTGGAACATTATCTAACACAGTGCACATCTACAAACCCATTAAGATTTCAACTTAGATTCAACAGAGCAGAAGAAGTTGTTAAACACATATGGCAAAATCTTACTGAAGCGACCATACGACTCACAAATACTCATACTCTGCCCAAGTAAAACAGAAACAAGCAACACTTAGTGGGCCAGCCAGAGGCTTAGGACCCGTGCAGGAATATTCCTGAAAAAAAAATCCAATTTACATGGTAATTATGCAACACCTACCTTACTCTTTCTCCTAGCCAGTGGACAAAGGTTGAAATTATCCAAAATGATGCAATGCGAGTCATAACAGGGGCATGCAGATGAACTTAAATACTGCACCTAAGACTATAAACCAAACTAACATCGGTTGAAATATGAGTAAAATGATTTGCTGCATACAAGATGACCAAGATATATAGATATTAAGATATAGTCACTGGAGTTCTAACTCGGTACAGAAGAGATTCCAACAGCAACAGGTGGACGCATCGTGCAATAAACACAATACATTCAAGATCCCAAATACAGTCACTGAGAGGAGTGTCGACGAATTACATGCAGACTTCGTTATGTAAGCCCCTTGGGAATCACTGCCTGCAGTCTTTAAGATTATGGCTCTTGAAGGAAAAAGAACCAGTTGTTGTTGTTTTAGATTCAGCTACTCGGAACAAAATTTTTAAGAACACGGGGCTATGGTGAACTCTAAGAGTCATCATCTGCTACATAATATTACACAGGTGAATATTGAAGCAAACTTGGCATCTGACAGCTTCACATACTTCACAGATGGATCAGTAGACCAACAGGGACAAAAACGGAGCTGCAGTTAAGGCAGGAAATTATGTAGTTAGTTGGAGACTCTCAAACGGGTGTTTAACTTTACAAACAGAGATGCTAGCCATTCAAATGCTTTGGAACATGCTCTTGTTGAACATCGACAACATGTTATTTTACATACAGGTTCAAGAACTGTAAGTGAAACCTTGCAACAAGAACATTGGCATAACAACATCCATCTGACCACAAGTGTCATAGCTTTAATGTAAGTATTCAAACATCAAAACCGTTGGAAACTTATGAACTGGGTGTCAAGCCACGTGGGAATAACAGGAAATGACATTGCAGACAAAGCTTCTAAACGTGCAACTAAGAGAAGAAATGTAGACATTTACATACCACATCTGTCATAGTCTATCACGGTGTGAGAGAGTAATTAGAAATAGAGCAATGCAGTAGGTGATCAGTGACCACAACACAGAAGCTAAAACAGCAGGATCTGCGGATTGGTACAAGTATTCAACTGACTAAGAATCACTTATTTTGATGAAAAAGAGCAGTAGAACAACAGAAGTACACTTACATCGCATCAGGCTTGGAAACCCATGTGCATGGAAAATGGGTTTACAGGTTCCAGATATGAGAGGATATGTCAGCACTGTCGAGAAATCTCCGACGGACCACTGGAACATTATCTAACGCAGTACAGAGTTACAAACCCAATAAGATTTCAACTTAAGATTTCCAATATGATTCAACAGATCCGAAGAAGTTGTTAAACACATTGGGCATAATCTTACTGAAGCCAACATATGAGTCATACACTCATACTCCGCCTAAGTAAGACAGAAACACGATGCACGTAATGGGTAAGTAAATTTTTGCCCCTTATGGTAAATTGCCACTCGAGTGAATAACCTTCACTGTGCCACTTCTCAGTAAATGACCTTGTCCAATTTTTTTATTTCTTCTCACTACCAATTTTCTTACGAGCAACAACACAGTACTCGAAAGAACAGGAATCCCTTCAATGTTCACTCTCCTGAAGCAGAGACGCATGCAATGGCTGGGACATGTTACACACATGGAAAATATCCGCATTCCTAAGGACCTCTTATATGGAGAACTGGCATGAGGAAAGAGGCCCAAGGGAAGACCCCCAGCTGCGTTTCAAAGACGCTGAAAACGCGACCTCAAGCAGAGGAACATCGACACAACACTTGGGAGGCAGCAGCTGCAGACACATCTGTCGGAGATGCAAAGTGCAGAAGGGTCTTCAGCAATTTGAGAGCGAACTGACGTAGCAGGCGAGAATAAGAGACTTCAGAAGAGGTCTCGACCACTGACACACACACACCCGCTTTGCGTTTATCTGCGCCTGCTGCGGTCGGGACTGCCACTTTCAGGTTGGACTTCAAAGCCACAGCAGACATCCATCCATTTATACGCAAAGCTTTACTCAATATTCTGTCCAGCATAGCATCTAAAAGGAACTGAGAGAACCCCTCAAGTATTAATAAACAACAGGTACACAAATAGAAAAAATCAACACCCATATGACAAGATATTTAGAAATATGGGTGACAGAGAACAAGAACCACAACAGCAAACAACCCTTCCCGTAAAACTATTACAAATCATCTATGAATTCACAACACAAAACTGAAGAGAGAATAATTAAAGATATAATTTCAAATGGAGTGCAACCGACAGCCCTAGACCAAAGATTGAAATTCATTACTTTCTACAAAACCAAAAAGACAGCTGATTTAATACTTAAGAACAGCCCCAACAAACAATACAAACCTCTCCAAAAATCAAATATGGAATACCAATTTATATGCTTCAATGAAGGGTGTCACCTTCGATCTATTTAAATTGTTATGACCACCATAAAGCTTTCGAGAAGATTGACCTGTCCTCTACAAGCTGGTGCTACTAGCAACCATATGCAAAGTGTACAAAACACAACACTTACTAGGAACGTGCTAGCAGAAAATACAACAATCCTGGCATCCATCATTGACCAGAGAAGACAGCAAATACTGGAAGCTATACTAATAAAATAAAAAAAGACCCACGCTAAATGTAGTGAGTAACGACTTCGATACCTTGCTTACTGTGAGAGAATTGATTTTTCCAGCTGTCTTAATGTGTGTAAAGTGAGTGCACCGCTACAGGTGAACTCTCAAGAGTGTACTGTGTGTGCACTTTGTCGAGTTTCGTTAATACAAGACACAGCTATGCCTTGTTGGATATCGGAGAATAGCTCATGTCAACATGGAGCTATTGCTATCACGAGGGCCGTTGTGTGCTTAACCGTTTATTAGTTGCAGCAAGGAGGAGAATGTACAACAACTTGTAACTCCATGAATTAAAAATCCTAAATCGGAGTGAGAGGGTACTATAGTGACTCACGGTCAGGAAAAGGCCAGAAGGCCCCAAATGACACGAGAGAACTAGGCTTCTCCTGTGATGTAGCTATGACGTCACGGCCTCGCCCCACCCGGAGGGAACAGTCCTGATTGGATAGCCCTCAGTGCCTGGTGCCGGATTGGCAGAATTCATATCGAGTTGGAGTAGGGAAGGGAGCCTTGGAAAGCTCCCAAGGTGATCACCACCTGATCCGACGCTGCCCTCCTCATTCTGACGAAGTTGCCATGTACACAAAGACGTGTGTAGTGTATGCTGCCGGCTAAATTTACCACCTAACGCAACGTTAATTGATATCTCGTCATCCATCTAATTTCATCAAGTGATTGGACCTTTAGCTACCGTGGAGTGAGAACGTGTCGCCTGACCTCTCCGGCAGTTGGTGGTGGCTTGCTACTTTGGTCGCCAAGGGGTGTGGGTGTTTCTGCCCTCCCTACATTTACTGTCAAGTGGTGCTTGGGTGTTCATCGGTGACTCTCCGTGATGGGGGGACCTCTTCCCCCTGTTGTGCGTGTACACTCCGTAGGCCTGGAATTTTCTGGTCGTGCCAGGTATTCGGAGGTTGAACTTGTAATGTGTGACATGCTCCATGTCCTCGTGGATGTGATTTACGGTATTGAACTGGTTACTGCTCATCGAGTGATTGTTAAGTTTGTGGGGGACGCAGAGTACCAGGCGTTTCTCCAGCGCTTTGAGGGCGATCCTTGCCCCTGCCTGGTGGTGCCGGCACTGTGGAGATTTCCGATCGGAGTGGTGTGTTAACGTTCGTGAGTGTTCATGGGGCTTTCCTCGGGGAAGTTCCAGGGTATATGTCCGAACATTCGGACTCTGGGGATGCGCCTGAGGGCGGACATTCCGTCCTTCATCCGGCTCTTCGGATATTATGTTTGGATGTATTATTCCCGTCAACCACGGACATGTTTTTGGTGTGGCCTGGTGGCGTATCAGGCTGCCGGGTGTTCTGAGGCTGCTGTCGCCCCCGTGAACCTCTTCCGTGAGGAGGATTTTCTGCCACTCCCTGTGGAGGAGGATTCGGTGGGTGGGGATGTGTCCGACCCATTGGCTGCTGGTGGCCCCCCTGTGGCACTCGACGCGTCTCCTGCTTTGGTGGCCCCTCTTCCAGGGGTTGTGGTGCCTTCAGATGTTCAGTCTGCTCCCGTTGATGTCCCTGAAGGTCCTGAGGGTCTTCCGGTGGATCTCTGTAGGTCGTCTCCGTCTTCTCCACCTGCTGCGCATGCCCCTGCGCCCTCGAAATGTGTCTCGACTGTGCTGGGTGCTGGGTTGGATACAGGGCCTCCTTCTGTGCCCGGCCTGGTACCCAATGTGGTTGAGGATGCTGCCGTCCTGCAGCGAGCGTCGGTTCGCACGGCTTGTGATGCCCGTGTCTGGATTGGCCTCTGGATCTGATGATGTGCGGCCAGAACCTCAGCATTCCCAGCGTTCTTCTTCTGCCTGGGCTGATGTGGGAGATTTCAACGACTCTGGATCTTCCGGCGATGGCGGTGAGGTTCCGGTTGCGTCACATTCTTCGGTGGTGGCGGAGGTCCATGTGCCTGCAGCTGCCAGTGTCGGTGATTCTTCTGGTGAGGTGCCTGTAGAGGTTGCTTCCGGTGCGTCGCCTGTGTCGGATGGTTCCAGTTCTGCGTGGGGGTGGTTCCTCCTGCTGGTGAGCGTGGTGAACTGGTGGTGGTGGTGTTAAAGAAGACTGCTCGCTCTGGGGGTTCCGTGCCCCCAATTTTGTCGCCTGGTTCATCGGCGGCGGTTTTGTCGCTTCTCCCATCTCCGACCATCTCTACTGGATCTTCTGCGGTGTCGGGTGTGGGGTTGCAGTCTCGGCGACCTTCGTCTTCTTCTCCTGTGCATCCGGCGGCGGGGCCGTCTTCGAGGCCTGCGTCCGCTTCTTCCGTGTCTTCTGCCTCCCTTCGCTCTGCCTTACTTCCCGATGGCGCCCTCTGTAGTGTGTGCGTCCTTGAATGTTCGAGGTTTGAATGCTCATGGCATCCAGTTGGGCCTGTTGGATGTTCTGCGGGAGCAACGTATGGATGTGGCTCTCATTCAGGAGCATAATGTGCACGATGTGCCTGTGTTGCAGTGTCTGTGCGTGCATTATCAGGTGGTGCTCAACCCGCCGAGGACGCCTTTCTGGGGGACCCTTATGTTGTTTTCTTGGAGGGCTTCCTTCTCCGTGCTTCACACGCAGTTGGACGAGGATGGGCGGGTGTTATTTGTGAGGGTGGAGTTTTTGGGGGTCGTCATTCCATTCTTGATGGCCTACACCCCCTCGGGTGCGACACGCCGTCGGGAGAGGGAGGAGTTCTTTCGGGTGGGGCTTCTCCCTTTCTTGCGACATGATACGCGGGGCATGGTTTTTGGGGGGACTTTAATTGTGTAACGAGTGCAAGGGACTGTTGTAGCTCTTGTCCGCAGAATGTTTCGGGAGAGCTGCTGGAGGTGGTGCGTTCCTGAGGTTTCCGGGACGCTGCTGTGCTGTTTGGAGGTGAGTTGTCGTTTACGTTTGATGCGCGTGGGGTGCGTTCACGCCTGGATTGGGTGTATGTCAATAGTGGGGAGTGTATGGTGTATGATTTTCGCACTGTCCCGGTTGCGTACTCCGACCACAGTTTGGTGGTGGTCCGGGTTGGGGTGCCCAGTCAGGTGCGGGGTGGTGGAAGCTTAATTGTGTGTTGTTGCGTTGTCCGCGGGTCTGTCGTCAGTTTCGGTGTTGGTGGGTCGGGATTCAAGCCCAGCAGTGTGCGTTTCCGTCTATCTTGGAGTGGTGTAAGGTGCAGTGTCGCTTGTTCTTTCGTGTGGTTTCCAAACACGAGGCTGCTGAGTGCTTTGGGTTGCTGCGGTTGTTACAGGCATGGCTGTCGAGGTTGTATGTACGGTACAATGCTGGTTATTGTTTTGACAAGATTGCGGACTGTAAGGCGCGTATTTGCGGGTTGCGGTGTGAGTGGGTGGAGGGTGTGCGTGTGCGAGCTCGTGTGAGTGAGCGTGTGGATGGGGAACAGTTGTCTCCATTTCTTTTAGAGAAGGTGTGGTTCGCGCAGGACTTTGTTCTTTTTACGGCCCTGCAGCGGCCGGATGGGACCGATGTTTCGGTCACTGGTGGGGTGTTGCACTATGTTCGGCAGGAGTTGGCGGTGCTATATGCGGAGGAGGCGGGGGACGCCGCGCTTGCGGAGGATTTCTTTGGTCGGTGCGTTCCTGAGTTGTCGATTGCGGAGTGTGCTGGTCTGGTGGAGGAGGTTTCCTTGGCGGAGCTGTTTGCGGTGGTGCGGTCCTTTCATTCCGGGAAGGTGCTGGGTCCGGATGGTCTTCCTGTTAAGTTCTATGTCGCCTTTTGGGATGTGTTGGGGGATGTTCTTCTGGAGGTGGTCTGGTCTTGTCTTCGGGAGTGCGTTCTGCCTGTATCTCAGTGCGTTGGTATTGTGCGACTTTTCCCGAAGCCGGGCGATTTGTGGTTCCTATCGAACTGGCGGCCCATTACTTTGTTGAATGTGGACTACAAGTTCCTGTCTAAGGTCTTAGCTGGTCGGTGTCGCAGTGTTGAGGCATCTGTTGTCTCGGTGGAGCAGTTTTGTGGTGTTTCAGGTCGGTCTTTGTTGCAATGCATTGCACTGTTTCATGATGTGCTCATGTATGTGTCCGGCTCTCGCTCGTCGGCGGCGATGCTCTGTCTGGATTCGTCGAAAGCTTTCGACTGGGTGTCGCTCGATTTTGTGTTTCGTGTGTTGCGGAGGCTGGGGTTTCTGCCCTTGTTTGTTCGTTGGGTGCGCATGTTGTACACTCAATGTTGTAGTCGGGTCTGCATAAATGGGTTTTGAGTGATTCTTTCCCTGTGCATCTCCCAGTGCGGCAGGGTTGTCCACTTTCTATGCTCCTGTAGATCGTCTTTTAGGAGCCTTTTTTTTCGGACGAGCAAGGAGTGTCCGTTGATNGCCTATTGTCATGTTCACAGAAAATGGTACCATCCGTTTTCTATGTGCGGCGGCTGGACGCCACTAGAGGAGGTAAACAAGAGCGCACAGGACGCCTGCCAAGCTTGGGAGCCATAGTCATGTAATCGTTTATAAGTATTAAAGTCAGTAACCAGGAATGACTTTACATCAACCTTACTACCAAGACTATCTCAGCTATACACAGACACCACACTGGCGACGAGGATGAACTGGGAACGCAGGTATTTTGTTCAACAAAACACAAGGAAGGAGCATGCTGTCTCGCCCAGAGGAGGAAGGAGAAGCTGTCTGTGAGCACCATACCCGATGCTGTATGCAACCCCATGCTGTGTGCTGACTGTTGCTGTGTGCTGATCGTTGCTGTGTGCTGGCCGTTGCTGTGTGCTGGCCAATGCTGTGTGCTACCCAAGCTGTGCTGATTGTTGCTGTGAGAGAGGAATCTGCCGACGCTGTGTACGAAACGACGCTTTGATGCAGTGTACAAAACCCGATGTTTTGGTTACGAAACGACGCTCCGTGCTACAAAATTCTTCACGCTGTGAACCAACTGCTGCCTACTGCTGCCAACTGCTGTGACCAACTGCTGTACCTACTGCTGTACCAACTGCTGACAACTGCTGTACCAACTGCTAACAACTGCTGTGTTGCTGTGAGTAGGAACAACACATGTACACAAGGGCTAGGTAAGAAGTCAGTTGCTGCTGTGTTGTGCACTGTTGTGAACTTTTGCATTAAAATGCTTGTGTGCTTTGCAAAATTAAAGTAATTACAGTGAATTCTTGAATAACATATACAGTGCAGTAAGTGTTATATATTCTGAGGAACATTTTAAGTGATAAGTTTAAATTTATTCAGTAAAAATGGCAAATATACCTCAGTTTCCTGCATTTGATCCTGACTGTGACCAGACAAACCTGTCACAGAGGTGGGTCAAATGGCTTAAAAGGTTTGAAAATTTGTTGATAGTTTCTGACATCAAAAGTGCTGAAAGAAAGCGTGCCTTTCTGCTTCACTATGCAGGTGATAGAGTTTGTGACATCTTTGATACACTGAAAGATACTGGTGGTGCCAAAGATTATGACACTGCCAAGGCCAAATTAACTGAGCATTTCAAACCAAGGCAAAATACTGCTATGGAAATTATGCATTTCAGGAGAGCAAAACAACTCTCTAATGAAACTGTTGATCAATACCATACACGTCTGCAGGGTTTAGCAGCCCACTGTGAGTTTGCTGATGTTGACAAAGAAATCAAACAGCAAATAATTGAAACATGCACATCTACACGTCTTCGTCGAAGAGCTCTAGAACTTGTTGATGATGAAAGTTCTCTTACCAAGATACTGGATATGGCTCGTCGAATGGAAGATGCTGCACGTGATGCTCGTGCCATGGAGTGCAGTGCCAACAACGGTTCTGCCACTGTTACTAACAGTCATGAAGTATGTAAGGTTTACACCATGATCATAGAAGATATCATGCCAAACCTAACATTAAATTGAGCCGAGAACCACATCACAACTGGAGTCATGGAACAAGACTCAAGCAGTCACAACGACTCACATCAGAGGTTGTCAATAATAAATGTTACAATTGTGGAGGAGACTACCCACACCAAGATAATGTTTGTCCTGCACAAGGTAAGAAGTGCTATGAGTGTAGAAAACTAGGTCATTTTGGTGCTATGTGTCGTTCCGCACTAAAGAAACCACAATCAATAAATAAAAGCAATGTACGAGGATCAAGTCATAGGAGTCGAGGTGGCAAACACAATATTGCACCTCAAATCAAGAATGTTAATAATATACAAGACAACATTTCATTACAACCAGTCTCAGATGACAGTGAATGTGATTATATTTATGGAGTACAATCAATCACAAAATGGAATGATCTTCCAAACAACCCAGAGACTATAGTATACATTGCTGGCATTTGTCTCAAAATTCTCATTGACACTGGATCAAACATTGACACCATTGCTGAGTGCCACTATGAAAAATTTAAAAAACAGTTACCAAAGCTTGAAAATATAATGGCAAAGCCACTGCCTATGCTTCAAAGGTAGCCTTACCAGTGATTGGAACTTTCACTGCAGAGATTAAGTCAAAGAATGCAATGCTCATTACTACATTCCATGTTGTTAGGAATGCAAAGGAGTCTTTACTCAGTTACAAGACTTCAACCAAATTGGGGCTACTTCAGCTTTCTAATGCTGTAGCAGTGGAATCTGCAAACAATGTTGATGCTATTGTTGCTGAATTTTCTGATCGGTTTAAATCCATAGGTTGTTATACTGATAGCAAGGTACATCTGCATATCAACCCAGATGTAATTCCAGTTGCCCAACCACATCGCCAACAACCATTCCATACTCGCAAGAAAGTCGATGCCGAACTGGATAGGCTGATAGAACTAGATATCATTGAACCGGTAACAGGCCCAACACCATGGGTAAGCCAATTGTCACTCCACCAAAGCCGAAGAATCCAGATGAGATACGCATTTGTGTAGACATGCGTGTTCCCAACAAGGCAATAATGCGTGAACGCCATCCTACACCCACTGTAGATGATATGATTACCGCTTGAATGGTGCAACTGTATTCAGCAAGTTAGATTTAAACAAGGGCTATCATCAGCTTGAACTTGATGATGAGAGTCGATTCATCACAACGTTTACGACACATCGAGGTCTGTATAGGTACAAGCGCCTGAGTTTTGGTATTAACAGTGCTGCTGAAGTATTCCAGCACATCATCAGCCAGGTATTGCAAGATATACCTAATGCTGACAACATGTCTGATGACATCATTGTTTATGGCCGTACCCAAGCTGAACACGACAAAGCTCTTCGTGCAACATTGCAACGCTTACGAGAAAAGAATTTGACGCTAAGCCGAGCAAAGTGTGAGTTCAATCAACATAAAATTGAATTCTTTGGACATGTACTTAGTGACAAAGGTCTGTCTCCAGATCCTAAGAAAGTTGCAGATATCAAGAATGCTGCACCTCCTTCAACATCCACTGAAGTACATAGTTTTCTGGGAATGGCAAACTACTGTTCTCGCTTCATTCCAGATTTTGCTACCATTACGAAGCCTCTACGTGAGCTCCTGAAGAAAAATGCATCATGGTACTGGAGCGATGTCGAGCAAAATGCATTTGATGCTGTGAAAGATGCACTAGTAGAAAATGCGACTGCTGCATACTTTGATCCATCAATGGACACTGAGTTAACGGTGGATGCTAGTCCTGTTGGTTTAGGTGCTGTGTTAGCCCAACACAAACCTGGTCAACCAGATTCAAGAGTAGTAATTGCCTACGCCAGCCGTTCTCTCACAGATGTTGAGCAACGATACAGTCAGACAGAGAAGGAAGCTCTTGCTCTTGTATGGGGCTGTGAACACTTCAATGTGTATCTGCTTGGTGCACCCTTTACCACGATAGTCACTGACCACAAACCGTTGGAGACCATCTTCAATAATCCAAAGTCCAAACCACCAGCTCGCATTGAGAGATGGGCTCTTCGTCTGCAACCATACAACTTTACGGTGAAATACAAGCCAGGTGCAGGCAATCCCGCTGATTACATCAGTCGACATCCTGCCAACAGTTTCACCATCACCAAGCATCAGCAAGTTGCCGAGGAATATGTACACTCTGTAACCTGTGATGCAGTCCCTAAGGCTCTCACTCTTGATGAAATCCGTACTGCAACCCTAGAGGACCCAACTCTGCAAGCAACAGTGGATGCATTGACTAAGAAAAAGTTTCCACGCATCCCACCCTCAGGAGTTGACCAAGATGCATTCAAAGCACTTGAACGCATCCAGACAGAATTAAGTGTTACGCAACAACGCGACACCGTGCTGCGAGGTACTCGTATCGTCATTCCAGCTGTTCTCCAGCAACGTGCTCTGAAGCTTGCACATCAAGGACACCAAGGTCTTGTAAGGACCAAACAGCTGCTACGAGAAAAGGTGTGGTTTCCTGGCATTGATCGTCAAGCTAAGGACATGCATGATGCCTGTGTCCCTTGCCAAGCTGCAGTGGATACTTCAAGACCAACACCTCTACAACCTTCACCACTACCTGCTGCACCATGGATGGAAGTATCGATGGACTTCTGTGGACCGCTACCAACTGGAGAGTACTTGATGGTAGTCATTGATGATCACTCACGTTATCCAGAAGTAGAAATCATCACTTCCACATCTGCAAAGGCTGTCATCCCGAAACTCGACAAGATCTTTTCAAACTTTGGCATTCCTGAAGTTGTCAAGACGGACAATGGACCGCCATTTAATGGACAAGACTTTGTCAACTTTGCTGAGCATATTGGATTCAAACACCGCCGTGTGATGCCACTACATCCACAAGCAAATGGAGAAGTCGAGAGATTCATGCAACCTCTCATGAAAGCTGTACGCTGTGCTCATGCCGAAGGACGATCCTGGAAACAAGCTATGTATGCTTTTCTCAGGAACTACCGTGCAACACCGCATGGAACACTGGGCAAGTCGCCTGGCGAACTTTTATTTGGACGTCCTATGAGAATCGCACTACCTGTCATGCCAGCCAAGGTAACGGATAAACGTCTCGCTCAGAAGGATGCACTAGCCAAGGGCAAAATGAAAATTGCTCATGATCAACGTGCAAAGGAACAATTCATAAAGGTTGGAGATACTGTTCTCGTTAAAAAGAAAAAAGAGGGAAAGCTAGATATGCCGTATGATACAAAACCATATAAAGTGATTAGTGTAAAAGGAACTATGGTAACAGCGAGTAATAGAGATCATAGTATAACACGTAATATGGCTTATTTCAAAGTGATTCCAACTAGTGTAGAAAATGATGAAGTGCAAAGTCGTGCAAAAGAAAAAGAAAAAATGAGTTATAACTCGATAAACAATTCATCGAGGGATATTCTTGTACTTAAGAACTGTCGTCCAAAACGTCATGTTAAACGCCCTACACGATTTGATGATTAATTGTGTTCCTATGTAATGCAAAGTATTTACTTGTTATGCTGAACTAAATTTAATATTGTTTAAATAATGCAGATCTCTCATTCAATATTGTGTAACTTTGTATTACAGTTTCTTTCATGTTTGTTTAACACTGCATATGTATTTTTAACATTGAAATCCTTTGTGGTAAAGATTGTTTAAATTCTTTGTGCTTAATTAATGTTAAATATATGCAATATCTCTTGATATGTTAATAACTTACTTTGTGTCAATAACTTTGCTTTGTGCTACAAGCATGGTAGACATCCTGTATTCATTCTTTTTAAAGAAAAGGAGGGATGTCATGTTCACAGAAAACGGTACCATCCGTTTTCTATGTGCGGCGGCTGGACGCCACTAGAGGAGGTAAACAAGAGCGCACAGGACGCCTGCCAAGCTTGGGAGCCATAGTCATGTAATCGTTTATAAGTATTAAAGTCAGTAACCAGGAATGACTTTACATCAACCTTACTACCAAGACTATCTCAGCTATATACAGATACCACACCTCTGACAATAAAGACGTTGGGATTACTGAGCTTTTCCTTGATAATGGAGAGGATATGAGTGAATTGGATTATTTTACAGCATTCTATGATGAGCCGCTCATGGAATATATTGTACACCAAACTAGCCTTCATGCAGCTCATTTCATTAGAAGAGAGATAACAGAATTTTTACGATTGGAACGTTGGAAAATCACCAATGTAGGTGAAATGTATGTTGATGAAACACTGTGTCAAACACGCTATCACAGATTACTAGAGCAAAGATCTGACTATTCCAACACCTTTCTTCGGGAAATATATGTCCCAAGACAGATTTCAGATACTCCTCAGGTGTTTGCATTTTGCAAGTAATGAGGACCGGACAGAGGATGATAGACTTTGGCGAGTCAGGCACTATATGAATGAAGTGATTGGAAAATTTAGAGATTTTTACGAACCAGCATGGAAGCTGGTGATTGACGAATCCCTAGTACTTTTCAAAGGACGTGTTTCATTCAAGCAGTATATTCCCTCCAAACGAAACAGATTTGGATTAAAATTCTTTGTACTGTGTGACTGTGAAACAGGATACGTGTTACACATGATTCTGTATTTAGCTAGCGATGTAGACATTCCCGTTAACGACGAACATGATTTCTCGGGTAGTGTGGTGAAGTCACTGATGGCACCATGGATGAACAAGGGCCGCATCCTATACACAGATAATAACTATACAAGTCCATTGCTAGCTAGGTTCTTGATTGAAAATAGAACCGGATTGGTTGGCATAGTAAAGGCACGAAGAAGGGAAATGCCTATGTTTGACGGTGGACTTGCAGTTGGTGAGTGCCAGGTACGGAAATGTGATCAAATACTCTCGGTACGGTGGAAAGACAAGAGAGAAGGGAACCTGCTGACAACCGTTCATGAGGGTACAATGGTGAACAGTGGCAAGGTGAACCGTGTAACCAAAGAACCAGTATATAAGCCAGATTGTGTTCTTGACTACAATATCAACATGCGTTTGATTGATAAGGCTGACATGATGGTTGGCATTATCGAGTATGCGGAAAACATTGAAATGGACGAAAAAAGTGTTTTTCCATCTTGTTGACATGAACATGTTGAACTGTTGAACTGCCTGGGTGTTGCAGCACGCTGCAACACCCAGGCTCGCTCACATAGATGCCTTTCACCAACACAGATTAAAGAATTTGCCACCAGCTGGAAAGCGTGCAATAGGTCAACGTGCATGCCTAGTATGTAAAACAACAAAACGGAGAGAACAGAAACTTAAAATGGTGCAAACATGGTGTGAAGCGTGTGCAGTTCCATTGTGTGCTGTCGATTGCTTCAACGACTACCACTCACTCCAAAAATTCTAAATGTGCAATAATAGTGCAAAAACCTGTACATAGTGCGTGCTACTGTGTACATATAAAATAATGAACATTATGATTACATAATATAATGGCGTAATGGAAAACATTTATGTGCGCATGTGTATAATCGATGTATGCGATTTATGATTTATTCGATTTATGCGATGTATGCGATTTCGATGTGTACGATTTATTGACAATAACTGTGATGTAACATTATGTGCAACACAATTAGTGACTAATACTGCAAATAATACAGGCCTAGACACTGTAAATAATGACGCGAAAATAAATTCGTGGCAACTTTAGCTGCTTGAAGACTGCACGCGACGCCTCTAGAACGCACGTGCATGAGCGAACATGCAAATAGTGACGTCATCGCCCATCTTGTCAGCTCAATTACGTCGCCGGTATGTACAATTGATTTTTTTTATTTTTCCCGTGATCAGGGAACACGACTTAACAGGTTAGGAAGAAAAAAGATTTTTTTTTGTATATGCCTGTGGGCGACAAATGCTAAGTAGCCAGACACCATTTAATGGTTAACTCCAAAAGTTTAGCAGAATATTTGAACAAAGGGGGATTACCATAAAGTGACAAAGAGGGACAAAGAACGACGTGCTTCCAGAAAAAGTCATAGCATAAGATTTAGTTGTAGAGAACTTGAAGTCATGATTGGTGGCCCAGAACAACACGGCATCAATTGCAATTTGAAGCTGCAGTTGGAGGAAAGACGAATCATCACCTCGACAGCAAAGGGTAAGATGGTCAACATAGAGAGCTGAGAAAATGCCAGAGGAAGGGAGAAATGAAGACCTTTGAGGGCAACCAGGAAAAAGAGTAATGCTCAGAACACTACTTTGGGGTACACCTTCGTATTGCCGAAATGGACAGAGAGTGGTACCAGGCCTCACTCTAAATGAACGACTAGAATGAAAGCTTTGTAGGAAGAGAGGGAGATTACCACGAAGGCCAAAAGAACAGAGTTGGGACAGAATATGGCATCTCCAGGTGTGTTGTACGCCTTTTCAAGGTCAAAAAGGACAGCAACAACGAAAGTCTTTGCAGCAAAGGCAGTACAAATATAGACCTCGAAGTTCATCAAAACATTAGTCATGCTGTGACACTTGTGAAAGCCAAATCGAGAAAGGGAAGAGGTGGTGATAGTGTTCCAAGAACCACATAAGACTGACACTGACCATTCGGTGAAAGAGTTTACAGATGTATCTCGTGAGGGCAATGGGGCAGGGGATGTCTCTAGAGGCTCTGGTTTCCGAATAGGAAGAACAAACCAGTCCACAGGGATTGACGAGGACTCCCAAATACCGTTATACAGATCCAGTAAATACTAAAACGTGCATGGAGGGAGATGTCAAAACATCTCATAATGAATGTCATCTGAGTCCGCTCTCGTAGAATCGCAGAGGGTCAAAGCAGACTGGACGTTGGAGAGAGAGAAGGAATCGTTATAGAGAATTTGGAGATGCATGCGAAAATCTAAGGGACAAGATTCAAAAAGGAGCTTACGAATAAGGAACGATGGTCAAAGATGAGAACCGGAGCTAACAGTCGAAAGGTTCGAATCCGGTTCGGTCGAGACCGACATTGGATCTCCCACAATAGAACCACAGAGGTGAAGGACTGATGAGACATCAAACAAACTTACCCGCTATCTTGCAGATTTTCTTCCAGATTTGGGGCAGAGGAGTGTCAGTCATAATGGTTGAAACAAAAAATTTCGAACTCTCAGATCGGAAAGAGTAGCATGTAGGTTTAATACATTCCAGTCAGCCTCGGCAAACTGCCACCTAGGGAAGGAGAGGGGGAGAGTGAAAAGAGAAAAAGGTAATAAGGATGGGGAAATGGTTACGGTTATGGAGGTCATCAAGAACCCGCCATGTGAAATCTAAATAAAGAGAAGACGAGCAGAGAAAAAGATCAAGACAGGAGAGGGTGCGAGTGCAGGAGTCAACACAAGTGGGTTCACCGGAATTCAGAAGAGACTGAGAAGATAGGACAAATGGTTCGAGAAGGTGGAACCGGGTGATTGTCAAAATATCACCCCATAGGGTATGCCGACAGTTAAAATCACCAAAAAAAAAGCACAAGTTCAGGTAATGAGTCCAACAAGTGTTTAAGATCAGGAAGAAAAAGTGGGACTTTAGGGGGAGATAAATGGAACCGACTGTATACTTACAAAGATATGAGCCGCAGAACACTGAATGTGTGACTGAAAAATGTAGGGGAATGAAGGGATTATCAGCCAGCCAAAGTCAAAGGCGGAGGTGGGGAGAGAAAAGAATAACCACGGAAGTGACCAGGACGAGCGCCAAACATCGGCTTTTACAGACAGACACGAAGTGGTGAAAACTGCATTATTAGAAGTGATGAAAGTTGACATAAAATCAACGAATATTCCATTGAAGAATATACATTGTCAAGTATGGAGAGAACAGAAACAGAGAACAAGGGAGAAACAAAGGCAAAGAAGAACACAGTATATTAATGTCAGGACCAGGATCAGATGAGTGAAATCGGCGTTATGGGGCATAGGTAAATCTAGCATGGACAAGTCAAGAGTGGTAGGATGACACATTCCGAAGTGGGAGGAGGCATCGAAGAGGGGGGACAGAAACTGGGGAAGTGCACCTCATCAAGAGCAGCATCCGAGAGAGAATCCAGGACCAAGGTAACCTCCTTAGCTTGGACAGGGGACTTAAAATGGCAAGGATGCAGAAATATAGTCTGAGGAGGAAGGTGAGGAAGAGAGCAATGCCTTCTAACCCATTGGGGAAGGAGAAGAGGAGCCAGGCTTACGTTTCAGACCTAAAGAGACAAGTGTACCAGCAGCAATATACTGGGCGACAGCCTCAACAGAAGGAGAATGGGAGCAGGCAACATGAAGATGGCTGGGAGGAGGCTGGACAACTGCCTGGACAGACAGGCGGTATGGAGAACCAAACGACAGAGGTGAGGGCTGAGAAGGATTGGGGCGAGAAGGCAAAGACGGCACAGGAGACAGGGAAAACTTGGATGGAAGGAAGGAAACACCAGACGGAGAACCAGGAGGAAGACCCTTTGGCTCAGAACGCAAAGGAGTAGGGAAGTGATGACGTGGTCACTACTGGGGGCTTGGGGCTCAACCATGCCACAGAGGTGGGATGGGAGCAGAGACGGGGTAGTTGAGAGTCAGAGAAACAGCTTGGTCTGGTCCCAATGGAGTGAGGCTACAGAGTCCTGCGTTTCATCACAGTCCAACTCAAAGGGCGCCTTGTCGCCCACCCCACGAGTCTAAGAAGTTAAAAAGAGGGTCAGATATCCGCATATAAACGATTAGATAAAACTTTAATTCACGAATAAGCCCCATTCCCACCATTGAGGCACAATTAGAGGATAGGACACACAAGATGGGACCCACAGGGGAACATCATAGGTATATGCCCAGCAATCGCCACCTTAAGAACTGACAGTACGTTGAGATTGGGCTCGGCAACAAAGGTAAAGATTGGCAATAAAATTGTCCCCTTGCTCGACAACGTCGGGTACCACAGTTTTACGGGTGAGAGCGCTTCCCCAAACTTCCGAGGTCAAAACAGAAGAAGACATCTGAAAGAATAACCAAGAATGGCAAAAATGTCAGCAGGAAATAACAATCAGAAAGGAGGAGGAAGGGGAGGGATGAAACATGAGGAAGAGGAAAAGGCCTTTATTACAATTAGTGAAGATGGCAGTGGGAGCATAAGGCTTCAACAGGACAGAGGACTGTTCCATGGAGCATCACACGCTGCCAGCCGCTCACCAAGCCCCGTCACGACAGCAACGGGTTGGAAAGGGAGTGGTATGGGTGAAAAAACATATACTCTTTACTGCCCTACATTGTGGCTTGCATAGGTTAAATACGTTGTTCCTTGTGTGTTACATCCGACATTTTGAAGAAGTGGTCTTGATCAATATCTCTCTTTGTTCAATATTTAAAGTCTGAAATCCCATCAATACTTAAGACCTGTTCATGTTGGAGATCTAGACAGCTTTAGATTTGTAGACACAAATAATATTTTCAGGTATCAAATATATGTCAAATATATTTATATTTTATTTATATGCAAGAGAGACAGACAGACAGAGACGGAGTAAAAGAGAGAGACAACAGAGACAGAGAAAGACAGACACATAGACACAAAGATGCACAAACACATAGACTTATGTTACAAGTATGGCAGACATGAAATTTTCAATCATTTTATGAGTGTAATTCATTGTTATGTGATGAATATCTTATACTTAACATGGACTATGGAATGATATGTTATTCGACAAACTTGGGCAATGGAATGTTATTGAAAAATTGGAATGATATATGTTATTCGTCAAACTTCTTAAAAAAAATCTAGTTTCCCACAATGGGTTTTTAATTATCAAACTATAGCAAAAAGTATCGTTCTTTGGGTGAAATGCCCTTCATTCTCCACAGACAAATTTCCTGAGTCAACTCTTTATCAAGGATGAACTCCAGGGACGAATGTGTGTGTCAACAAGGGGGGCGATAGTTGCTATGAGAGAGAGGCATATCAATCACCGTCTGTGAGGAGGTAGAATTAATAAGCTATCTGAAATGTGCGATAGAGAGTGAACAACACCATTTTAATAATGGTGTTGTTCACACAATTTTGATAGTGCAATAATCAATTTTTTTTATAATGAGCTTGTCTCATGTGATTTCTGGGGGCACTGGATTGAAGATGACAGGTCAAACACCTCGCCGTCATACCTATGTACTTAGATTGAAGGTTACATCCTTCGTGGGGGTAGGTGTACATGTATACAACACTTGATTACTGTAAAGGGTTCTCCGTCGGCTTTGGGCTGTTTTTGATAAGGAGGTCGGCAGTCTTCTTTGTTTTATAGAACATGATCAGGTCTATGTTTTGGTTAGGAGTAGTGCTTTTTACTACTTTACGGATTATTTCTTTCATTATTCTTTCTTCTTTTTTATGTTCATTGAGCATAGTTGATTTGTTATGTAATTTTATTGGAGGTGTTGTGGTTTCTGTTCTAGGTTCAGGATTGTCCCATCGGTCCAAGTGTCTTCTTACAGCAGCGTTTATTTCCGCGTTGCTATATCCATTGTTCACCAATACCCGAGTTATTCTTTAAAAATCTCTATTCACGTTGCTCCATTCGGAGCAGTGAGTAAGCGCTCGACGAATATAAGCATTGAGAACACTGGCTTTGTATCTTTGGGGGCACTCACTTCTGCCATTCAGGCATAATCCTATGTTGGTAGGCTTAGTATATACGCTGGTGTTTAAAGAGGTTTCTGTTTTTGTTATTAGTTCATCCAAGAATGGCAGACTGTTATTTTCACTATTTTCAGGTGTGTACCGGAGTACTGACTCTCTCTCTAGATGGCTTTTTAGATCATTTAGCTCGTCTTTTACTACGACGAATATGTCATCTACATAACGGCAGTAAACAGTTTGTTTTTGTCTACTACTGAAGACTCTGTCTTCGATGGTTCCCATGTAATAATTAGCGAATAACACTCCTAAGGGAAATGAGCTACTTTGCTACTCCGTCTATTTGTAGATACATGTCCCCTTGCAGACTGATGAAAGGAGCTTCCTTTGTACATGGCTCCAGCAACCCCATACACTCCAAGCAAGTATAGTCTACAATCATTAGCAGATTTTCTAGAATTAATCAAAACTACACAGCCCCATGGAATCAGTGCTTCCCTGGAAGCCGAATCCCTATTTATCAACGTCCCAGTCGACACCACCATAGAAATGACACTGGACAGAGAATACAGAGACGAGATCACCCCCAAATTGGACATACACAAGCCTCACTTGAAGAGTCTTCTGGAGGCATGTACAGAGGAAACTCCTTTCATCAGTTCTTATGTTGGCGTGTCTAGCATATGCCGCTGATGATATCCTTTAGATGTGGGCTTTTGGGGACAGGTTCGGTGTGATATCAACCCCCAGATCTTTCTCTCTATTTGACTCTTGCAGGATATCACCTCCCAGATGGTACATTGTATTAGCCTTCTGAATCCGTTCACCTAATTTCATTACTTTACACTTTCCTGAGTTGAACTTTAGTAGCCATTTTCTAAACCATTCCACCAGTTTGTCCAGGTCGTCCTGTAGTCTCTATCTTCATCTGTTTTGATTCTTCTCATAATTTTTGCAAAATCAGCAAACATTGAGAGGAATGAGTCTATACCCTCTGGAAGGTCTTTTTACATATATTAGAAACAGGATAGGTCCAAAAACAGAGCCCTGTGGAACCCCGCTGGTAACATCTCGCCACTCTGATGCCTCCCTCCTCACAGTTACTCACTGTTTCCTGTTGCTTAAATACTCCCTTATCCACTGGAGCACCTTATCTGTTACTCCTGCCTGTTGCTCCAACTTTTGTAACAGCCTTTTGTGAGGTACTGTGTCAAAGGCTTTTTGACAGTCCAAGAAAATGCAGTCTGCCCACCGTTCTCTTTCTTGCCTAATTTGTGTTGCTTGGTCATAGACATGTGAGGCACGATTTACCACCTCTGAACCCATGCTGGTGGTGTGTTACAAAGCTATTTCCCTCCAGATGCTCTACGAGCCTTTTCCTCACGATCTTCTCCATCACCTTGCATGGTATACAAGTTAGGGAAACTGGCATGTAGTTCAGTGCCTCTTGCCTGTCATCCTTTTTGTATATTGGGACTACAATTGCAGTAAGTAAAGCAAGGTGTAATATGTATTACAGTTCGAAATTCAGGGGGATGAAAAATCCAGAATAAAAGTTTCGTGATACTTTTGAGAGTAGCGGTCGGGAAGGCGATCCCGCCCAACGGTCATGTAAACAGAGAAGGCCTTGCCTGTGACGTATTCATGACATAACCGCATAGTGCCACCTCCAAGCCAAGGCTCCCATTGGAGTAGCCCTCTATGCCTGAAGCCTGATTGGCTCATTTAAAGGAACAAGGCAAATACTGAGGGAAGCGTCAGAAGCCGACCAGCCCACACTGTCCACGTCATTCTGAATCCATTCGCTTGCCTGTGAAGACGTGAACCTTGAGCTGTTGGCCAACAGTCAAGGAAACTCCATTAATCGCAACGTTTCAAGCCAATTGCATGAATTAAGCCAATGGCATGATTCAAGTCAATGACATTAATTTCCAAGGAGAGAGGAAAGCCAGTTATGTGGCAGACATGTGAAATGCTCAGCAGGGTAGAATAAGCAGCGAGCGTATCGCTGTCTTGCAAGCGCAAGCAGGGCAAACTGTTCAAGCGCATCATCCTACCACAACACCCCTTGCGGTGCAAGGGATGAAAATTAAAATATGTCACGCATGGAACCATTTGATGAATGAGTCGACTATATACATGCATGCATACATCAGGCAATTCGGAAGAATGGCTTCCGATGCAGAATGGAATAAGTCATTATGAGCAGGAGCACTGGCATCTTTGTTGAAGGGGCGTACTTTAGAGATTTATCATGGTTTGGGACCCCAACAACATGGTAATTACTAGGCTCTGAAAATCGCACTAATGAAAGGTTTTGGAATATCAGTAGATAGTATGATGGAGACCTTCCGTCGTATAAAATTTAATTCTGGTGAAACGTATGTTGTATTGTTGCAGAGACTGAAATCTAGTCTCATGAGATGCTGCGAATTGAAGATCGTCCCAGATCAGGGACCCTTTTTAGAACTTATGGTCACAGAACAGTTCCTGGTTGCTTGTGAATCAGCTCTACAAGTTATACTCAAGGAGAATGTTATAACATCTAATGTTGCTATGGCACAAAAGGCAGATCTCTGGGCTGATCCTAACAGATCAACAAAGGAAATTGTGACACATGTCAAATGTTTCGTGCAAGCCTCTGGAGGAGGAGAGACCAAAAACCAACATGTCTAAGGTGGAAAATAAGAAACCTAGAGTTCATGGGCTAAGATATTACAATTGTGGATTAACTGGCCATAAGGCAGCAGAGTGCAGGAAACACAAACAAGGAAATCAATGCCCAGATATCAGAGATCAATTCAGTGGTACGAGGGAGACTCCCTAGTACATACGCTAGAATCAGTGCATGACTTAGTAAATGGTAAGTGGACAAGAATATTCAGAGATAAAGGAGCCACTACAAATATGGTCAGAAAAAGTCTGGTGAAACCTGGTAGTGAAACAGGTAGAAGTATCCATGTAAGATTTCCAGATGGTAGCAGTAAGAACGTGGAAGAGATGTTCGTCATTGTAGATACACCCTATGTCCAGGATAATGTTCGAGCTGTACAGTGTGAACGAGCCATATATGGACTTTTCCTTGGGAACACTCCAGGGGTGATTGATCCAATTGGTCCGCCCTATAAAAATGCTCCTCAGAAAACATGAAGAGACTGCCTCCATCACGAGAAAGGAACAGACACGAGATGAAAGGAAACCAACAGGTGACAGTCGACGCTGTCACTCATGATGGTGGTTGATCACTCATGAAAGCTGTCACGGCTCGAGCAATGAGCGCACGGCAGCCTCATTCCCTCAAGCAGTTGAAGCTGCATTCTATTAAGGGAGTGACAGCTAAAGAATTTCACGAAGAGCAGGAAAGGACCCTGCGCTCAGTAAGATGAGAGGTCAAGCAGCAGAAGGAATAGGTATAAGTAACGATCCACAGGAGGAAGAAGAAGAGGCAAGCACATCGCTGGTAACCAGAGCCCAGAGTGTTGCCATTGTGTCCTGCATGACACAGGCTATGTACGAGGATGGAAAGCTTAGCGATTTAAACGGTTTGAGGCGTTGAGCCAGACTGACCCAGAACTAGAGCCGACCTTTATACTCATCCACGGCCAAGCAGCTTCATCACAAGTGACCCGGTAGAGCTCCAACTTTCCTCTGGTGAGATAACAGAAAATCTAGACCAGGATCCCCCCTAGTGTGAATGCGGATTAAATGACGACATTCCCACCACTCTTCGCTCAACTTGTGCACTCAAGAAGTTAGAGAGATAATTGCCGGTGCACATCTAAGCTAGCATAGTGATGGGAAGAGCAATCATTCACTTCCAATGGAGTTTGCTCTTTTGTTGTAGGTTTTGTGAGGAGGATGTAAAAGTACTAGCTATCAGAAATGTGTGATAGATGGTGCACAATGCAATTTTGTATCTCCTCACCAGTGCACAAATGCATGCACTAAGTCGAGTTTCTTTATTACAAAATTTAGACTTGCCTTGTTGGGTATCCTGTCGGGATCGCTGTACATAGAGTTTGTGGCACGTTGAACCAGCCACTCGGTTCCTGTCCCCGGCTCGGCTGTGTCTGTGGCCGTTTTGGATCCCTGGGGGGTCGTGCAGTATGTCAACATTCATGGTGTACCAGTGACGTTCTCCGAGGTCGAGCTGCGGTCTGTGTTTGAGAGGTATGGGGTGGTGGTGTTTCACCGCTACAACCTTTTGCATACAGGCCGGCTGTGCGGGCTGTGTACCGGTACTCGTACGCTTGGAATGAGGATTAAGTCACCTGTTCCGTCTAGACTTCTATATCGTGGGCTCTCGCTCCGGGTCTTTTATCAGGTCCAGACTCACACCTGTTTCCGGTGTGGTGCTGAGGGCCATGTAGCGGCCGGCTGTGATGCTCCTCGTGCTGAGGCTCCCTCCGTGTTCTTGGAGGGTGACTTCCCCAGTTTGGATACGCGTGGGGCTTGTTCGTTGCCTCTCGCCCTGGCCGAGTGACTGGGGTGGTTCCTGTGGCGGGTTCGGCGGGTGCTCCCTCTGACCCTGTTTGGTCTAGCGATGGTACGTCTGCTCCGCCGGTGTGCTCTGTGGACCCGGGGGTTCCTGCCTCGGGGGTTCACCGTTCGGTGGTGGCGGAGGTGCATCCGCGGCTGGAGGCTCCAGTGCGGTCTTCGGGTGATGCGGTTGATGTGGTGCCTGCCTCCCCTGCTGACGTTTGTCTGCTGCCCGTGGCTGCTGGGGTTGTGGTGTGCGTACCCTCTGCCCTACCCTCTGCCTCCTCCCCGTCTTCTGTCTCTGCGCCACCTCCCTCGTCACCTGCGGTGGTCTCCTCGCCCCCTGATTTGTATTCACCTGCGCCTGCCCTGTCGTCCGTGGTGGATGCCCCCTGTGTGCCGGAGTGTGAACTCCCGCCTATTGGGCCTGCTCCTTCTCCGTCTCCAGTCTCTGGGCGTGGTGGTGGGCTGTTGCCCCAGGCTGTGGAGGTTGCTGTACTGCGTGACCGTGCTGCCTCTGCTTTGGGGCCGCCCGCGTCAGGTTCTTCTGGGGCGCCCCTTGCTGGGGGTCATTGTTCCGGTGATCAGCAGCCTCATGTGAAGCGACGTCGTTCAGCTCAGGATGCGTCGCCTCATCGGTTCTGGCCAGAGGACCGTGGTGCGGTGGTGGATGAAGGCGGGGCCATCGTGGTGGTGTCTTCTGTGGTGTCTCCAGTGTTGGAAGATGTGTCTCCTGCCGGCAGCTCCCCGGTGTGGGCGGCTTCTTACAGTACCCGGGTCCTGGTGGTCGTGTTGTCTAAAGATGGCCATCGGGGGCTTCAGCCCTCGTTCCGGTTGGCGGGGGCTCTGTGGATCCGGCGGAGAGCTCCTCCGTGCGGCTGGGTGCGGCGCCTGGCGATGTTTGCTGTGCTTGCCCTGGGATCCAGGATGATGTGCGAGCGGCGTGTCGCGATGAGTTGGGGGTGTCCTGAGGTTTTCCCGATGGCGCCCTCTGTAGTGTGTGCGTCCTTGAATGTTCGGGGTTTGAATGCTCTTGGGGTCCAGTTGGGCCTGTTGGATGTTCTGCGGGAGCAACGTGTGGATGTGGCGCTCATTCAGGAGCATAATGTGCATGATGTGTCTGTGTTGCAATGTCTGTGCGTGCATTATCAGGTGGTGCTCAACCCGCCGAGGACGCCTTTTGGGGGGACCCTTATGTTGTTTTCTAGGAGGGCTTCCTTCTCCTTGCTTCACACGGAGTTGGACGAGGATGGGCGGGTGTTATTTGTGCGGGTGGAGTTTTTGGGGGTCGCCATTCCATTCTTGACAGTCTACGCCCCCTCGGGTGAGGCGCACCGTCGGGAGAGGGAGGAGTTCTTTCGGGTGGGGCTTCTCCCTTTCTTGCGACATGATACACGAGGCATGGTTTTTGGGGGGGACTTTAATTGTGTGATGAGTGCAAGGGATTGTTGTAGCGCTCATCCGCAGAATGTCTCGGAAGCACTGCTGGAGGTGGTGCGTTCGTGCGGTTTCCGGGACGCTGCTATACTCTTTGGAGGTGAGTTGTCGTTTACGTTTGCTGCGCGTGGGGTGCGTTCACGGCTGGATCGGGTGTATGTCAATGGTGGGGAGTGTACGGTGTACGATTTTCGCATTTTCGATTTTGAACGATTTTGCGTTCTCCGACCACAGTTTAGTGGTGGTGCGGGTTGGGGTGCCCAGTCAGGTGCGGGTAGGTGCGGGGTGGTGGAAGCTTGATTGCGGGTTGTTGCGTTGTCCACGGGTCTGTCGTCAGTTTCGGTGTTGGTGGGTCGGGATTCGAGCCCGGCAGTGTGCGTTTCCGTCTATCTTGGAGTGGTGGGAGTGGTGTAAGGTGCAGTGTTGCTTGTTCTTTCGCGTGGTTGCCAAACGCGAGGCTGCTGGACGCTTTGGGTTGCTGCAGCTGTCGAGGTTGTATGTATGGTACAATGCTGGTGTTGATTGTTTTGATGAGATTGCGGACTGCAAGGCGCGCATTTACTGGTTGCGGTGTGAGTGGGCGAAGGGTGTGCGTGTGCGAGCTCGTGTGAGTGAGTGTGTGGATGGGGAATGGTTGTCTCCATTTCTTTTAGGGAATGTGCGGGCCGCACGGGACTCTGTTCTTTTTACGGCTCTGCAGCGGCCGGATGGGACAGTTGTTTCAGACACTGGTGGGGTGTTGCACTATGTTCAGCAGGAGTTGGCGACGCTATATGCGGTGCTTGCGGAGGATTTCTTGGGTAGGTGCGTTCCTGGGTTGTCGATTGCGGAGTGTGCTAGTCTGGTGGAGGAAATTTCCTTGGCGGAGCTGTTTGCGGTGGTGCGGTCATTTCATTCCGGGAAGGTGCCGGGTTCGGATGGTCTTCCTGTTGAGTTCTATGTCACCTTTTGGGATGTGTTGGGGGATGTTCAGTGCATTGGAATTGTGCGGCTTTACCCAAAGCCGGGCGATTTGCGGTTCCTATCGAACTGGCGGCCCATTACTTTGTTGAATGTGGACTACAAGTTCCTGTCTAAGGTCTTGGCTGGTCGGTGTCGCAGTGTTGTGGCATCTGTTGTCTCGGTGGAGCAGTTTTGTGATGTTCCGGGTCGGTCTTTGTTGCAATGCAATGCATTGTTTCGAGATGTGCTCATGTACGTGACCGACTCTCACTTGTCAGCGGCGATGCTCTGTCTAGATTGGTCGAAGGCTTTCGACCGGTTGTCGCTCGATTTTGTGTTTCGTGTGTTGGGCAGGCTAGGGTTTCCGCCCTTGTTTGTTCGTTGGGTGTGCATGTTGTATGCTCACTGTTGTAGTCGGGTATGCTTGAATGGGTTTTTGAGTGACTCTTTCCCTGTGCGTTGCTCGGTGCGGCAGGGTTGTCCACTTTCTATGCTCCTGTATATCGTCTTTCAGGAGCCTTTTTTTCGGGCGATCAAGGAGTGTGCATTAATCGTACCACCCCGCTGCCGTCGGGTCTTTGGTTGCCCGTCTGCGGCTATGCGGATGATAATGGCCTGTTCGTGGCCTCAGAGGAGTCAGTTGGGGCTGTTCAGGTCGTGGCTGAGAGGTTTGAGTTGGCAACTGGGGCCCGGGGTTAACCGTGAGAAGTCAGGTCTTCTGGGTCTTGGTGGGGTGGTCCTCTCGCTGTGTGTGGGTGGGGTCGTGGTTTCCGGTTGTCGCTTCTATGCGGGTTTTGGGACTTACCAGTTTCGCTTCCTTTGAGCAGTCTTTGGCCTGCAATTGGGGTGCGGTTTCCCGTAGTGTAGGTGTTGCGATTGGGTTGTTGGCTGTGCGCCCGTTTACTATTTATCAGCAGGCGCTGCTTGTTAATTGCAAGGTCTTGTCAGGGTCTGGTTCGTGGCTCGGTGCTTCCCCCTGGATTGCAAGCTGGCTTTCGGGCTGGAACGCCAGGTATATCGTTATGTGTGGTGCAGTCGTTACCACCTGGTTCGTCAGTCGATGTTGGTGTTGGCTGTGCGGGAGGGGTGGGGTGGGCATTCCTGATGTGTTTACACGGGCTCGGGTGCTGTTCTGGGTCTCGTTGTGTCAGGGGTTCGAGTTGGGTGGGGGGCACAATATTTTAAGTATTTATTATGTTCCGTTCGGTTTAGCTTTCTGGGGAATTTTGGTGTTTGTCGGGAGGCAGCGGTCTGCACCCCTCCTGTTTACTCTTGGGCGGTGGCCATTCTTCGGGAGGTCTGCCGTTGTCCGGGTTTCATGGCCTTGTCGGTTAACGCGGTGTATAGGGTTTTATTTCGTCATGTTCCGCCGAGGGTGGAGGGTTTGTTCCCGTGTTGGGATTGGGGGAGGTGTGGGCGGCGTTGGGGGCTCGGTTTCTGGCACCGCAACAGCGGGAATTGTTGTTTCGGTTCTTGCATTTGTCATTGGCGACGAATGCACGGTTGTGTATGCTGGGTTTGCGTGCCTCTGACGCGCGTGTGCACTGTGGCCTCCCAGAGACACAGTTACATGTCTTTTACTTTTGTGAGCGGTTGCGGGGCTTGCTTGATTTGTTTCGGGACGTGTTGGTTGAGGTTTGTGGGCCGGGGTGTCTGGATGGCCTTTAGAGGTTTTTGTTTTTGTCCTTTCTGCGGGGGTCGAGCCAGGTGCAAAATACGTTATGTCTTCTCGTTGCTGACTTTGTGTATTGTGTGTGGGTGGGTCGGAGGGAGGGTTATGGGGTTGCTAGGCTCTTGGGATTTTTGAGAGGCCATTTGCGGTTTACAGGGTGGTGGGTGCAGCGTGCATTTTCCGGGCGAGTTTGATGGTTGGTTCATGGGTGGGTATGTGCGTGGGGTTGCTTTTGGGGGAGTGATTGTGGGTCGGGTTTTCGGTTGTTGCTTGTGGGTTGGGGGGGTGGGTCTGCTTCGTTTTTGTCTTCGGTTCTCGGCCTTCAGGTTGGCGTCCTCGGGGGGGGGGGCTGGGTGTGTGTGTGGTTGCTCCTGTGGTTGTGTGTTCGGTTGTGTGGGAGTGTGTGTGTGTGTGTGGGTATGCTTCTTTGCTGGCTCCTGCGTGGGCTGTTGTTTGTGCCCTGTGTGGGTTGGTGCAGCTGTTTTGTTGCTACTTTTATTGCTACATTACTGCTCGCCCCTGGTTATTTCTTGGGGTTGTCAATGTGGTTGTGCCTGGGCCTTGGCCGTAATTTGTTTTATGTTACTTATGTAATTTGTGTGCAGTGTGAGTCTGCTTTGTGTTTTTTATGTGCTTGTGTGCAACTTGTATGTGTGTGTGTGTGTGTATTGGTTTATTCTGTGTACGCTTATTGTGTCTTTCTATGTACGTGTCCATGTGTTTGTTGTGTGTCCATTGTTATGTTTGACTTTGTATTCAGACTCATGTACCTGGCGTTTCTAGGTTCTTGTTTTGTGTTGTTTTCTTTTGTGCCTGTGTTTATTATTATGTTCTAATTGTATTGTTCTTGTTATTATGTTTTCCTTGTTTTGTTCTTGTTATTGTGTACTTGTCTTGTGTACTGTGCTATACTTTGTATATTTCTTTTACATAAAAAAAAACTTCTTCCACCACCCATTAATCTCACTGTCAATTTTGTCATCCTCCAACTATTCAGAGTTTTCAATTACTTCTCATCTTATTACAATAAATATATCTATACCTTCCATAATTGTTTTTAATGAACTTTTAACATCAAAATTACCCACATTATTAAAGTAGCAAATTAAACTCACAGCAACTTCAACAAGAAAACTGCTGCAGCATTCTCCATTGGTGATATTTCTTCCTCCCAAAGCTTATCCAACTCATCAATTACCGAGTCTAGAGTGGGTTCAGTCTTTTCCTGAAAGTAAGCAAGAGTAAATATACAACAAATGGAGCATGTTTTATTTGCTCAATTTGTCTTAATTTTGATACAAGGAAATATTACTATTGCTGAAAGTTAATGCAGATACTAAAATTCCTCCTGTTACAGTATGTTAAATAAAACATATCCTATCAGTAAATTGTAACAAACTCGTACAGCGGACTTCAACATACAGAAAATCCACCTAACCACGTGCTAATATAGTACTGAACATAATAACGCAATTACTATAGTTCTCTACATTGTTATAAATATTGCAGATTTTTTATAGTTTTCCAGACTGGACTCAAGTTACCAAGCTGTAAGATGGCAAGTAAAGACAAAGCTAACCCTCCTCACCGGAACATTCTTATTTATATTAGAAATTCTTACACTTTACTTTCCTGAATGACACAAAATTTAAAAAAAATAAAATGAACATAAGAATTAAGGAGTTCTGCAGCAAGTTTGTTAGCTCATACAAGATGGTTCATTTACTACTACGCCACTCAACATTATATTTATCCGATTTAACTATTGAGTCCTGTTAAACTACATTCATCCACAACCTATTCCTTAACAGCTACTTTCCTATATAATAAACAGTACTTATCTAGTTTGTATTCAGTTTTCCAGGTACTTTCCTTTATGCTTGGTAAACAGTATTTATCTAGCTTGTTCCCAGTTTTGTAAGTACTTTCCTTAGAGTGTGGTGGCAACCACCGGCCGGGTCGGACGTTCCCCTGGTTTCCCTGCTGGTGTTTACATTGGGTGATTGTTGGTTGCCCTGACGGGTGGTTGTTTGCCACTGCAGGGTGACTTTTTCAGTCAAGTTTGGGGACTTACCTGCCGCCACTAAGGAGGAAGGACTCGGCTGGGCTGACTTTTACCTGTCAGGTGGATACTGGTGTCGTTAGCAACACTCTGTTTGCAGTTATGGGTGTGAAAGTGGAAGACCTCGTCGGTCTACAGGTTGTTCGTGACGACAGAGTAGTTGTGAAGTTCGCCAAGAGTGGCTTGTTCCGGAGGTTTCTCGACCAGTATGAGGACAAGGTGGTGGGGCTGAGCAACGGTCTTGGCTCTGTGACTGTGACGAATTTGAGCGTGGAGTACACATACATGTCTATTAAGAATGCGCCGTTTGATATGTCTGAAGATCTTCTCCGTTGGGCTCTTGCCAAGTATGGGCGTGTGGACTCTATTCGTGTCTGTAAATACACAACCGGGGACGTCAAGGGACTCGGTAATGGTTACAGAACAGCTAAGATAGTTCTTCATGGGAATGTGCCTTCTTCTCTTGCGCTTGGTGGCTTTACGGTCTGCTTCTCCTACCGTGGGCAGACTCGGACGTGTTTTAAATGTGGCCGCGTTGGACATTTGGCTGCTGCCTGCGACACTCGGATGTATGATTGGGTAAATGTGTTTCATGAAGCAGATTTTCCTCCCTTGCCCGATCTGAGGATGTCTCGGTTGTGGATGATATCCCTTGTGAGAGGACGGCCGCGGTGATGGGTGCCGCTCCAGTTAGTGCGGTTGGTGGTGTGGGTGTCGAGGTGGTGGGGGGTGTGGACCTGCCCCCACCGTCGGCTTCCTAGCCTCCGACGGCCCCGTCTCCAGCTCATGTGTCGCCTGAAGAGTGTGGGCCTGTACCCCCTGTGGATAAGGCTGATGTTTTTCCGGATCGTGTGTTGCCCGGGGACTTGCGGAAGGCAAGGAGTGTGTCGCCCCCTCGTGGGTGGGCTGCAGAGTGTGAAGATGTGGAAGATGATGTGATGGAGGGGCCTGTGCGGCCTCCTGTGACGCCTACGGTGCCTGCCTGCTGCTGGTGCCTCCCCTCCTTGGGAGGTTGCCACTAGTGAGCAAGACCTCGTGGTGGTCCTCACGAAAACTGTACGCTGGGAGGCCTCTGATCCTGTGCCCGGTGGTAGGGGCCCTGGCAAATGTGCATTCCCTGTGGTTCCCCCAGGGGTGAAGAACCGTGTGTCTATGACCTGTGTGGCTACCCTTGTCCATCCCCTGGTGCTCGTACCCCTTGTGTTGCACCTCTCCCTGTGGTATCGGCCAATGGAGTCCCGCTCGATGCGTCGCAGACTTTGGAACTTACTGTGGATTGCCGGGTGTATCCGGCGCCGTGGTGCCCCTATACTATTTGGGTGCCGAGGGTGAAGTGTTTTGTTTATGGGGTGCCGGAGCTGATGCCTCAGCCTTGTGCGTCGCCTGGTAGACTGGTGTCTGATGATGTCAGGCTAGTTTGGGAGGCATACTGCTTGCGGTTTCCGAAGAGGGAGTTTCCCGATAAATATGCTTAGTTTTGTGCTTGCATTATATGCTCCCAGATTGATTATAACTTATTGTATTGTCTGCAATGTGGTTGTTTTGTTTGCCTAGTTTAGACCTTTGTGTACATTGTTTTGTGTTTTGTTCATACTGCAATGTGTTTTCCGTGTGTGTTAGCCTGTTATCTTCTGTGTTGTGTTTCTACTGGTGTTCTGTGTGCGTGTGTGTGTGTGTGCTTCTGGTGTGTTTTTTTTTATTTTTTTGCCAGGTCCTGTGTGTTACGGTTTTTATTCATGTGTGTCTGGATTGTGGATGCCGTTGTTTCACGGTTCCTGTGTGTTCCGGTCGAACGATCACGTGTTTCTGTACTGTGTGTGCCGGGTGTTCCGTGGGTTGTGTGTGTGCATTTAAATTTTTTACTTTGTACCTATGCTTATGAATGTTTATTTTTCGCCATTGTGTGGTTTTTAATGAATGTAACTTGGCGCGCCTCGTCTGGGTTGTGCAGTTTATTATTGTGTTTTCTAGTGTATTTTGCTTGTTTCATGGGTTCTCATTTACGTTTTGCGCTATGTACATTGTCCACTGTGTTTTTATTCTTCACGTATGTTCAGCTTTTGGTGTGTCATCTTTACTGTATTTGTTCTGTGTTGTTTGCATGTCAATTGGTGTAATGTTGTTGGGTGGTATGTGCTGGTGTAAGGTTCCTCTTTTGGTGCTTCGGTGCCTTAATTTAATGTTGTAATGCTTTCCTTGTCATGTATTTGTTTTATAAATAAAAAAGAAAAAAACAGTACTTTCCTTTATGCTTGTTAAATAGTATTTATCTAGCTTGTACCCAGTCTTGCGGATACTGACCAGCTACGACACTTTCACAACCCTGTTATAATCTCCCTTGTTCTTTATGTGGGAACCTCGGTCATATTCTGGCCTTGTCCTGCCTTCTCCAGCGAGTGTTAAGCGAGTCATTAAGCTGTCCATTCTGTAGGCTAGCGACCACAACTGTACAGTGCAGTTCAAGGTTAGCCTCATCGGTGTTAGACATAACTGAAGGATGACATTGTCTAGTGCTGATGATTCTTACCATAAATCCCAGCACCCTGGCTGCTTATTTCCTGCATTGATGTACTGCTGCTTTAGCCTTGCTATGACTCCATGACTGCATTATTGTCCATGACTGTATTGATTGATAAAGTATACAACACCCTTTGTCTTTAAATAGGTAAAGGAATTTACATTTTTCAATGTTAACTGTTTTTGTCCTTTTTAGAGACACAGCTGGACTTTGATAAGTTTTTGTTAAATTCTTCCAAGTATTCTCTTACATCCACTACACACGCCACCTTTGTCAACCACAATCTTGCTTACATTACTTTTCACTCCAATATCCAAGCAGTCTTCCATCACTTCGAAACATTCCTTTGCCTCTCAGTTACCTGTTTTTAATGTCCAGTCTATTCCCGAGATTAAACCCTCCAGTGATCCGCTCCGAGGACATTACCAGGTGGGGAGGTTGACAGGGCGTTAATGTGTCAAATGATAATGCAGATGTCCTAAGACCAGCTCAGCATAGACAGAAACCTCGCAAAGACCAAAATATTCACTACCTGGCAATCCACAACCATCAATATCCTACCATTTATGAACATTTTCCAACGTGCTCAGTTTTCCTCAAGTTCTTTTTCAAAACTGAAAAAAAGAGTACGAAGTTTCAACTATTTCTATATGGTTATGATGCCATCCTTTCTTGTTGGCCGGGATTACCTATTGTCCACGAATTTCCAACTATCTTCCTGGATAACATCATCCCTCATATTGTCAGTCTGATCTCTGGTTGGATTTTTTTTTTTGGCAGGGAAATTCCTGCGTGGGCCCTAAGCCTCTGGCTGGCCCACTAAGTGTTGCTTGTTTTTGTTTTACTTGGGCGGAGTGTGAGTATTTATGACTCGTATGGTCGCTTCAGTAAGATTTTGCCCCATGTGTTTAACAACTTCTTCTGCTCTGTTGAATCTAAGTTGAAATTTTAATGGGTTTGTAACTGTACACTGTGTTAGATAATGTTCCAGTGGTTTGTCGGGCATTTCTCCACATTACTGATATTTCCTCTCATCTTCTGGAGGGTTGGAGGTGATGACGTACGCCGTTATTGATAGAGTAATTTACCGGCTAGACACTGAGATACGTTCACAAGAGCGCACCTTACATGTAATGGCATGAATCAATGACATAAACAATGGATATATAAATCATTTGGTGAAGCCTGATAACCCAACCCACACATGGAAAGAAAGAAGAGCGACGATGTTTCGGTCCATCCAGGAACTTATCAAGTCGCACAGGGAGATCATAACGTCGTCATATTTCTTTACTCATCATATGTGTGAGTTTCGATATTAATGTTCATCAGAGAATAAGTCACATTTATTAATGTGATTTATTCTCTGTAAACCGCCTTATTAACCTATTGTCTACCAATATAGTAATCGACAAATTGCAAATGTGTCAAATAGCATTACTAAAACTAATATTTTTGCTATTTTAAAAATGGAAATGGGTAGAGTATTTGTATCCAATAATATTGACTCCTGTATACAGTAGTCATTATAAGTGGGTGTAAATACTATAATGAATAAACAGTGAATGAGATGAGTAGCAAACGGATTCTTTACCGAGAGAAAACGGACTGGTCTGGTATTTACTATGATAACACGAGGCATCATCAACATTTATTTACTACGCTGATATATACATAAAGCTTTAGTCCTTTGTGTATAGTGTATAGACACTGAGTTTGTTTACTTTAGGCTGGAATTATGCTCAGGACTTAATATAAGTACACATACCTGACACTTACCCAAGTTAGTGACCTTGCAAGAACATAACATCCACACACCAAAATTGTTACAAAATACACTGCTGGTATTGTAATAATATAAGCATAAGTTGTAATCTAGTAAACCTCCAGAGGTTGACAGGAAGTAACCAAAACACCGAACCATATTCTAAATAAAATGTCTAAATTGATAAGAGAGAATATCTGTGTGAGGCTGGCGGTCAGACAGTTGCGGTCAGTGTCACGCGACTTAACAGTGAATTGTGGTTGTATTGCGAGGGCCATAGGATGGCTGGGGACGACCCCTATGTTCGTCTTTAAGTAGGACAGGCTCCTCCTGCAACAACCAGCAACCTATGTCCGTCTTTAAGTAGGACTGGCTCCTCCTGCGACAACCAGCAACTCCTTGCAAGTCTGGAATGTGGGTTTGATTCTCCAGTGTTTTCCAAGAGATGTCTCGGCTGCCTTAGGTATTATCGACGTTGCGTCAACGTCGAATACATTGATCCAACATCGATAATGTTGACTGAACGCCGATAATGTTGGTTAAGAGCTACTTGAGCAGATTTCATCCTCTGAGAGAAAGAACGGGAAGGTAAAATGGAAATCTAATGTAGGGAAGAAAATGGGAGAGGGAGGTAGAATGAGAAGACTGTAAGGTAGGGAGGGAGGTAGAATGAGAAGACTGTAAGGTAGGGAGGGAGGTTGAATGAGAAGACTGTAAGGTAGGGAGGGAGGTTGAATGAGAAGACTGTAAGGTAGGGAGGGAGGTTGAATGAGAAGACTGTAAGGTAGGGAGGGAGGTTGAATGAAAAAGTGAGGAAGGTAGAATGGGAGTGAGAGACAAACGGACAGAAACCTGCCCACTGAACGGTAATGCCTCCTGTCGGTCATAACACGAATTCTTAATAAACGGATATAAATAAAAAATAAAAATGTCGGAAGAAAATGCAGGAACTGAGGAAACGATTGTGTAATACCTGTTATCAAAAACTTTAGGTTGGATAGAGTATATTATATGTTTGTAAACAGTGTGTAAAGTTGGAAGGAAATAAGATAAAGATAATGATTCTAATTAATATTTACTTACCTCTTCCTGCTGTTTCACAGTTTTCTTCTTTTTCTCACTGCAATATAGATAAATAATTGTTAAGAGATTATTTATCAGAATATGAACTTTTAAATTGTGCTGTCAAATAGTTAGCTTAATTGTAATAGTGATGCCAATAAGTGATGGAGTCTCTTTATGAGAATATCCCAAACACTCACACCAACACTGACTATTAAGAAACATCAAGACTGCACTACATCATTAGGTCTGGCATACAGTCCTTCTTCAGTGCCGGTTCCTACAATTATATTTTGTTTAGATTGTAAATACATGACAACCAAGTCTATATTTTACGAATACTTTTGTAGCAAATGGAATTAAGGAAGGTCTTGAGGCTACATAATTCAATATTTCGTCATTGAAGATCTTCATAGTTCCTTAATGGTACTGACACTTTTAATGAGAGCTGTTCCCGAGATGTAATACAATGATGAAATCTATTCCTGAAATTGACTACCATGATAGTCACTATTCCTGAAATTGACTACCATGATAGTCACAAGGTCTGGCATACAGTCTGGTCAAGGTTTGGTCAATCTCTTTCTGCGATTGACTAAAATAATGGAGGCTAATCCTAAGCTTAACATCCCCGATGGAGTTTGTGCCTAAGATTGACGATTATGATGGAGGCTGTTACTAGGATCGACTACCAGGATGAAAGTTGCACCTAAGATTGATTACCATGATGAAAGCTATACCTAAGATTGACTATCATGAGAAAATCAAATGGAGAAATGAGATGACAAACCAGGGATTAAGGAACTCCCAGCCGCGCATCTTACCCCAGTACCACGACCTATTGTCAGTTATACTCCCTGGGATTTCACTCAATTATGTAGCTACAGTGGAGATTGACTACACGGTGATGAAAGAAATGTTGCATATTCTCATGTCTGGATTTGTTTTCTTGACTCATATTGACGCATCACCGACAGAAATATGATGAACAGATAAGTAACGCTTTCCTGGGCCATTTCTTGGACTATTTCTTGGACTTCCTTGGATTGTTTATCTAGACCTTACACAACTTAAGAATGTTAACATTGATGTTACCGGCATTCATACTGCAATTATATTTCAACAACCTTAACATTAGCAGTTAACAAGGAACAATCAGTATGTATATTTACTATATACGCGGAAGCGAGTCAGTAGATGTGATTAAATAATCCTCGTCATAATGACAGATTTTTCAACATGGAAAAGTTTAATGTGTAGCGCTGTGCGATGGATGAATTGCTCGGTGTTACCAGCCAAGGGATGGCTGGGAACTTAGGACAAGGATATGGGGAAGTATACATGGCTGGGAACTTAGGGCAAGCTTATGGGGAAGTATACATGGCTGGGAACTTAGGTCAAGGTTATGGGGAAGTATACATGGCTGGGAACTTAGGGCAAGCTTATGGGGAAGTATACATGGCTGGTAACGTCAGGTCAAGGTTATGGGGAAAGTATACATGGCTGGTAACTTCAGGTCAAGCTTATGGGGAAGTATACATGGCTGGTAACGTCAGGTCAAGGTTATGGGGAAAGTATACATGGCTGGGAACTTAGGACAAGGATATGGGGAAGTATACATGGCTGGGAACTTAGGGCAAGCTTATGGGGAAGTATACATGGCTGGGAACGTCAGGTCAAGGTTATGGGGAAAGTATACATGGCTGGTAACTTCAGGTCAAGCTTATGGGGAAGTATACATGGCTAGGAACTTAGGACAAGAATATGGGGAAGTATACATGGCTGGGAACTTAGGGCAAGCTTATGGGGAAGTATACATGGCTAGGAACTTAGGACAAGGATATGGGGAAGTATACATGGCTGGGAACTTAGGACAAGGATATGGGGAAGTATACATGGCTGGGAACTTAGGACAAGGATATGGGGAAGTATACATGGCTGGGAACTTAGGGCAAGCTTATGGGGAAGTATACATGGCTGGTAACTTAGGACAAGGTTATGGGGAAGTATACATGGCTGGTAACTTAGGACAAGGTTATGGGGAAGTATACATGGCTGGTAACTTCAGGACAAGTCTATGGGGAAAGTATACATGGCTGGTAACTTAGGTAAGGTTATGGGGAAGTATACATGGCTGGGAACTTAGGACAAGGATATGAGGAAGTATACATGGCTGGGAACTTAGGACAAGGTTATGGGGAAGTATTCATGGCTGGGAACTTCAGGTCAAGGTTATGGGGAAAGAATACATGGATGGTAACTTCAGGAGAAGGTTATGAGGAAAGTATACATGGATGGTAACGTCAAGTCAAGGTTATGGGGAAAGTATACATGGATGGTAACTTGAAGACATGGTTATGGGGAAGTATACATAACTGGTAACTTCAGGACAAGGTTATGGGGAAAGTATACATGGCTGGTAACTTCAGGTCAAGGTTATGGGGAAAGTATACATGGATGGTAATTTCAGGACAAGGTTATGGGAAAAGAATACATGGCTGGTAACGTCAGGTCAAGGTTATGGGGAAAGTATACATGGCTGGTAACTTCAGGTCAAGGTTATGGGGAAAGAATACATGGATGGTAACTTCAGGACAAGGTTATGAGGAAAGTATACATGGATGGTAACTTCAGGTCAAGGTTATGGGGAAAGTATACATGGCTGGTAACTTCAGGTCAAGGTTATGGGGAAAGAATACATGGATGGTAACTTCAGGAGAAGGTTATGAGGAAAGTATACATGGATGGTAACGTCAAGTCAAGGTTATGGGAAAGTATACATGGATGGTAACGTCAAGTCAAGGTTATGGGTAAAGTATACATGGATGGTAACGTCAAGTCAAGGTTATGGGGAAAGTATACATGGCTGGTAACTTCAGGTCAAGGTTATGGGGAAAGTATACATGGCTGGTAACTTCAGGTCAAGGTTATGGGGAAAGTATACATGGATGGTAACGTCAGGTCAAGGTTATGGGGAAAGTATACATGGCTGGTAACTTCAGGACAAGGTTATGGGGAAAGTATACATTTGCTCATATTTACCACAATGTCACTGGTGTATGGTGGGCCAGAAAAAATGTGGTCTTATAAATTAATCTTAAAAATGAGAGAAAAGACAAGTGGTCGATTCAGGGAAATTATGCAAATCTTACACTTCAACGATCAATATTGTTATAAATAAATGTTAGCTACGCTTGAGTCTGCAGCAGTATAAATGTTATCAATAAATATTAGTTATGTTTGAGGTAGCAGCAGTGTAAATCTGTATAAATAAAAATGGAAATGTTCGTTTGTTCAAAATCGCTAATCTCCGAAAGTTCTTCACCGACTGCCTTGAAATTTCCATTCGCATCCGAGCAGGTTTTTATATACATACTACATAGATGTCACGTCTGTGATGGGAAAAAACATGCTTTTTTTGAAAAACTGTGTTTTTGAAATGTTTTTTTCATGTGAGGGAAATCTTCGAAACCTCTTAGCCGATTGCTTTGAAATTTTTACACAACGTTGCATTCGAATAGGCGAGTGTTTTTATATACCTACTACACACATGCCTCACCTGTGAAAAGAAAAAAAACATGTTTTTTTTTAAACAGCGCCATCTGTAGGACGTTTGACCAACTCACCTTTAATCTCCGAAAGTTCTTACCGATTCCTTAAAAATTTTGACACAACGTTCCAATCATACATGCGTGATTTTATATACCTACTCTTTAGATACCACACCTGTGATCGATAAAATTAATTTTTTTTGAAAAACAGCGCCATCTGTTGCACGTACGAACAACACACACTATACAAATATGTTACAATTCCATTTAAATGTTTCCTATTGCATTGATAAATTTAATTTTCATAGATTTTTATTTATTTTCATTTTGATTTAATTATTTTGTGTGACATTGCGTTGGAATTGAGCTGTGTCGTTTACCATACTGCTTATTTATGGGGAATTGTTTATTTGTTTCTTTTTTCATTGTTTTTCATTTCGTTTATTAACTGTTCTGCTTATTTTTTCAGTGCAATTGGTGGTGAAATTGAACTGTGTGGATTGATCTGTGTTTGAATATAAATATTTCGTTAGTATTTTTTGTTTTTGTTTAGAAAACAAGAAAATGAACAACACGTTTATTTCACAGCAGCAAATGTGCAACAAACAGCTATGAATCCACCGGTTACCAAGTTAACTGCTTTCTACACGTTATGTCAAAATGACGTGTTTGCAAAAACACTTCTGAATTCGGAAGTGCCTACGTATTACACATGGAATGCCAGTACAAAATCATTTGACCGACGCAAACGAGGAGAGCGAGTCGACGGACAACCTGGCATATCAAATAAACTATGATAGGAAGACTGGTACACTGTGCATCCCAATCAATATGAATGCTTCTTTCTTCGCATGCTGTTGGTAAATGTGCCCGGTCCAACGTCTTTCCAGCAATTGAGATTTGTCAACAGCGTTACACACGCCACTTTCTGTAGTGCATGTCAAGCTCTCAGTTTATTGGAGAACGACCGACACTGGGATGTATGCATTAACATGCGTCCAACACGTCACATCCTAATCAAATTTGTGCATTGTTTGCAATCATATTGACCACCTGCTCTCCTTCATCTCCAACAGAGTTATGGGAGAAATATAAATCGCACATGGCTATAGATATTATCCGTCGAATACGCAAGGAAAATTAAATATGACCATGGATTTCACAGCAAGATCTACAAGAAGCGTTCATAATGATAGAAGATTTGTGCTTATAAATCGCGAATAAAGTTCTCAAACATTGGAAAATGCCATCACCGAATTGATCTGCTGCTGTTCGTTCGATGTAGAATTGTGTCGAAACAAAATTACAACAATGGGTGATCTGTTGTCGTATGTGCAATCAAATATTCCTAAGCTAACGCATCAGCAAAAAGGCATTTACAATCAAATAATTCAAACTGTCAATAATGGGCTTAGAGAAATCTTAGTGCGCCAGGAGGAACTGGTAAAACCTTCCTAATTAGGATTGATTCTGGCAGCATTTCGTTCACAAAATGGCATAACCTTAGCTCTTGCATAGTCCTGAATAGCTGCGATACTGCTACCAAATGGAAAGAACTGCTACTTCTGATTGAAATTGCCATTGAAAAATGCAATTCATTGAAACTCCCACGTGCAACATTTCCAAAGGATCTGGCATGGAAAAAGTATTGCAGAAAGCAAACTTATTGTTTGGGAGAATGTACAATGGCCCACAAAAAAAATCGCTCGAGGCTCTGATTGATCACTACAAGATGGGCGTAGAAACCTCAGACCATTTGGGAACGCATTAATATGCTTGCAGGAGATTCAGGCAAACATTACCTGTAATTCCTCGATTGACACCAGCGGACGAAATAAATGCTACACTGAAATACTCTACTTTGTGGCGCCACGTAAAGGCGTTAAAATAAATACAAATATGCGTGTCCAGCTTCGAACGATATATCAGCTGAGATATTCTCATACAATTTCTGGAAATTGGGAACGGAAACGTGCCTGTTGACCTGACTTAGGACGAATTTCATTGCCTCATAAACTTCTAGAATTTAATGACGTCAAAAGAAGAATTGGTTGAAAAAGTATTTCCCAATATTCAAACAAATTATAAGAATCACAATTGGCTGAGTGAACGAGCTATTCTTGCGGCCAAGAACAAAGACGTCTACGAACTAAAAAATATATTCAGTCTAACATCCAAAGTATGGCAGCAAATACAAGTCCGTCGATACTGTTGAGGAAGCAGATGAAGCGGTTAATTATCCAACAGAATTGTTGAATTCATCGATCTACCAGGGATACCAACACACGTACGTCAAAAAAAAAAAATCAACAACAACGTCGCAGAAGCAACAATCTTAACAGGACCTTTCAAAGGTGAAGATGTCCCATTCCTCGCATTCCTATTATTCCAAACAGATATGCCATTCAACTTAAGAGATTGTAATTCCAATTCGATTGGTGTTTGCATCACCATCAACAAAGCTCAGGGCCAATCTTTAGAATTGTCCAGTATATATCTAGACATGGATTGTTTCGTCTCATGGACAATTTTATGTTGAGTGTTCTAGAGTCGGCNGTGTTTTGACATTTTTTGTGGAGGCTATTGATACTCGTACTCGGCAAAAATTATTATTCATTAATTAATATACGCAAACATAATTTTTTTTAATATAAGTAAAAGCATAATCTACTTAATATATGTAAATATAACATGAAAAGTAAATTATAGGAAGTAAATATAAAGTAACAATATTAGTGAAATAACTGAACTAAATGATGATGTATAACCTGCAATTAACGAATAATTAGGCTTCACTGGGAATTAAGCTAGTTACAGTACAAAGTGAAACAGGTAAAGTAACAATATGGTAATTTACAAAACTACACATAAGATAATAAGTAAATTAACTACAACCCACATGAACATAACTAAGTTAAAGTCCACATTAAAGGATAAAACTTATCAGTATTTAGCGTCCACTGAACAAGCCTAAATACTGATAAATAATAACAAATGAATAAGGTTGTTGGCCAAGCATCAGGTAGCACAGTCAACAAACATCTTAGGTTCCTAACACTGGGTAGGCACCTGGCCCAAGCACCTGAGAGGAGCACAGCGAGAGTAACATGTTAGCAGTTATGAACGCCATAAGGAAAAGATACCTGTGGTTGCTAGCGTACATGGACAGTAAGCAAAGGCGCGTGTGCACTGTGGGGTTGAAAGTCCAGTGTAGTCCCCGAAAAGTCATGAGGTTCTGGCATGGAGGTTTTGACTTTCACAACATCAACTCCTACCAGCAGGGACACGAAACCGGAGCTGCAGTTAAGCAGGAAACTCTGTATATAGTTGGAGGCTCTCAAATGGGTGTTCGACTTTACAAACAGAGATGCTAGCCATTCAAAAGGCTTTGGAACATGCTCTTGCTCACCACCAACGACATGTTATCATACATACAGATTCGAGAACCGCCATTGAAACCTTGCAACAAGACCACATATGTGATAACATACATCTGATCACAACTGTCATATCATTAATGCAAACACTCAAACGACAAGGCCGATGGGTCCTTCTCAACTGGGTGCCAAGTCATGTGGGAATCATAGGAAATGACATTGCAGACGAAGCTGCAAAACTTGCAACTAAGAGAAGAACTGTAGACATTTGCATACCACAGAGTCTGTCACAGATTAAGAGAGTAATTAGAAGCAGGGCAATGCAAAAGTTGTACAGTGACCACAACTCAGCAGTTGCAACATCAGGATCTGCGGGTTGGTACAGGAATTCAACCAACTACGAACCACTTATGTTAATGAAGGGGAGCAGTAGAGCAACAAAGGTACACTTACATCGCATCAGGCTTGGATACCCATATGCATCGGAAATAGGCTTACAGGTTCCGGAAGATGAGAGGAAATGTCAACACTGTGGAGAAATGCCCGACAGACCTCTGGAACATTATCTAACACAGTGCACAGTTACAAACCCATTAAGATTTCAACTTCAATTCAACAGAGCAGAAGAAGTTGTTAAACACATATGGCAACATCTTACTAAAGCGACCATACGAGTAATAAATACTCATACTCCGCCCAAGTAAACTAGAAACAAGTAACACTTAGTGGGCCAGCCAGAGGCTTAGGGCCCGCACAGGGATATCCCGTCAAAAAAAAAAAAAAAAAAAATCAACTCGTAGCCAGTTTAACGGGTTTATAAACTTATGTGTGAAAAAGTAATTATCAAAAGAAGGTGCCAAGCTGGGACGGCTATGTAGTACCATCAAATATGCAGGATATTCAAGAGACGCTAAATATCAGCCGTCAAAGATTGAGGAAAGATGTACACGTTCATACGTACTTGCATTATTTCTATATGAATCCGGGTCCAGAACATTCAGCAATGATATGCACGACTGTATGAGGGACAATGCAGTTTGGCCAATAAGGAGCAGGGCAGTGCCCCATTAAATGTCAGTGAGTTAAATGTGTATGGCCAGTATGTAACCTCACCAGAGACGTTTCCCACCGCTGGTTACAGTGGTAGATGGAAGGCCATGGGGACACGCTACCCTTTAGAGCACACAGTTTGTTACCAGTAACAGACGACCAACGACCCTGCCAACTGGCAAGAAATATATAACTACATAGAAGTCTAAATAAGGAACATCTTTAAGGGAGATGGGACAAGTGCAGATAACCTCCTTAGCAGCAGCATATGCATGCTGATTTAAGGACACACTAATATGGCTGGGAAACCAGCAAAACTCCATTGTTTAAAATCTGCTGGAGATAAGAAACATCCAATGTTGAATTTCGACTACCAAAGGAAAGACTAGAATAAAGGACTCCAGAGCTATGAGGGCACTGCAAGAGTTAACTGCAACAACAAAGGAAGATTGACAGCAAGAAAGCAGTTGACATAGCACATACAAAATAGCATAAAGTTCTGCCGTGAGGATGGTAGTCTCTGGAGGCAGGCGACTCACATAGGTATGGTCAGGAAAAGCCACAGAGTAGCCTTTACTGACTGCAGACTTGGAACCATTTGTGAAGACAGAAATGAAGAGGGAGTGTGAAGAAGAGTGTGTAAGCAAAAAGCATTTCAGAACTGTAGGAGGGGTAAAAGCTTTAGTTACATGGGTCAAGGTTTTATCAAACTTTGGAAGGGAGACCCTCCATGGGGGCCAGATTGGAACGTCACAAGGAGAAATATTGGTAACACAAACCGAAAGAGAACCTTGCAAGTGAGACTACCGTACAGAAAGAGGTAGGTGGTGAAAGGGAACAGGGACCACAGGAGGGATAAAGGTCAAAGTACAATATAAGCGAGAGTGAGTGTTGTCGGGACCGCGCAAGGTACTGGTATCTTGTCTCGACAGGATGTCAGTTTCAACATACAGGTTTAGGGTAGGAGCCAAACGTAAGGCACCAGAGCAGAAGTGTAACCCAGTATTGTGCAAAGCATGAAGACTGCGAAGAGTAGGAGAGGCAAGTGAGTAAGCAGGAGTAATCGAGTAAGCAGACGAGTAAGCAAAAATAATTGAGTTCAGATAGCACGAGAGAGTAGTATAAAGAGAGGAGCATGCACTTATCTGGTCCCCAAGAAGAGACAAGACCTTAGATAAGTTAAGGGCCTTAGAGCATTCAACTCGGAGGTAAGAGATACGAGACGACCAAGACAAACGAGTGTCAAACATTAACCCTTTAGTTGCGCAACACATCATATGATGAGTTGAGTGACTTGCAGTAACTTGCACTCAACATCATATGATGTTTTGGAGTACTGCGCAAGATTTGAAAGGCCCGCGGGGTATAGGGGGTCTCCATACGCTGCCCAGGGGCTATTGTAAACAGCCGCCATTTTGAAAAAAATCCAGCTCACACTACCATTGCATGGGAGGTCTCAGTTGCCCAGCAGCCACCATGTCGAGCACACGGCCGAACGCTTCCCGGGCACGCACCACGCAATCATTCACCCAAAAGCAAATAACCAGTGAATTATTTTCTGATGGTGAAGAAAGTGATTTTGATGACTCTGACATTGATAAAGACTACACACAAGTGACCGATGATGATAGCACGGACAGTGAAATGAGATACCATGAACAAACGCCTTCCTGATAGGGAGGCCTATTTTTTTTTTTTTTTTTTTTTTTTTTTTTTTTTTTTTTTTTTTTTTTTTTTTTTTTGAGATATATACAGGAGTTGTTACATTCTTGTAAAGCCACTAGTACGCGTAGCGTTTCGGGCAGGTCCCTGGAATACGATCCCCGCCGCGAAGAATCGTTTTTTCATCCAAGTACACATTTTACTGTTGCGTTAAACAGAGGCTACAGTTAAGGAATTGCGCCCAGTAAATCCTCCCCGGCCAGGATACGAACCCATGACATAGCGCTCGCAGAACGCCAGGCGAGTGTCTTACCACTACACCACGGATATGCTCACCCATGCCACCTCTACCAGTGTCTACTCAAATTCACCCTCGACCACACAGTTCCTGTGCTTATTTAGAGTCTGAGGATATTTTTGGTGACGAGTCAGAGGAAGGTGACTCTTTTTCTGGTTTTAGTGAAGACACTATCAGAACATAGTGTTACCGAGCCTGGTGCCAGTACCAGTGGTGTTACTGGGCGAGAATTTGTCGCGTCAGCAGCGTCTCGCCCAGCCAAACGCCACCGCATGGTACAACATGAGGCACCAAGAGCTTCATGTTTACGTGCTTCCACCTCACGTGCACGTAGCAGCCGTACTGTGCGTAGACGGGCTTCCGCTCCTGGTCCACGGGGTGCATTGCTTCCTCGCCGTGGTGCCCCTGTTGCTTCCCCTGCGTCTCGCAGGACACCAGGTGCACTAGTGTGGAGTGATGGTGCTGGTTTTATTCCTTGAATTCCTGCCTCTTGTCATGTTCACAGAAAATGGTACCATCCGTTTTCTATGTGCGGCGGCTGGACACCACTAGAGGAGGTAAACAAGAGCGCACAGGACGCCTGCCAAGCTTGGGAGCCATAGTCATGTAATCGTTTATAAGTATTAAAGTCAGTAACCAGGAATGACTTTACATCAACCTTACTACCAAGACTATCTCAGCTAAATACAGACACCACACTGGCGACGAGGATGAACTGGGAACGCAGGTATTTTGTTCAACAAAACACAAGGAAGGAGCATGCTGTCTCGCCCAGAGGAGGAAGGAGAAGCTGTCTGTGAGCACCATACCCGATGCTGTATGCAACCCCATGCTGTGTGCTGACTGTTGCTGTGTGCTGATCGTTGCTGTGTGCTGGCCGTTGCTGTGTGCTGGCCAATGCTGTGTGCTACCCAAGCTGTGCTGATTGTTGCTGTGAGAGAGGAATCTGCCGACACTGTGTACGAAACGACGCTTTGATGCAGTGTACAAAACCCGATGTTTTGGTTACGAAACGACGCTCCGTGCTACAAAATTCTTCACGCTGTGAGCCAACTGCTGCCTACTGCTGCCAACTGCTGTGAACCAACTGCTGTACCTACTGCTGTACCAACTGCTGTACCAACTGCTGTACCAACTGCTAACAACTGCTGTGTTGCTGTGAGTAGGAACAACACATGTACACAAGGGCTAGGTAAGAAGTCAGTTGCTGCTGTGTTGTGCACTGTTGTGAACTTTTGCATTAAAATGCTTGTGTGCTTTGCAAAATTAAAGTAATTACAGTGAATTCTTGAATAACATATACAGTGCAGTAAGTGTTATATATTCTGAGGAACATTTTAAGTGATAAGTTTAAATTTATTCAGTAAAAATGGCAAATATACCTCAGTTTCCTGCATTTGATCCTGACTGTGACCAGACAAACCTGTCACAGAGGTGGGTCAAATGGCTTAAAAGGTTTGAAAATTTGTTGATAGTTTCTGACATCAAAAGTGCTGAAAGAAAGCGTGTCTTTCTGCTTCATTATGCAGGTGATAGAGTTTGTGACATCTTTGATACACTGAAAGATACTGGTGGTGCTAAAGATTATGACACTGCCAAAGCCAAATTAACTGAGCATTTCAAACCAAGGCAAAATACTGCTATGGAAATTATGCATTTCAGGAGAGCAAAACAACTCTCTAATGAAACTGTTGATCAATACCATACACGTCTGCAGGGTTTAGCAGCCCACTGTGAGTTTGCTGATGTTGACAACGAAATCAAACAGCAAATAATTGAAACATGCACATCTACACGTCTTCGTCGAAGAGCTCTAGAACTTGTTGATGATGAAAGTTCTCTTAACAAGATACTGGATATGGCTCGTCGAATGGAAGATGCTGCACGTGATGCTCGTGTCATGGAGTGCAGTGCCAACAACGGTTCTGCCACTGTTACTAACAGTCATGAAGTATGTAAGGTTCACCATGATCGTAGAAGATATCATGCCAAACCTAACATTAAATTGAGCCGAGAACTACATCACAACTGGAGTCATGGAAGAAGACTCAAGCAGTCACAACGACTCACATCAGAGGGTGTCAATAATAAATGTTACAATTGTGGAGGAGACTACCCACACCAAGATAATGTTTGTCCTGCACAAGGTAAGAAGTGCTATGAGTGTAGAAAACTAAATCATTTTGGTGCTATGTGTCGTTCCGCACTAAAGAAACCACAATCAATAAATAAAAGCAATGTACGAGGATCAAGTCATAGGAGTCGAGGTGGCAAACACAATATTGCACCTCAAATCAAGAATGTTAATAATATACAAGACAACATTTCATTACAACCAGTCTCAGATGACAGTGAATGTGATTATATTTATGGAGTACAATCAATCACAAAATGGAATGATCTTCCAAACAACCCAGAGACTATAGTATACATTGCTGGCATTTGTCTCAAAATTCTCATTGACACTGGATCAAACATTGACACCATTGCTGAGTGCCACTATGAAAAATTTAAAAAACAGTTCCCAAAGCTTGAAAAATACAATGGCAAAGCCACTGCCTATGCTTCAAAGGTAGCCTTACCAGTGATTGGAACTTTCACTGCAGAGATTAAGTCAAAGAATGCAATGCTCATTACTACATTCCATGTTGTTAGGAATGCAAAGGAGTCTTTACTCAGTTACAAGACTTCAACCAAATTGGGGCTACTTCAGCTTTCTAATGCTGTAGCAGTGGAATGGAATCTGCACAATGTTGATGCTATTTGTTGCTGAATTTTCTGATCGGTTTAAATCCATAGGTTGTTATACTGATAGCAAGGTACATCTGCATATCAACCCAGATGTAATTCCAGTTGCCCACCACATCGCCGACAACCATTCCATACTCGCAAGAAAGTCGATGCCGAACTGGATAGGCTGATAGAACTAGATATCATTGAACCGGTAACAGGCCCAACACCATGGGTAAGCCCAATTGTCACTCCACCAAAGCCGAAGAATCCAGATGAGATACGCATTTGTGTAGACATGCGTGTTCCCAACAAGGCAATAATGCGTGAACGCCATCCTACACCCACTGTAGATGATATGATTTACCGCTTGAATGGTGCAACTGTATTCAGCAAGTTAGATTTAAACAAGGGCTATCATCAGCTTGAACTTGATGATGAGAGTCGATTCATCACAACGTTTACGACACATCGAGGTCTGTATAGGTACAAGCGCCTGAGTTTTGGTATTAACAGTGCTGCTGAAGTATTCCAGCACATCATCAGCCAGGTATTGCAAGATATACCTAATGCTGACAACATGTCTGATGACATCATTGTTTATGGCCGTACCCAAGCTGAACACGACAAAGCTCTTCGTGCAACATTGCAACGCTTACGAGAAAAGAATTTGACGCTAAGCCGAGCAAAGTGTGAGTTCAATCAACATAAAATTGAATTCTTTGGACATGTACTTAGTGACAAAGGTCTGTCTCCAGATCCTAAGAAAGTTGCAGATATCAAGAATGCTGCACCTCCTTCAACATCCACTGAAGTACATAGTTTTCTGGGAATGGCAAACTACTGTTCTCGCTTCATTCCAGATTTTGCTACCATTACGAAGCCTCTACGTGAGCTCCTGAAGAAAATGCATCATGGTACTGGAGCGATGTCGAGCAAAATGCATTTGATGCTGTGAAAGATGCACTAGTAGAAAATGCGACTGCTGCATACTTTGATCCATCAATGGACACTGAGTTAACGGTGGATGCTAGTCCTGTGGTTTAGGTGCTGTGTTAGCCCAACACAAACCTGGTCAACCAGATTCAAGAGTAGTAATTGCCTACGCCAGCCGTTCTCTCACAGATGTTGAGCAACGATACAGTCAGACAGAGAAGGAAGCTCTTGCTCTTGTATGGGGCTGTGAACACTTCAATGTGTATCTGCTTGGTGCACCCTTCACCACGATAGTCACTGACCACAAACCGTTGGAGACCATCTTCAATAATCCAAAGTCCAAACCACCAGCTCGCATTGAGAGATGGGCTCTTCGTCTGCAACCATACAACTTTACGGTGAAATACAAGCCAGGTGCAGGCAATCCCGCTGATTACATCAGTCGACATCCTGCCAACAGTTTCACCATCACCAAGCATCAGCAAGTTGCCGAGGAATATGTACACTCTGTAACCTGTGATGCAGTCCCTAAGGCTCTCACTCTTGATGAAATCCGTACTGCAACCCTAGAGGACCCAACTCTGCAAGCAACAGTGGATGCATTGACTAAGAAAAAGTTTCCACGCATCCCACCCTCAGGAGTTGACCAAGATGCATTCAAAGCACTTGAACGCATCCAGACAGAATTAAGTGTTACGCAACAACGCGACACCGTGCTGCGAGGTACTCGTATCGTCATTCCAGCTGTTCTCCAGCAACGTGCTCTGAAGCTTGCACATCAAGGACACCAAGGTCTTGTAAGGACCAAACAGCTGCTACGAGAAAAGGTGTGGTTTCCTGGCATTGATCGTCAAGCTAAGGACATGCATGATGCCTGTGTCCCTTGCCAAGCTGCAGTGGATACTTCAAGACCAACACCTCTACAACCTTCACCACTACCTCTGCTTGCTGCACCATGGATGGAAGTATCGATGGACTTCTGTGGACCGCTACCAACTGGAGAGTACTTGATGGTAGTCATTGATGATCACTCACGTTATCCAGAAGTAGAAATCATCACTTCCACATCTGCAAAGGCTGTCATCCCGAAACTCGACAAGATCTTTTCAAACTTTGGCATTCCTGAAGTTGTCAAGACGGACAATGGACCGCCATTTAATGGACAAGACTTTGTCAACTTTGCTGAGCATATTGGATTCAAACACCGCCGTGTGATGCCACTACATCCTCAAGCAAATGGAGAAGTCGAGAGATTCATGCAACCTCTCATGAAAGCTGTACGCTGTGCTCATGCCGAAGGACGATCCTGGAAACAAGCTATGTATGCTTTTCTCAGGAACTACCGTGCAACACCGCATGGAACACTGGGCAAGTCGCCTGGCGAACTTTTATTTGGACGTCCTATGAGAATCGCACTACTGTCGTCATGCCAGCCAAGGTAACGGATAAACGTCTCGCTCAGAAGGATGCACTAGCCAAGGGCAAAATGAAAATTGCTCATGATCAACGTGCAAAGGAACAATTCATAAAGGTTGGAGATACTGTTCTCGTTAAAAAGAAAAAAGAGGGAAAGTTAGATATGCCGTATGATACAAAACCATATAAAGTGATTAGTGTAAAAGGAACTATGGTAACAGCGAGTAATAGAGATCATAGTATAACACGTAATATGGCTTATTTCAAAGTGATTCCAATAGTGTAGAAAATGATGAAGTGCAAAGTCGTGCAAAAGAAAAAGAAAAAATGAGTTATAACTCGATAAACAATTCATCGAGGGATATTTTGTATTTAAGGACTCTCGTCCAAAACGTCATGTTAAACGCCCTACACGATATGATGATTAATTGTGTTCCTATGTAATGCAAAGTATTTACTTGTTATGCTGAACTAAATTTAATATGTTTGAATAATGCAGATCTCTCATTCAATATTTTGTAACTTTGTATTACAGTTTCTTTCATGTTTGTTTAACATTGCATATGTATTTTTAACATTGAAATCCTTTGTGGTAAAGATTGTTTAAATTCTTTGTGTTTAATTAATGTTAAATGTATGCAATATCTCTTGATATGTTAATAACTTACTTTGTGTCAAATAACTTTGCTTTGTGCTACAAGCATGGTAGACATCCTGTATTCATTCTTTTTAAAGAAAAGGAGGGATGTCATGTTCACAGAAAATGGTACCATCCGTTTTCTATGTGCGGCGGCTGGACGCCACTAGAGGAGGTAAACAAGAGCGCACAGGACGCCTGCCAAGCTTGGGAGCCATAGTCATGTAATCGTTTATAAGTATTAAAGTCAGTAACCAGAATGACTTTACATCAACCTTACTACCAAGACCNCTCGAACTCCACTTCTGATTTCGCGTTTTCGCCCCTTGTGTCTGTCTCCAGGAGCCGATGCTTGGTGCTCGTCCTGGTCGTTTCGTGGCTATTCCTTTCTCTCCCCCCCCCAGCCGTTGCTGGGGCTCCTAATTCTTCTGCTCTCTTGATTCGCGCTGATGTTCCCTTTGTTCCTTTACTTTTTCCTTCGCCTCTCCATTGTTCTGCTGCCGTATCTTTGTGGGAAATGGTACACAGTTTGTTCCATTTATCTCCCCCGAGTGTCCCGCTTTCTCTTCTTCCTGATTTGAAACACCTCCTAGACTCCTTGCCGGAGCCTGTGCTCCTGCTGGGTGATTTCAATTGTCGTCATTCTCTTTGGGGTGATGTTCTGACGAATACCCGAGGTCGCCTTCTTGAGCCGTTTCTCCTCTCTTCTTCCCTGTCTCTTCTGAATTCTGGTGAGCCCACTCATTTGGACTCTCGGACTCGCACCCTTCCTGTCTTGATCTTTCTCTCTGCTCTTCTTCTCTTTACTTAGATTTCACGTGGCAGGTTCTTGATGACCTCCATGGCAGTGATCATTTCCCCATCCTTGTTTCCTTTTTCTCTTTTCGCCCTTCCCTCTCTTTCCCTAGGTGGCAGTTTGCTAAAGTGGACTGGAACCTATTTACCCTCAGTGCTGCTCTCTCTGACCTCTCCCTTCTGCCTCTCCCTCGCGCTCTCCTCCTTTTTCATGACACTGTCTTCGACGCTGCCCTCCGCTCTATTCCTCGCTCTTCGTCTCGGGGTCCACGGAAGTGCGTTCCCTGGTGGAATGCGGACTGTGCTCGGGCTGTCCGCTGTAAGCGTGCAGCCTGGAAGAGGCACCGCCGTCGGCAGACGACCGATTCTTTTCTTTTCTTTCGGAAAGCGAGTGCAGTGGCCCGTAGGCCATCCGTACGGCTAAACGTGAATGTTGGGCTTCTTATGTCTCCACAATTACGTCCGAAACTCCCCTGCCACAGATCTGGAAGTGTATCCGCAAGATAGTGGGTAAGTTCGTTCCCGATGTTTCCCCGGTCCTTCACTTCCGTGGTACTCTTGTGGCGGACCCACTTTTCTTCTGTTAGCTCTGGTCTTCATCTTCCCCAATCTTTCCTTCTTCGTAAACCTGTCCTTGAGTCTCGTCCTTTAGATTTCTGCACTCGTCTTCGACTTTCCTATAACGATCCCTTCTCTCTCTCTGAACTTCGTTCTGCCCTGGCCCTCTGTGGTTATACGGCAGCAGGCTCCGATGGTATTCATTATAGATGCTTTGCCATCTCCCTCCGTGCACGTCTCGGTATTTACTGAGTCTGTATAATCGGATCTGGGAGTCGTCGTCAGTCCCTGAGGACTAGCTCGATGCCGTTGTCCTCCCTGTTCGCAAACCAGGGTCTCTGGGAACTTCCCCTAAGGACTTTCGCCCTATTGCCCTCACAAGTTGTGTCTGCAAACTCTTTGAACGTATGGTTAACGTTTGTCTGATGTAGTTCCTGGAACACCATCACCTCTCCCTTTCTCAATTTGGTTTCCACAAGTTCCGCAGCACGACAGATGTCCTGGTGAACTTGGAGGTCTATATTCGTACTGCTTTTGCTGCGAGGACCTCCGTTGTTGCCGTCCTTTTTGACCTTGAAAAGGCTTACGACACCACTTGGCGATATCATATTCTATCCCAGCTTCATTCTTTTGGTCTTTGTGGTCATCTCCCTCCCTTTCTCCGCAGCTTCCTCTCTCGTCGTTCCTTTTGGGTGCGCCTTGGTACCGCGCTCTCTGCCTCTTTTCAGCAATACGAAGGTGTGCCCCAGGGTAGTGTTCTGAGCACTACTCATTTTCTGGTTACCCTCAATGGTCTTCTTTCGTCTCTTCCTTCAGGTGTCTTCTCCGCTCTCTATGTCAATGATCTTACCCTTTGCTGTCAGGGTGATGATTCGCCTCTCCTTCAGCGCCGGCTTCAACTTGCGATTGATGCCGTGTCGTCTTGGGCCACTGATCATGGCTTCAAGTTCTCTACTTCTAAGACTTGTGCCATGTCTTTTACTCGGAAACGGGTCGTTCTTCGTCCCTCTTTGTCACTTTATGGTCATCCCGTTGAGTACAAAGATTCCGCAAAGCTTTTGGGGTTATTCCTTGACACTCGTTTGTCTTGGTTTCCCCATATCTCTTACCTCCGTGTTGAGTGCTCTAAGGCCCTTACCCTCCTTCGAGTATTGTCCCATACTTCTTGGGGAGCGGATAGGCGCACTCTCCTTGCTTTGCATTCCTCTCTCGTCCTGTCTAAGCTCAATTATGGTTGCCCTGCTTACTCGTCTGCTTCTCCTCCTGCTCTTCGCCGTCTTGATGCTTTGCAGCATACTGGGCTACGCCTCAGTTCTGGTGCCTTTCGTTCGACTCCCGTCCTTAACTTGTATGTTGACACTGGCTTCCTGTCTCTCCAGGACTGCCGTGATCGCTTCTGTTTTCGCTATCTTGCGCGGTCCTTACAACATCCTTCCTCTCGCCTCTGTCGTGCTTTAACTTTTACCCCTCCTGCGGTTCCTGTTCCTCTTCACCACCTCCCTCTTTCTGTCTGGCTATCTCGCTTACAGGATTCTCCTTCCGTTCGGGTTTCTAATGTTTCTCCTCGTGTTGTTCCTTCTTTGCCCCTGTGGAGAGTCCCCCTTCCACAGTTTTGTACATCCTTGACTCGCGTCGCTAAAGCTTTTACCCCTCCTACGGTTCTAAAACGCCTTTTCCTTGAGCACTTTTCTTCTCACTCCCGCTCCGTTTCTGTCTTCACCGATGGGTCTACGTCTGCGGACAGTGTTGGCTACTGTTGTTTTTCCTGATCGTACTTATATGTGTCGCTTACCTCCGGAGACTGGCATCTTTACAGCGGAGCTTTATGTTATTCTCTATGCTCTTCGTCTTCTGCTTTCTCGTTGTCATTCTTCCTTTGTGGTTGTTGTTGACTCTCGTAGTGCCCTCATGGCTCTCGGGTCCTTTAATCCGGTTCATCCAGTAGTTGTCGAGATCCAGCATTGGCTGTTTCTTGTTCACAGTAAATTTAAGTCGGTTGAGTTTTGTTGGGTTCCCAGCCATGTTGGTGTGTCTTTAAATGAGCGTGCGGATGCTGCCGCCAAGGAAGCTGTCCGCTCTTGTCCCATCTCTCATAAAGGTATTCCATATTCCGACTTTTATCCGGTTATCCATTCCTCCATCCTTACCCGTTGGCAGGTTTCTTGGTCGTCTGTTACTGGTAACAAACTCCGTACTCTTAAATGTTGTGTTTCCTCGTGGCCTTCCTCCTATCACCGTAACCGGCGATGGGAAACTGCTCTGGCGAGGTTGCGTATTGGCCATACTCGCTTAACCCATGGTCACTTGATGGAGCGCCGCCCTGCTCCTTATTGTCCTAATTACATTGTCCCTCTTACGGTCGTGCATGTCATTCTTGAATGTCCTGACTTCCGGGACGAGCGTGTGTCTTGCTTTCCAACCGCCCCTCGCGGTCACCTGTCCCTCGATAGAATTCTTGGTGACTCAGATACTTTTGATATCGTTCGCCTTATGCGTTTTTGCTCTCGTATTGGCATCCTTGGTGATATTTAGCGCCCTCTGATTATTCCGCACATTTGATGGTGCTACATAGCCTTCCCGGTTTGGTGCCTTCTTTTGATAATTACTTACTTACTTCCGAGTAAAATTCATAGCACAAGTTTTAGTTGTTAAGAACTTGAAGCCATGATTGGTGACCCAAAATGACATGGCATCAATCGCAAGTTGAAGCCGCTATTAAAGGAAAGGCGAATCATCACCTCGACATCAGAGGGAGCGGAGAAGACAGAGACATCTGGATATAAAGAGCGGAGAAGATGCCAGAAGGAAGGGAGGAAAGAAGATCATTGAGGGCAACCAGAAAAAGAGTAGTGCTCAGAACACAATTTTCGGGAACACCGTTGTATTGATGAAAACAGACAGAGAGAGTGGTACCAAGCCTAACTCTAAACGAACGAATAGAGAGGAAGCTTTGGAGGCAGAGAAGGAGATTACCACGAAGGACAAAATATCCAAGTTGGGACTGAATATGGAATCTCCAGGTGGAGTAGTATGCAATTTCCAGGTCATAAAGGACAGCAACAATGGAGGTCTTCTCAGCAAAAGCAGTATGAATAAAAAGCAGTACACCTGCACAGCAAAAGCAGTACCTTCAAGTTCAGCAAGACATCAGTCGTGCTGTGGCACTTGCGAAAACCAAATTGAGAACCACATCAGTCGAACATTTACCATACGTTCATAGAGTTCGCAAACGCAACTCATGAGGGCAATGGAGCAGAAGTCCTTAAGGGATGTTCTCAGAGACCCCGGTTTCCGAATAGGGAGTACAACCGCATCAAGTCATTCCTCAGGGACTGACGACAACTCCCTGACACGGTTATACATATTCAGTAAATATCGAGACACACACTGAGGTAGGTGATGAAGCATCTCATAATGAATGTCATCCGAGCTTGCAGCCGTAGAACCGCAGAGGGCCAGAGCAGACTGAAGTTCGGAGAGAGAAGGGATCGTTATAGGGAAGTCGGAAATAAGTGTTGAATTCTAAGGGATGATATTCAATGAATGGACTATGAAGAGGGAAGGATTGAGGAAGATGAGAACTGGAGCTAACAATCGAAAAGTGGGAACCTAGTTTGGTCACGACCGTCACTGGATCTGCCACAAGAGTACCATGGAGGTGAAGGACTGGCAAGACATCCCAATCAAACTTACCCGCTATCTTGCGGATTTTCTTCTAGATCTCCGGCAGAGGATTATCAGACGTAATGGTTAAGTCATAATTTTTCCGACTCTCATGTTTAGCTGTACGGATGGTCATACGGGCCACCGCACTCGTCTTCCGAAAAAATAAAAGAATAAGCCGTCTGCCAATGTCGGTGTTTCTTCCAAGTTGCACACTTATAGCAGACAGCCCAAAAACAGTCTGTATTAAACCAGGGAAAGCACTTCCGCATGCCCCGGGAGGTAGAGCAAGAAATAGAGCAGAAGGCAGCGTCGAATATTGTGTCATGAAAAAAGAGGAAGGCTCAAGGAAGAGGCAGAACGGAGAGGTCGAAGAGAGCAGCACGTAAAGGGTAGATCGGTTCCAGTCAGCCTTGGCAAATTGGCACCTAGGGAACGAGAGGGGAGGGTGAAAAGAGAAAAAGGTAACAAGGATGGGGAAATGGTCACTGTTATGGAGGTCATCAAGAACCACCATGTGAAATCTTAAGTAAAGAGACGACGAGCAGAGAGAAAGATCAAGACAGTAAACAGGGAAGAAGAGAGGACAAATGATTCGAGAAGGCAGCCGCGGGTGTTCTTCAGAACATCACCCCATAGGGTATGCCAAAAGTAGAAATCACCCAACAGGAGCACAGGCTCTGGTAAGGAGTTCAATATGTGCTTAAGATCAGGAAGAGAAAGTGGGACATTTGGGGGAAGATAAATGGAACAGATCGTATACCATTTACTCAAAGATAAGGGCTGCAGAACATTGGATTGGCAACCGAAAAAGTAGAGGGACCAAGGGAATATCAGTACGAATCAAGAGAGCAGTAAAGTTATAGGCCTCCAGCAAAAGCTTGGGGAAGGTTAAAGAAATGAATAATCACAAAAGTAAACAGGACGAGAACCAGGCATCGGCCCCTGGAGACATACATAAAGTGGTGAAAACTGTGTAATCAGAAGTTGGAGTTCATGGAAGTTGGCATAAAATCTACGAATATTCCATTGAAAATAGACATTGTCAAAAGTAGAGAACAGCAACAGAGAACAATGAAGAAACAAAGGTAAATAAGAACACAGCATATTAAAGCTCAGGATCAGGATCAGAGAAATTAGGGTTAGGGGGGCATGGGTATATTTAGGAAGAACGATGGAGTGAAGGGAGTATGAGGACAGACCAGAGGTGGACGGACAGAGTCCGGAGCAGGAGGCAATGGAGAGGAGCGGTCAAGTGCAGCAGGAGGGGGCCCAGAAACAAAGGAGCACACCTCAGCAAGGGCAGCAACCAAGAGAGAATTGGGGGCTAAAGGAACCTCCATTGCTGGGACAGGAGGCCCAACCACAGAAATGGAAGGGGATGCAGCGATAGAGTCAAGAAGTGGGGGACAAGAAAGAAAGCTATGCCTTCTTATCTGCCGGGGAGGAGGAAGGAAAGGAGCCAGGCTTACATTTGACTATGGAAGCAATCAACATGAAGATAACTGGGAGGATGATATACAACAGTCTGAACAAACAGGCAGCATTGAGGGCCAAGAGATGGGGGAGGGCTGGGAAGAAGGATCGGGGGGAGATGGGAAAGAAGACACAGGAGACAATGCAGACTGGGAAGGAAAGGGGGAAACACTAGATAGAGACCCTGGAGGGGGGACCCCTTGGGTCAGAACGTAAAGGAAGAGGGGAGGTGGGCGTGTTTGGGTCTAAGGTCTGGAAACGGTTGTGAGACTGAGAAAGGATGGTAAGGCGAAGAGAGCTGGAACACAGCACACAAGCATAAGATACATTAGCAAAAGAGGAAAGACAGCGGACTTGGCACCAGCAAGAATTATAGAAGTCGGAAGGGTACTACTATCAAAAGTGATCTTCACGACTCGAAGAGGATGATGATGACAACAATGAGGGGGTTGAGTGAACTTATCAACCTGGAGGACAGAATCGCCTTGGGCTTCAAGGATATGTTTAATATCCTCGTGGCAGTCTTTCAGGTCCCTAACAGCAGTCACAACATGGTGCGAGAGGAGAACAGTGCCAATACTGGCATTTAACCGGGAATTTTTGGAGACCCTAACAGGGGTTTCTCTAATACTGGACATAGTAGCAAAGCAGGCAGCTGCATCCTGAGAAGGAGCAGCAATGACACATGTACCAAGACAGGTGGGGTTAAAAGTAACAGAGGCATCCACCGAATCGATGAGGTGTTTTTGGAGCAAGAAATCGTCAGGAAGTGTAGAAAACAGATGGCTGAGATCAAGGTATTTAGTCCATGTAGCAGATCCAAACAAGGTGTGGAACATATTAGCGGTGGAAGGAATTGTGTTAGTGCATCTGTGGGGAAGTCGGCGCCGAGCACCCACAACGAGAGGGGGAATAAAAGGTGCATTTGTCACAATAAGAGGAGCCAATCCAAGTGTTGAGATGGTTACTACTATTGGCTTGAAGCTCAACCCTACCACAGAAGAGGGAGGGAGGGGAGTGGATGGGGGGGAGGGCGGGGTAGTCGGGAGGGTCAAAGGAGTAGCTAGGTCTGAGCCCAATGTAGCGGGGGCTACAGAGCCTGGTCATCCAACACAGTCCGATTCAGGGTGCTTGGTCGCCTACCCCACGAGCGTGGGAAGTTATAAGAGGATCATTCAGCAGCATAGAAACGAGGAGGTAATAATTTAATTCACGAATAAGCCCCAATACCCACCATGGAGCCACAATTAGAGAATAGGACACCGGACAAGAGACAAACTGGGACCCTCCTAGAGGTGCATCATGAGTATACACCCGCAATCGCCACCTTAAGAACCATCAGTCCATCAAGATTGGGTTCGGTAATGAAAGGAGGATTGACAGTAAAAGCTTCCCCTTATTCGCAACGTCAGGTACCATGCTCCTACAGGTGAGAGTGTGCCTCCCCAAACACCTGGCGTCAAAACAGAAGATGTCGAAAGAATATTCAAGAACGGCAAAAGGTCGGTGGGAAAGACAATAAGAAAGAAGAAGAGGGGAGAGGAAAAATGAACCATAAGGAAGAGGAAATAGGAACTAGCATAATTAGCGAAGACGGCAGCAGTAGCATAAGGCTTCAAAAGGACAGAGAACCATCCCATGGAGCATTACACCCTTGAAACTGCCTACCAAGCCCCCTCTGATGACAAGGAGCTGGAAAGGGAGGGGGAACAAATACCTTACTCTGTACTCTCTTGAGCGCAGGGACTCCATCTTTGGATTTTTATGATGTGTGAAGTAAGTGTTATTCGTCTATAATTATTTACCTCTGCCTTATTCCCTCCTTTAAGGTTGGGGTTTTTTATCTCTGCTGTTTTTAGTATGTCAGGGACAACACCAGCATCCTCCAAAGAATGTTAAGGGCCTGCGATAGTGTTTGTTTGTAAAGTTCTTGATGAATATGGAATTTCAAGAATCAGAGCTTGGTGTAGAGTGGATAGTCATATTGTCTATGGATTCTTCAAAATGCATTGTGGTTAGGATGACTTCAGATATATGGCAAATGTTTCCCCATTACTGTGGATTCGTTGGCATTTTACGAGTATCGCATGCTCACATACCTGCCGGTATGATAAATGTTAAAAAAAATTATTTGCTTTGTAAACATTTACAACATTAATGGGCTCACAATACATATTTATCATCATTGTTTAACCAACGATGTAGAAGAGAATGCTTCGCATTTGGATGAAAGCTATACCTGATTTACCTGATGGCCACTAATACTTTAGTGACCTTGACGAGGACGGGGAAACTGGGGGCGTGCCAAAGGTCGCCCCATTTGTTCTGATGAGTTTTGCAAGCTGGTCCTTTTCATTCAGCAGTGTTTTGACATTTTTGTGGAGGCTAATTGATACTCGTACTCGGCAAAAATTAATTATTCATTAATTAATATACGCAAACATAATTTTTTTAATATAAGTAAAAGCATAATCTACTTATATATGTAAATATAACATGAAAAGTAAATTATAGGAAGTAAATATAAAGTAACAATATTAGTGAAATAACTGAACTAAATGATGATGTATAACCTGCAATTAACGAATAATTAGGCTTCACTGGGAATTAAGCTAGTTACAGTACAAAGTGAAACAGGTAAAGTAACAATATGGTAATTTACAAAACTACACATAAGATAATAAGTAAATTAACTACAACCCACATGAACATAACCAATTAAAGTCCACATTAAAGGATAAAACTTATCAGTATTTAGCATCCACTGAACAAGCCTAAATACTGATAAATAATAACAAATGAATAAGGTGTTTGGCCAAGCATCAGGTAGCACAGTCAACAACATCTTAGGTTCCTAACACTGGTTAGGCACCTGGCCCAAGCACCTGAGAGGAGCACAGCGAGAGTAACATGTTAGCAGTTATGAACGCCATAAGGAAAAGATACCTGTGGTTGCTAGCGTACATGGACAGTAAGCAAAGGCGCGTGTGCACTGTGGGGTTGAAAGTCCAGTGTATCCCCGAAAAGTCATGAGGTTCTGGCATGGAGGTTTTGACTTTCACAACATCAACTCACCAGCAGGGACACGAAACCGGAGCTGCAGTTAAGCAGGAAACTCTGTATATAGTTGGAGGCTCTCAAATGGGTGTTCGACTTACAAACAAGATGCTAGCCATTCAAAAGGCTTTGGAACATGCTCTTGCTCCCACCAACGACATGTTATCATACATACAGATTCGAGAACCGCCATTGAAACCTTGCAACAAGACCACATATGTGATAACATACATCTGATCACAACATGTCATATCATTAATGCAAACACTCAAACGACAAGGCCGATGGGTCCTTCTCAACTGGGTGCCAAGTCATGTGGGAATCATAGGAAATGACATGCAGACGAAGCTGCAAAACTTGCAACTAAGAGAAGAACTGTAGACATTTGCATACTCACGGAGTCTGTCACAGATTAAGAGAGAATTATAAGCAGGGCATCAAACAGTGTCAGTGACCACAACTCAGCAGTTGCACATCAGGATCTGCGGGTTGGTACAGGAATTCAACCTACTACGAACCACTTGTTATGATGAAGGGGAGCAGTAGAGCAACAAAGGTACACTTACATCGCATCAGGCCTTGGATACCCATATGCATCGTAAATAGGCTTACAGTTCCGGAAGATGAGAGGAAATGTCAACACTGTGGAGAAATGCAGGACAGACCTCTGGAACATTTCTAACACTGCAGTGCACATTCCACCCATTAAGATTTCAACTCAATTCAACGAGCAGAGAAGTTTGTAAACACATATGGCAACATCTTACTTAAGCGACCATACGAGTATAAATACTCATACTCCCTCAGTTAAACTAGAAACAAGCAACATTAGTGGGCCAGCCAGAGGCTTAGGGCCCGCAAGGGATATCCTTCAAAAAAAAACAAAAAAAAAAAAAAATCAACTCGTAGCCTAGTTTAACGGGTTTATAAATTATGTGTGAAAAGTAATTACAAAAAAGGTGCCAAGCTTGGACGGCTATTAGTACCATCAAATATGCAGGATATCAGAGACGCTAAATACACCGTCAAAGATTGAGGAAAGATGTACACGTTCATACGTCTTGCATTATTCTAATGAATCCGGGTCCAGAACCATTCAGCAATGATATGCACGACGTATGAGGGACAATGCAGTTTGGCCAATAAGAGCAGGCAGTGCCCCATTAATGTCAGAGTTAAATGTGTATGGCCATATCGTAACCTCACAGAGACGTTTCCCACCGCTGGTTACAGTGTTAATGGAAGGCCATGGGGACACGCTACCCTTTAGAGCCACCATTTGTTACCAGTAACAGACATACCAACGACCCTGCCAACTGGCAAGAAATATATAACTACATAGAATCATTGGTTCATTGCTGTCTTCTTTTATGTGCTAGCCATATGCTGTTTTGTGCCTACCAATTTTTGTCAACTACCATTCAAGCTGTCATTGCAATCAATCTTAGCTGCCTATGTGCTTTAATCCACCGTACCTACAATTTTCTCTATTTTTTTTTCTTGCAATGTATCTGTTATCATTTTTTTATAAATCTTGCAAGTATTACCTACTTAAAATTTCTTAGATTAAGGACCTGCCCGAAACGCTGCGCGTACTAGTGGCTTTACAAGACTGTAATTACCATTTATGTATCCACACATTCCCAATGCCCCTTCTTGTATATGCATAAATAAATAAATAAATAAATAAATAGAAGTCTAAATAAGGAACATCTTTAAGGGAGATGGGACAAGTGCAGATAACCTCCTTAGCAGCAGCATATGCATGCTCATTTAAGAACACACTAATATGGCTGGGAAACCAGCAAAACTCCATTGTTTAAAATCT
>WNGS01111181.1:710751-736812 GCA_020271785.1 Procambarus virginalis
CTAATTAACTCCATGTAATCTACCTTACTTCTAAATATCAACCCATGTCTTACTATTTAAAAAAAAATGCTGTTTCTTGACCAACTTTTATATTGGCTATTTTCTACCATGTTCCCCCCTTTTTTTCTTTTATTATTATTTTTTCTTTCAACACACTTTATACTTTAAGCTCCATTACTATTAAGTTTTATACTAAGTGTTTTTTTCTCCACCTCGCCTTGCTCAAAACGCTATGCGTACTAGTGGCTTTAGGTATTGTATGTACTAGCTCTATCTATAAATCAAACAGAATGTTTGTACTGTAACTCTGCAAGTATGTATGTACTTTTCCTAAATAAATTATTATTATTATTATTATTATATTATTATTATTATTATTATTATTATTATTATTATTATTATATTATTATTATTATTATTATTATTATTATTTGACAGTCTTTCAGGTTCCTAACACCAGTCGCAACATGGTGGCGGAGAATAACAGTGCCAATACTGGCATTTACCTTGAGGATACCTTGAGGTGCTTCCGGGGCTTAGCGTCCCCGCGGCCCGGTCATCGACCAGGCCTCCTGGTTGCTGGACTGATCAACCAGGCTGTTGGACGCGGCTGCTCGCAGCCTGACGTATGTTACAGTGGCGCCCCTGGGTGGGCATTTTTTACAAATTTTAACCGGGCATTTTTGGAGAGCTGCTGGCCAATGTGGCTAAACGGGCACCTGCATCCTGAGAAGGAACAGCAACGACACGTACCAAAAAGGGTGGGTTTAAAAGTAAAAGAGTCATCCGCCGAATCAACGAGGTGTTTATGGAGGAAGAAATCGTTTGGACGTGTCGAGTCCAAATGGTTGAGATCAAAGTATTTAGTCCAAGAAGCAGGACCAAACAAAGGGTGCAACATATTAGCACTGAAAGGGATCGTGCGAGTCGTCTGTGGGGTAGTCGGCGCTGAGCACCCCCAGTGAGTTTAAAGGTGCAGTTGTCACAATGAGGGAAGCAGCCACTCTAGGTGATGAGGTGGTCACCACTGGGAGAATTAGAGCTCATCCCTACTACAGAGGAGGGAGAGGAACGGAGGGGGGGGGGTCGGAAGGGTCAAAGCTACATTGGACCCATCTTAGTCTGGGCCCAATGTAGCGGGGGCTACAGAGCCCGATCTTCCAACACAGTTCGACTCGGAGGCTTAATCGCCCACCCTACGAGCCTGGGAAGTTATAAAAGGATCCTTCAGTGGCGTAGAAACGAGGAGATAATAATTTCATTCACGAATAAGCCCCCATACCAACCATCGAGCCACAATTAGAGGATAAGACACTTGACAAGGGATAAGCCAGGCCCCCCCAGAGGTCCATCATGAGTATACGCCCCGCAATTCCTACCTTGAGAACCGTCAGTATGTCGAGATCGGGTTCAGTAGAGAAGGTGAGGATTGACAATAAAAGTGTCCCCTCGCTCTAAACATCAGGTACCACAGTTCTACGGGTGAGAGTGTGTGCCTCCCCAAACACCCGAGTGTCAAAACAGAAGATGTCTGAAAGAATAATCAAGAATGGCAGAGTCGGTGGGAAATGGCAATTATAAAGGAGAAAAAGGGGGAGGGAGGAAAATGAAATACAAGGAAGAGGAAATAGCATCCAGCATAATTAGTGAAGATGGTAGCAGGAGCATAAGACTTCAAAAGGAGAGAGAACTGTCTCATGGAGCATCACACCCTGACCGCCGCCCACCAAGCCCCCTCACGTCGACAACGGGTAGGAGTAGGAGGGAGAACTATGTTTTAAATCTTATGGATTTGGTTAGATACCAACGAAGTTACGAGAGTAAACTAATTCGGGGGACAGGAGCTGGAGCTCGGTAATTGCTTTGATCTTATTCTACTGCGTTTGAAATACAGCAGGTTTAAATCTCAGGGAAATTGATCTGTTACTAGAGAAGTTGTATGATTGAACTAAGGCGGGGGACAGTAGCAAGAACTCGGTAATTGCTTTGATTTATTTTATAGCGTCTGAAATACAACAGGTTTAAATTTTAGGGGATTTGGATAGATTCTAACAAAGTTGTACGAATGAACTAAGGCGGAGGACAAGAGCTGGTGCTCGGTAACTACATTGATCTTATTTACCATGTCGAAAATACAGCGGTTTTATATACATCGGTAACACTATTTTCTTTTCTTGCTATGTCAAAAATGTGATTTTTTAAAATTAAATTGGGCTAAAACTTAGCTACTAGTAGCGAAAGTACACTTATTAACGTATAGAGCCGTGTTCAAGAACTAACTGCTCATTTACTTTTTCAAAACATAAACTAAAGTCTGTAGAGTTTAATTTTCTCTAAAAGAACTTTTTAATACCGCAGCTGTAAATAAAACTCTGAAAATATTCAGTTTATTTTTCTCTATAATAATTCCATAACAAACTTCTATGAACATATTTTCCGAAATGGACTTCATGCAATTTTACAAAAAAAATGGACTGAAAAAATTCAGTCTTAAAACGGGTACCACATAATGTGAAATTTGTCTCTGACAAAAATCAGTCTTTAAGACTGATTTTTACCACACGGGTACCACACAGCTGAAACTTGGACCAAAAATTCTCTCTTTCAGATTATTGAACGAGTAAATCTTAACACAGTAAAGCAACAATCCACATTAGCTCCGGACCTCCCAAGGATAAAGGCTTAAACACTCTCTTGAACCTAGCACTGCCGGGTGGGTAAACATTGAGCAGAAGACTAGCTTCATTCTAGATTGTCACATCCCACTCCCAACTTGGTACTATATACCGAGAAGAGACGGTAGGCAATCCCCAGTGATGCAGTAGTCATAGAGAGATTCACCATCATCATGATCTACCACATCAAGGTCCGGTTTCAGGGAAAACCAGATTTACCAGGCCCAATTACTAAAGAAAATCGTCGACATTACGAATGCTGCTCCATTGGACATCCGCGACGATGCCGACGGCGCTGTACTTCTATATTCAAGCGAGGAACTCTGGAACAACTGTTTGCACCAGAACACCAGGACGCCCTATTGAATTCCAACCTCATCCCTACCCGACGCTACCTGGCTGAACGAACCATCTTCGTCAGCCACACAAATGTCAACATCGCCACCCAGGACCCTGACACAATACTTGATAGCATCAACACAAGGAACTCAGCTCTGTCTGCAGTTAAAGTCAAGGTCATTAAGAACGACGACAGCCCACGCCTACCCTTAAGGTTACATTCTCAACAGCTGCAGCAGCGATCCAAGCAGTGGAAAATGGATTCAGATGCATGGATGTTTCCATCACACCTGCCACAGTCAAGAAGGAGCGTTATTACATCGTACGCCAATGCTTAAGTGTTACAAATACGACCACGACACCATGAACTGCCCACAAGCAGAGGCAAAGTGTAGCATTTGCACCCAAAATCATCACTTCAAAAACTGCTAGTCACCCAGCAAATTTTGTCATAATTGTTTAGAACTCACACCGCCGTGTCCATGGACTGCCAAATACAACTTGACGAAATTAAGAAAACAGTAACTGCCAACCCAACAACCAATCAGCCAGCGAACTTCAGCATCCAAGGGCCAGATTCACGAAGCAGCTACACAAGTTTTTTTTTCATTTATATTTTTACATGCAAGCATGCTGATAAGTACAATAAAAGCAAACAAAGACAACATATAACATCAGAACAAAATGACAAATCACAAACTTGCAAAAACAGAAAGGAACAAAAGTACTAAACACAAAAACGCCGGCAGGAAAGGCCGACCACAAAACAACAATAATTACAAACAAAATACAACAATAATTACAAACAAAATACAGCAAACAATTTAAACACAGCGAAATACAATACTGAAATGAAACACCAGAACATAATGATACAGAACATGGCTACCAGCACCTCAAACACACATGGAGAGGCACCAACACAAAACGATAACAATAATAATAATAATAATAACAATAAAGGAAAAACAAGTATACAACAAACAAAAAGAAAAGTACAATGGCAAAACATGACAAAGAGCATAAGCCCAGGCCGGTCACGCCAACAGCCTGAAGGGCAGTCACCACGCAACCCGTCCTCGCAAATTCGTATAGTCAATATTGACTTATTAAATAAGTGCATAGGTGACATACTTAACATAATAGTTTCCCTTGAAAATCTTCATAGAAAACACCGACCTTACCTAACCTACTTAGTATGTTAAGATAAGCATCTTATTGCTTCGTAATTACAATTATTACCTAACCTATACCTATAATAAGTTAAGGGGGCGTTTCAATGGGTGCAGAAAAGTTGTTCAATGTCAACCAATATTTTTTGACTAGTTGTATATGAAAAGGCTGCAATTGTCCCATGTTTCAGTACTTCAGCGTAAATAGAAAGAGAGTTTTTTTTTTCAACGTTTTTTTCACATTTTCAATTCGACACTTCTTCACACACGTTTCAGATATAATTATTCTGTGACCCTTTTCTGACACATTGGCATATAATAAAGGATTGGAAGTAAAAGAATTTCCAAAACATCTTTAGTTTTCCTAATACAAATGTTCAAAGTTCCCCCCCAAAATTATGCAAATATGGCATGTTTATTGCTATTATAAATCAATAAATGAACTTAGAGAACCATGAATACTTGCACATGTAGAGAGAAGCCATACATTATATACTGTGTAAGTTTCATGTAAATTGAATAAAAATTAAAAAGTTTTGTAAACGTTTGTGTCAATTGAAAAAAAAACAGAAATTAATAAAGTCTAAGGTTCTAAAATCTGTGGCTGAGGTTGACATCAACCAATTTTCTCCAAAATTGGCATCCTTACAGATAGGCTTACGTACAGTAAGGTCTGTAAGTTTGATGCAAATCGCCCCAAAAAAATGAAAAAAAAAAAAAATTGAAAAAAAAAAAAAATCCTTTTTTTTTTTTCTCTTAAATTTTTTTCCAATTAAACTAATTATAATATTTGTTTGTTATATGCTATTGTGATAGCAAAGAGTCATAGCTATGATTTCAGTTGACACTTTTGATTCATAATCAATTTTGACCATTTTGGCATAATTTTCACAACTACTTCAATATTTTTTTTCTCCCTTCCTATTTATGCTACGATGCTGAAACTTGGACCAGATGAAACACTTTTCATATAGAACTTGTCAAAAAGTTTGATTGAAATCGAACGAGTTTTCATTTTTGCATTTTTGGAGCCAAACGGGATTGAAACGCCCCCTAAGTAACAATTGTAATTACGAAGCTATAAGATGCTTATCTTAACATACTAACAAGGTTAGGTAAGGTCGGTGTTTTCTATGAACCTTTTTAAGGGTATCTATTATGTTTAGTATGTCATCTATGCACGTATTTAATAAGTCAATATTGACTATACGAATTTGCGAGGACGGGTTGCACCATGACACAAACAAGCACACTAACAGCACCATAAAAACATAGAACCACAAAACATAACATAAGAACATGACATCCACAACCAGACACACACACGAACCAAACCCTGGACCGTACATTAACCGGACACACACACACAAGCTATACAAATAAACCACAACAACAAACCGGAGTACGCAGGAACCGGGAAACAAACCCGCCCCACCCACACACACACTCGACCCGCACCCCACAACCATGCACACAAATGGAAACAACTCACAATACACAAAGGAATCATGAGCGAGGAATACAGTTCTTAAGAGACAGGACCATACGTCTCCAAAGCCCAAGGATACTTTCGCTTATAGGCCTCCCAAATCAAATCTTCCATGTCGGTAGGGGGACGATCCCCTGCCGCCGTGGGCCGTTCATAAACTCAGGAATCACCAGATCAGGCGGAAACGGCCACTCCTTAAGCTCACCGATGCAAGTCGCATAACAAGGCTGGGGAGCGCAAACCACGTCCTTCGAGGAAGCAGACGACACCGAAGAAGCATACGAGGACTGCCGAGACGGCCGCGTCGCCGTACGCACAGGAGCAGGGGACAGTCGACGAGATGGTAACACCTCCACCGAGACCGCAGGAGACACAGAAGAGACGGCCGGAGACGGAAGAGGCGTCGAGACCGCCGCCGATGAAACGGGGGAACGAGGAAGGGGTCACAGAACCCCCAGAGCGAGCAGCCTTTTTCAACACCACCACCAGGCCACCCCGCTCACCACCAACCTCAGCAGAGAGAACCACTCCCCACGAAAAACCGGAGCCATCTGACACAGGCGACGCACCCGAAGCAGGATCCGCAGACACCATATCAGTAGTGGAGGCCGAAACACTGGCACCGGCATCCGCAGGCAAATGCACCTCTGCCTCCATCGTAGTATGCAACACAACCGGAGCCACCCCGCAGTTGCCGGCAAAGTCACAAGCGTCGAAGTCGCCAACGTCAGCCCATGCAGAAAACGAACTCCGGGAACGCTTAGGCTCTGGCCGCACATCATCAGACCCGGAGGCTGACTCAGAGCCACACGCAACACAAGCCGGGCGAACCGATGCACGCTGTAGAATGGCAGCATCCTCAACAACAAGGGGCACCAGGCCAGGCACAGGAGGAGGCGCCGGATTCACCCCATCACCCAGCACAGCCGGAACAGACGGCGAGGGTGCAGGGACAGGGTCAGACGCAGCAGAGAACAAACTGGAAGACGGGGGATTCGAGCAGAAGGCAGTCAGTAGAACCCCAGGGACACCAGCCAGAGCAGGACGATCACCAGGCGATAACACAAACCGCCAGAGGAGAGGCGTCAATAACAGGGGGCGCATCAGGCGGCGCAACAGTCGACACAGGGGGCACATCCATGGCTGAAGAGACCTCCACATCCACCGAAGCCTTCTCCACAGGAAGCGGCGGAAAATCCTCCTCACTGAAGAGGTTCACGGGCGCAACGGCAGGTGCAGAACAGTCAGCAGCCTAATGGCCCAAGAGGCCACAACGATAACACGTCCAAGGCTGTCGGGCGTAAAACACTCGAACGTTGTAACCCATAAGGCGCACAGAGGACGGAATATCTGCCCGGAGCCTCGTGCCCAGGGTGCGAATGTTAGTCCTCACACCCTTGAGTGGACTGGAAGACACCACGTTCACCCACATACTAACTACTGCTCCAAACCAGCCGAAGTACCGTCGTAGCAGACTCTCCGGAAACTCCAATGGTGCCCCATGCACACTGACGTAAGTGGCACCACTCCAATCAGAGAGGGTCACAGTGCCTGCACCATCCGGCAGGGGTAAGGTCCGCCCCTCGTATCGACGGAGAAAGTCTCGATACACTAACTCCTCCGTGAACTTCACTATTGCTCGACGTGCCACTACCAACTCAACTCCCATAAATGGCTATCACAGGGACAGAAAGCAAGTCACACGCCAGCGCAATCTCCGAGTAACCAGCCCACACAGAAAATTCGAGGCCCACAGACTGAGCCCGTACTACAGGGGGAAGAGGGACCCCCATCGTTAACTCCACGTCAGTACAGGAGGGCAGACATACACACGCCCCCAACCGGCCAAACTGGCAAACAAGGGGTTCGCCCTGAGCAGTCGTGGAGTGAGGACGTGTCCCCGGCCTCCGTGACTGCTGGGGTTGTTAGCCGTTTGGTCGCCAGGTAGTGGGGCGTCACTGCCCACCCAGTGTGGTTGCCTGCCTGGCTACGTGCTGACGTGGCTGTTTTGACATGGGGGGCCTTGCCATTCCTCCTGTTTTGCGGGTAAATTCAGTGGGACTAGAGTTCTCGTGTAAGGTTGGTTATCCAGCCATTGAGTTGGTAATGTGTGACATGCTTCGTGTCCTGGTGGAAGCTGTATATGGAGTAGAGCTTGTTACGGCCCACAGGGTGATTATTAAGTTCGTGTGGGAGGAGGAGTATCTGGACTTCCTCCGTCAGTACGAAGGGCGTTCATTGCTGTTGCGGATGGCGCCGGCTCTGTTGCAGTCTCGGACTGAAGTGGTGCCCTGACGTATGTCAGTGTACACGGTGCGCCCCTGGAGTTTCCTGAAGATCTTCTCCAGCGCTTCTTTGGGAGGTTTGGTGCTGTCATCAGTGTGCGGGTGAACACGCTTTCCTCGGGGAAGTATGCTGGGAAGCAGACGAACATCCGTACCTTAGGTATGCGCCTGCGGTCGGATATCCCATCGTCTGTCCGGCTGTTGGGTTACTACGTTCGGGTGTACTATGCCCGGCAGCCCCATACCTGTTTCTGGTGTGGCCAGTTAGGACATCAGGCCGCCGGGTGCTCTGAGGCCCTACTGCTCCTGTTAACTTGAAGAGGGCAAGTCCCATTCGCTGCTGATGCGGCCCCCCCTGCGTCACCCGACATGCCCCCGGTGGTTGTTGTCCCTCCGCCGAGTGTTCCGGTGACTCCTGTCGCTGGTCCCTTCGCTGTGCCAGTTGCTCCTGAGGGCCTCAGGGATGGTCTCTGCGAGTCGTCTTCTTCTTCCTCGTCTCCTGCTGCTGCGCCTGGTTCTGCATCCTCGCCTGGTGTTATGGCTGTGCTGGGTGTTGGGGGGGATGCGGAGTGTCCTGTTGTGTGCGACCCGGTTCCACATGTGGTTGAGGCGCCTGCCGTACTGCGTTGGGCATCGGTTCGCCCGGTTCGTGAGGCCCGTGGTTCTGGGTCCGCCTCCGGATGTGAGGATGTGCGGCCCGTGCCCATGCGTTCCAGGCGTTCTTCTACTGCTTGGGCTGATGTGGTGGACTATGACGCAGGTGGAGCTTCGGGCGATGATGTGGCGGTTCCAGGTGTTTCACGCTCTACGTCGCTGGTGGTGGCTGACATCCATGTGTCTGCTATTGACGATAGTTGTGCATCTGATTTACCTCCTGTTCTTTCTCCTGCAGAAGGTTCTCCGCAGTGGGGGGTGGTCGCTCCTCCAGACGTGGGTAGTGTGGATTCTGGTGCGAGCCGCGTCATCAAGCTGGTGCTGAAGAAGGATACCAAGCGTGGGGGGTCCCAGCAGGTACAACGTTTAGTGGTTGCCGCTGGACCCTGTGAGGAAGCCAAGGAGGCTTCCAGTGCGATGCCCATTGCCCGGCCTCGTGGGAAGGAGCCTTTCCCTATCATCCTGGCCTCCGGAGTGGTGCATGATGATCAGCGTCCTTTGAGGTTTAACGTTGATGACCGCGTGCGTCCTGTTCCGTGGTGCCCTTCTACCATCTGGGCACCTTCTACCATCGACGGGCTCGGTGTTTTATTGAGGGTGTGCCAGAGTCAATGCCTGCTCCTCGTACGGTTCGAAATGAATCTATTTTGGAGGACTTCCTGTTACTTTAGGAGGCATATTGTCTTCGCTTCCCGGCGGCGGAGTGGCCGGATAAGTATGAGAAATTTGAGTAGTGTGTGTGCTTGGACCTGTGGTTTGTTTGTAATGTGTTGTACCTATTGTGCGCCCTAAAGGCCAGTGCTTTGTTGTGTTTTTTATATTTCTGGTATTGTTTCTTTTTCTTGTATCATTATGTTTCTGTTCATTGTTGTTTTGTTGTAGGCCCTTCAGGCCGGTGTTTTGTGTCTTTGTAAAATTTTGTATAAAGTTGTATTGTTTTATTTTGTGCTGAAGTGTTTGGTTTTGTTTCATGATGTACTTTGTTGTTTTCTTCTCAGTCCTTCAGGCCAGTGCATGTATGTTGTTGTGTTTGTTTGTTGTGCCTGTTTTGTTTTCAGGTGTGCGTGTTTGCTTGTTTATTTTTATTGTTTATTTTTATTGTTACTGTTTATTTTGGCCTCGCCATTTGTTTCCGAGGCGGGTGGTTTGGCGTGTGTTTTATTTCTGTATTGTTTGTGGTGTGCGTTTGACCTGGTGTTTTTCTATTACTTTACCTATTGTACGTGTTTGTCCTTTATGTTTTGTTTGGACTGTATTGTGTTTGTCCTGTTATGTTTCATGTTATGCCTTTTAATGTTTGGTTTGTTTTTTCTGGGAGTTTAGTTTTGTGATGTTTCTGTGTTTGCTTGTTTGCCATTGTATTATGTTTTGTGCTTTGTTGTATGCTGCATTTTTCTATGCTTTTCTCATGTGTGTTTTGTTGTGCTTTGCCGTCGGCCCTTCTGGCCGGTGCTCTATTGTTTTCCTTTGTTCTGTATTCTGTATTGTTTTTATTGTATCTAAATTGCATGCTTTGCATGTAAAATTAAAAAAAAATAAAAAAAACTGGCAAACAATCTAGCTACACAAGTACTTACGAACGTGTACATCGTTCCTCAATCTTCGATGGCTTGGTTACATTTATTAACAGTTTACAAGCATGAAAACTTGCCAATTAACTGTTGTTATTGTAATAAACAGCCTCCTGGGTCTTCGGAGCTCATTAATTGTTTAATACTTGTAAACAAAGCTGCCAAAGATTGAGAAAAGATGCACAGGTTCGTAAGAGTTTGTGTAACTTCTTCGTCAATCTAGCCCCAGGCTACGTGCTTCCCAGTGCTTCCCAACGCTTCTGCTACACAGCCGTCCACACCACCCCAGACCCCCCCAATACTGCGGACCCAGCACACAGGCGACTGCAGCCAGCCAGTCCAGTCAACCAATCAGCGGTCTCGGCCGCTACTACTCTCATCCCATCCCTGATCAGTGTAGCTGAGAAAATGGCAGAAACAGACGTTGCCAAATACGTGAGAGTACTGAACATCCTGTTCGCCCAAAACAATCAATCTACGATGTCAGTCCCAGCGGACCTATTACAGCCTCAAACTGCTTCAGAACCCACTACAAGACATGCACCTCGATCATCTGCTACCGCTTTCTTCTGCACCAACACGAAACTGACGAAACTGACAGACCACCAAACGACATAACCCCAGGCCCCTCCATCTAAAAACAAAGGATGAGAGACAGTCCTCATTCATGGACAGCCCTCCAGTAACGCCGAACGGCGGCAACAACTACCATGAAACCAGAACAAACCCCAACACCAGCAGAATCCAGAACATCAACGGAAAAAGAATCTCAGGCATCCATTTCAATGACACAGGCCTCAGTTACAGCAGCACCACTGCAAGCATCTGCACCAGACACTGAAATTGAAGAGAACGAAGAGCTGGAAGTCACCTACATCCACCCAGTACCCGCAGTCATACCAGGCAAAACAGACAGAAACGAACCTTGTTACTGCCTCTATATCCCTCAGGAAGTAGTCTTCAATGGAAACAGCAATACTAGAAAAACCCTGGCCATAGAATGTAACCGGCGCATCTCCAACAGGAACAACACCAAGTTACCTTACGTAATGTTCCTCCACTACTCCTCCACTCTGTATCGCGCTGTGGATGAATACCTCAACAAGTTGGGAGTATGAATAGCATATGTAGTATGAATAGCCCAACAAGGTGGGTGCTGGTGTGATGAATATGTCAACAAACTAGGTGGTGGTAAGAATACGTAAACAAGGTGGCTGGTGGGGCGATGAATAGCTCAACAAGGCGGGTGGTAGAGATGCAAAACTCAACAAGGTAGATGGTAATCTGATGAATAGCTCAACAAGATTGTGGTGGTGTGAGTAGCTCACAAGGTGTACGGTGGTGTGATGAATAGGTCAACAAGATGGGTGCTTGTGTGATGACTAGCTCAAGGCAGGTGGTGGAGTGATGAATAGCCCAACAAGGTGGGTAGTGGGATGAATAGCTGAAGGTCGGTTGTGTAATAAATACCTGAACAAGGTAGGTGTGATGAATAGCTCAACAAAGAGGGTGATGGTGTGATGAACAGCTCAACAAGATGCTTGTGTGATGAACAGTTCAACAAGATGCTTGTGTGATGAACAGTTCAACAAGGTGGGTGGTGGTGTTATGAATAGCTCAACAAGGCGGGTGTTGGTGTGATGAATAGTTCAGCAAGGTGGGTGCTAGGGTAATGTAAAATCAACAACGTGGGTTGCGGTGATGAACATATTAAAGTGGGTGAAGGTGTGGTACACCGAGGGACACGGTGGGTGCTGGAGTGATGAGTAGTTCAACAAAGTGCGTGCTGGTGTGATAAACATAACAAGGTGGGTTGTGGTGTAGTAGTTCAACAAGATGGGTGGTATAATGAATAGCTCAACAAAGTGGGTAGTATTGTGATGAATAGACCAACGAGGGTGGTGATAAATAGCTCAACAAGGTGGTGTGATGAATAGTTTTGCGAGGTGGGTGCTGGTGTGATTAACATCTCAACAAGGCGGGTAGTGGTGGGATGAGTAGTTCATCAGAGTGGGTGCTAATGTTATGAAGATCTCAATTAGGCGGGTGCTGGTGTGATGAATAGCTCAGCAAGACTGTGTGATGATAGCTCAGCAAGACTGTGTGATGAATAGCTCAGCAAGACTGATGAATAGGTCAACAATGTGGGTGGTGGTGATGGATAGGTCAACAAGATGGGTGGGTGGTGTGATGAATAGCTAAATAAAGTAGGCGGTGTGAATAATTCAACAAGGTGGGTGATGTGATGAATAGCTGAACAAGGTTGTTATTGGTGTGATGAATACCTCAACAAGATGGGTGGTGTGATGAATACCTCAATAAGGTGGGTGATGTGATGAATAGCTGAACAAGGTTGCTATTGGTGTCATCAATACCTTAACAAGGTGGGTGGTGATGGGATGAATATCTTAACAAGGTGGACCTGTCGGATTCGTTATCACCGTCAGTGTGTAGAGTGGCGACTTCAACGCCATCTGTGAGTCTGCACTCAAACTCCCCTGATATTGGACGGATATGTAGACAACACCATCTATTGGTGGTGGTGGGAAAGTGGCAAATGGCTCTGGTTTCCTGCCTTGGTCAGACAGAGAGGTCGTTGTGGACGACCTCTGGTGGTGGGCATATCAAGATCAGCGCCACCTGGATTGTGCTTCAGAGCATAATGTCAACTCCCTAGTCAGTAAGTGTTACTTCCTGGTTTCCCCACTCGCTTCATGCAGATCGGCGTTCAATCCCCGACCGTCCAAGTGGTTGGGGCACCATTCCTTTTCCCCGTCCCATCCCAAATCCTTATCCTGACCCCTTCCCAGTGCTATATAGTCGTAATGGCTCGGCACTTTCCCTTGATAATTCCTTCCTTCCTTCCTTCCTGGTTTCCCCAGTGTACCGTCCTGTTAACTGACGACGTGTTATGTCCACAGAGGTGACGTCTGGAGGCAGTGGTACTGAAGAAGGTAATTTACCTTGGGTATTCCACGTATTCTACGCCTGGTCTTGGAAGAAGACTGCGTAAGCCGCCATTGATCTACGCAGTGTGTTAGCTACTGTATAACGTAGTGTTGGTAACGATCAGCGTACCCGAGAATTGGCTTAGGAAAGTAACGGACGACAGTGAGGTGCCTGCAGAGAAGTGCTGCTAGCCGGTTGCTAGAGGCTTCTGCCAGGGGTTCGCAACGCCTGTATTGGTTGTTTTGTGACCCCGATCAGCGTGTGGCTGAGGTCCTGACAGCGAGTGGCTGGAGAGCGATAGTGGGGTATAGGTACCTCGTGATACTGTGTAGGTGGGCTGCCCACGTAAAAGATGAACTCGAAAGTGTTTCCCAGTACGAGTGGACGAGGTACTAGGGTAGCAGAAACACCGAGGTTGGCGAACACTGCATGTGTGCACTTTTAATGTCCTGTGTGAAAGTGATACTAATGTAAATAAGTATAGTAATAATCTTATTTAATATATTTTAAAGGTACAAGTGTAAATACATTGAAGGGAATAATGTTTTGTTCATCACCCCCCCCCCCTTATTTATTCATTGCACTATATATATATATATATATATATATAGCCAAATCTTGAAAGCGTACTACCGACTTGGGGTCGGATACTACAAACAAGGTTCGTCCATGAAGAACCTGGTTACTGGTCCATAGTGACCGTAACAGTAGCGGTATGAATAGCTTAACTTGGTGTGACGAATAGCTCAACAAGATGGGGTGGTGGTGGTGGTAATTAATAGCACAACAAGGTGGATGGTGATGTCATTAATAGTTCAGCAGGTGGATGGTGTGTGTTTAGTAAAACAATGTAGATGGTGTGATTAATAGCTAAAGTATGATTACCTCATAATTAGTGGTAGTGGGATGAATAGTTCAAAAAGGTGGGTGATCTGATGAATATCTCAGTATGGTGGGTGGTGGTGTCATCAATACCTCAACAAGATCGGTGGTGATGTGATGAATTGATCAGCAAGATGGGTGGAGTTATCAATACCTCAACAAGATTGTTGTTGTGATGAATAGCTCAACTAGTTAATGAAACTAAGATATTAAACAACGAAAATTGTTTTTGTTTATTATACCGAGGACAAACTATCACATCAGTGACAAATACACTAAGGTAAATAAATTTCCCTTGCAATAGACATAATTAAATTACTAAAGTTATTTTAACAAACATGACCTCAAATATTTCGGCAGAACATTGGAACAAAATATATCTGAACATTTCAGCAGATATATTTTGTATAATAATGTGTTGAAGGTTACAATATGGAGGGAACCACCTATGGTCTTATTGCACAAATGGGCAAGAACATTTTGTATAATAATGTGTTGATGATTACAATATGATGGGGGACACTTGTGGTCTTATTGCACAAGTGGGTGAAAATACCAGCAACCATATTGTTTATATATCAAATTTTATCTCTGAAAACAATACGACATATTCCAACAGAGTTTTGGATGCAAATAATTAAAACCAAACAAACTAACAGAATTTATTGCATATTTATCCTTTAAAAAAATAATCGTTTACAGCCAATTTTACAAAATATATTACTTCTGCTAAAGGAACTCAAAAGTTTCACTGAATATTACAAATAAACTTTCTTCAGAAAAGGTTGAACATAAGACTACTACATTAACATATATATTTTTAATAAGATATGTGCAATGCTGCTTTTGTTTACAAATATATCAAACATTTTAATATTTGCAGTCATTGATAATTTAGACCTCGCTATTTCTTTAGTTTAATTGATTTCCGATTATTTTCTTGTTATTATTTCCATTGAGAAAATTATATCCTCATTCTTTGAAGGGTGATAAAATTGGACTTTATTCTGACAAAAAACTTAGGTGAGAAACTTCTTTCATTAGCCTGCTTTTAGTTAGCAGATGTTTGTCCATTTTCTTCTGAAAATTTCTTTCTTGGTAAGTTCTTCCTTCGTTCTCGTCAAACTCAACCTAAACAATCTTAGGCAATATCTTATCCAATGTTAAGCGAACAGCACACCTGAAAAATATACAAATCAGGCTACATTTCATAACATATACACGATAATTAAAGGACCAAAAAGTAAGTAATTATCAAAAGAAGGCACCAATCCAAGCTGGGAAGGTTACATAACACTAGCAAGTGTGCGGAATAATCATAGGGCGCTAAATATCACTAAGGATGCCAATATGAGAACAGAAACGAATAAGGCGAACGACATCAAATGTATCTTTGACATTACATTACCAGTCTCCGTGGTGTAGTGGTAAGACACTCGCCTGGCGTTCCGCGAGCGCTATGTCATGGGTTCGTATCCTGGCCGGGGAGGATTTACTAGGCGCAATTCCTTAACTGTAGCCTCTGTTTAACGCAACAGTAAAATGTGTACTTGGATGAAAAAACGATTCTTCGCGGCGGGGATCGTATTCCAGGGACCTGCCCGAAACGCTCCGCGTACTAGTGGCTGTACAAGAATGTAACAACTCTTGTATATATCTCAAAAAAAAAAAAAAAAAAAAATCTGATTCACCAAGAATTCTATTGAGGAACAAGTGACCACAAGGGACGGTTGGGAAGCTAGACACACGCTCGTCCTGGAAGTCAGGACATTCAACAAGGATATGCACGACCGTAAGAGCGACAGTACAGTTTGGAAAATAATGAGCAGGATGGCGCTCCAGTAGGTGCCCGTGAGTTAAACGTGTATGCCAATATGTGATCTCGCCAGAGCCATTTCCCACTGCCGGTTACGGTGGTAGGAGGAATTCTACGGGAACACACTACTCTTAAGAACATGCAGTTGGTAACTAGTAACAGAAGACCAACAACCCAGTCAGCGGGCACGGATGGAGGAGTGAATAGCTAGGTAAAGGTTGGAATAAGGAAAAACCTTACATGAGATGGGACAAGTGTACTCACCTAATTGTGCTTGCGGGGGTTGAGCTCTGGCTCTTTGGTCCCGCTTCTCAACTGTCAATCAACAGGTGTACAGATTCCTGAGCCTATTGGGCTCTATCATATCGCTACGGACTCTCTTGGGCTCTATCATATCACTACGTAGAGGTAGTGTGGATAGCTTCCTTAGCATCAACGTCTACACACTCATTTAGGTACACACCAATATGCGTGGGAACATCGAAACTCCACTGTCTTAAATCTACTCGAGATAAGAAACGGCCAATGTTGAATCTCGACTACCGCCGGATGGACTGGATTAAAGAACTCCAGAGACATGAGGGAACTGCGAGAGTCAAATACAACAACAGAGGAGGATTGTCAGCGAGAAAGCAGTTGACGAAGAGCATACAGAATAGGATAGTTCTGCAATGAAGATGCTGGTCTCCGGAGGCAGTCGGCTCATATAGGTGTGGTCAGGAAAAACAACAGAGTAGCCTAAACCGTCTGCAGATTTAGACCCATCGGTGAAGACGGAAGTGAGAAGAAAAGTGTTCAAGAAAAAGGTGTTTCAGAACAGTAGGAGGAGTAAAAGGACTAAAAGCTTTAGTCACGTGGGTCAAGGTTTTACAAAATTTAGGAATAAAGACCATCCATGAGGTCAAAGACTGAATGACACAAGGAGAAATATTGGTAACACGAAGCGGAAAAAAGCATTTTGTAAAAGAGACAACCGTACAGAAAGAGGTAGGTGGTGAAGGGAAACAGGAACCATAAGAGGGGTAAAGGTCAAGACACGACATATGCGAGAGGATGTTGTATTGACTGTGGAAGGTAGCGAAGACAGTAGCGATTATGGAGATCGTGTAGGGACAGGACGCCAGTTTCAACATACGGACTTAGGGTAGGAGTCGAACGAAAGGCAGCAGAGCAGAGGTGTAACCCAGTATGGTGCAGAGCATCAAGACAAAGAAGGGTAGAAGAAGCAGACGAGAAAGCAGGGCAACCATAATCATGTTAAGAAAGAATGAGAGAGGAATGTAAAGATGCGCCTATCAGTTTTCCAAGAAGTATTGGAATATGCCTTAAGTAGGTTAAGGGGGCCTTAGAGCATTCAACTTGGAGGTGGGAGTTATGGGGTAACCAAGACAAATGAGTGTCAAAGATTAGCCTCAAAATCTTAGAAGAATCTTTGTACAAAAGGGGAAGACAATAAAGCGACAGAGGGGAACGTTGAATGACCTGCTTCCGAGTAAAACCCCCTCCCTGTTCAGCCCGTTGATGCCGTGAGGAGGGCTTAGCTCGAACTTCAACTTCTGATTTCGCGGTTTTCGCCCCTTCGTGTCTGTCTCCAGGAGCCAATGCTTGGTGCTCGTCCTGGTCGTTTTCGCGGCTATTCCTTTCTCTCCCCCCCCCCCCAGCCGTTGCTTGGGCACCAAATTCGTCTGCTCTCTTGATTCGCGCTGATGATCCCTTTGTTCCTTTACTTTTTCCTTCGCCTCTCCATTGTTCTGCTGCCCGTATCCTTGTGGAGAAATGGTACACAGTTTGTTCCATTTATCTCACCCCGAATGTTCCGTTTTCTCTTCCTGATTTGAAACACCTCCTAGACTCCTTGCCGGAGCCTGTGCTCCTGCTGGGTGATTTCAATTGTCGTCATTTTCTTTGGGGTGATGTTCTGACGAATACCCGAGGTCGCCTTCTTGAGCCGTTTCTCCTCTCTTCTTCCCTGTCTCTTCTGAATTCTGGTGAGCCCACTCATTTGGACTCTTAGACTCGCACCCTTTCCTGTCTTGATCTTTCTCTCTGCTCTTCTTCTCTTTACTTAGATTTCACGTGGCAGGTTCTTGATGACCTCCAAGGCAGTGATCATTTCCCCATCCTTGTTTCCTTTTTCTCTTTTCGCCCTTCCCTCTCTTTCCTAGGTGGCAGTTTGCTAAGGTGGACTGGAACCTATTTACCCTCAGTGCTGCTCTCTCTGACCTCTCCCTTCTGCCTCTCCTTCGCGCTCTCCTCCTTTTTCATGACACTGTCTTTGACGCTGCCCTCCGCTCTATTCCTCGCTCTTCGTCTCGGGGTCCACGGAAGTGCGTTCCCTGGTGGAATGTGGACTGTGCTCGGGCTGTCCGCTGTAAGAGTGCAGCCTGGAAGAGGCACCGCCGTCGGCAGACGACCGATTCTTTTCTTTTCTTTCGGAAAGCGAATGCAGTGGCCCGTAGGACCATCCGTACGGCTAAACGTGAATGTTGGGCTTCTTATGTCTCCACAATTACGTCCGAAACTCCCCTGCCACAGATCTGGAAGCGTATCCGCAAGATAGTGGGTAAGTTCGTTCCCGATGTTTCCCCCGGTCCTTCACTTCCGTGGTACTCTTGTGGCGGACCCGTTGCAGGTCGCTACCGAACTGGGTTCCCACTTTTCTTCTGTTAGCTCTGGTCTTCATCTTCCCCAATCTTTCCTTCTTCGTAAACCTGTCCTTGAGTCTCGTCCTTTATCGTGTATCGTGATCCCTTTATCTGCATCTTTATGCACACTGATATTGATCCTGATCAAAATCTTCTGTCTCATATCTACACCAACCAGCACATTGATCATCATTATTGCAAGTATTTCACAGCACACCAGGCTAAAAACAAACTCCAAAATACCACCTGTTTATCAGTTTACAACCAAAATGTTAGATCTCTTGGTAAACATTTTGATGATTTAAATGCATTACTCACAGCACTTGGTACTAACTTATCGTTCATTATTTTAACAGAAACTTGGCTAAATAAAGACTATACCCAACTCTACAACCTAGCTGGTTATAAAGCCATTCATAACTGTAGGCCTAATAAAAAAGGTGGTGGCACAGCTATATATTACCGAGATACATTTATCTGCAACAGTGTTATTAGTGACAGAGATGACTACTGTGAATATACTTTTGCTCAGTTCACAATTAAATCCCTTAAATCCTCTTTGACTATTGGAGCCATCTATAGATTTCCCAACACTAACATAGCTTCTTTCTCAGACAACCTAAGGAATCTTATTATAAACAACAATCTCAACAAAAACCACATCATTCTGGGAGGAGACTTTAATATTGACCTGGGTAAACAAAATTGCTCCCAAGTTGACTATTTCCTTAACAGCATGAACTCCTGTATGCTAATCCCCACAATCACCAAACCTACCCGAGTCACTCAAACATCAGCCACTACCTTGGACCACATATGGACAAACATAACAGTTCCCCTTGTACCTGGTATAATCTACGACAGAACAACTGACCACTATCCTACCTTTCTCATAGCAAACATGGACATAACACTACCAAAAGCAAGAAACTTTCATTTAGGCTACACAGTGAATCAGCTTTAGGCAATCTTACAGATGCACTTCACAATATTAACTGGGATTCTGAATTCAATAATACCCAGGATATAAATTCATTAGCTACCCTCTTCCTCTCCAAAACTCTCAGTCTCTACAACCTTCATTGTCCCCTTCTTACCAAGCAAGTAACTGACAAAAGATTAAACAATCCATGGCACACAAGTGGCATTCTCAACTCAATCAACAAGAAACACGAATATGAAAGAAACTTAGGATTGGCCTAGTTTCAAAGGAAGTGGCTAAAAGGTACTCATCAATGCTTACCAGTATCATAAGAAAGGCAAAACTAGCATATTATGTGAATAGATTCAATGAAGCAAAAGGTAACATGAAAAGCACTTGGAAAACAATCTCTAGTATCCTAGGAACTAAGCAACACTCACATAACCAAATAAAGCTCTACAAGGATGGGGATATACTNCAACAATATTCACTTTGGTGAGATCGTAGTGTGGTCGGACAATGAGGCAGTCTTACAATGGGTAAAAAATAACAACAAAACAAAACTCCCTACGTAGTAACCGCATAAGGGAAATGCATGAATTATCTGCTGGATATAAATTGAGACATGTCCCTACTAGGACAATCCAGCCGATTACTTATCAAGATGTTTAACAGTGAAACAGCTAATTAAGGCTCAGATGTGGTTTAATGAGCCCCATGGCTGATTAGTGGTCAGTGGCTTAAACAAAAGCCACAAGTCATAGTGACCAATATCACTACAACCACGGTGGATTCAGAACCTCCTCGAACCTTAGCTAATAATCCTCATAATTATTCTAACTTGATAAGTTACTAAGAGTAACTGCACATGCATTTGATTTTCTCAATAAGATAGGCATTAGACATCGATTTCCCAGTCCTATCAAATATTAGATCAAATTAGCTCAAAAAGAGACTTATGGGAGTGAATATGAGAATCTTCCCGACAAATTAACCAAGTCTCTAGGTGTCTGGTATGATGCAAATGATTACAACATATTAAGGTGTGGAGGACAACATATTAAGGTGTGGAGGACAACATATTAAGGTGTGGAGGACAACATATTAAGGTGTGGAGGACAACATATTAAGGTGTGGAGGACAACATATTAAGGTGTGGAGGACAACATATTAAGGTGTGGAGGACAACATGTTAAGGTGTGGAGGACAACATATTAAGGTGTGGAGGACAACATATTAAAGTGTGGAGGACAACATATTAAGGTGTGGAGGACAACATATTAAGGTGTGGAGGACAACATATTAAGGTGTGGAGGACAACATATTAAGGTGTGGAGGACAACATATTAAAGTGTGGAGGACAACATGTTAAGGTGTGGAGGACAACATATTAAGGTGTGGAGGACAACATGTTAAGGTGTGGAGGACAACATATTAAGGTGTGGAGGACAACATGTTAAGGTGTGGAAGACAACATATTAAGGTGTGGAGGACAACATGTTAAGGTGTGGAGGACAACATATTAAGGTGTGGAGGACAACATATTAAGGTGTGGAGGACAACATGTTAAGGTGTGGAGGACAACATATTAAGGTGTGGAGGACAACATATTAAGGTGTGGAGGACAACATATTAAGGTGTGGAGGACAACATATTAAGGTGTGGAGGACAACATATTAAGGTGTGGAGGACAACATGTTAAGGTGTGGAGGACAACATATTAAGGTGTGGAGGACAACATATTAAAGTGTGGAAGACAACATATTAAGGTGTGAAGGACAACATGTTAAAGTGTGGAGGACAACATATTAAGGTGTGGAGGACAACATATTAAGGTGTGGAGGACAACATATTAAGGTGTGGATACTAAAAACCCAAAACTTTTACCACGTCACCACATCGTTACTAACCTTATAGTTTTACATCACCATCAATATGGTACTTTACATGGTGGAGTGTCAGACACTCTCACTGATCTTAGGGAGAAATTTTGGCTTCCCAAGGTCGCCAAACTGTCAAATCACTTATTAAATCTTGTATAATTTGCAGTAGGTATGATGCTCGGGTGTGTCCTTACCCAGGACCTCCACCACTCCCTATGGAACAAGTTGTCCACCTTCGTCCCTTTGAGACCACAGGTGTCGATTACACAGCTTTAATTCTAACAGGCACTTCAGATAAAATTCCAGTGAAAGCCTATACTTGCTTCTTCACGTGTGCAACCACACGAGGCGTACATTTAGAAGTGACTTGTGACATGAGTGCAGAAGCCTTTATCCAAGCCTTTCGAAGATTTGCTGCACGCAGATCCTGTCCCAAATTGATGATTTCCGACAACGGGTCAAATTTTGTGGCTGGAGAAGCCTGCCTACGAGAGCTATGGAATCATCCAGAAGTACAGTCTGTATTGAAACAAAGACAGTGCCACTGGAAATTTATACCCCCAAGGGCACCCTGGCAAGGTGGTTTCTACAAACTGTCAAGAAATGCCTAAGGAAGGCCTTACAGCGACAGAAAATTAGTTTCCCTGAATTACAAGCACTCGTCGTAGAAATTGAGGCACGAATCAACACTAACCGCCCACTAACTAACCCTTCGGATGACTTCTCCCAGAGAGTACCCCTGAGTCCCTCACACTTAATTCATGGAGGTCTACTGAGCCCTCTAATATCTCTAGCAGACAAGGATCCGGCCGACCCTTCACATGTAACTAGGGGTCACTTAGTGGAAAGCTATCAACATCTTTCAAGGGTAATCGAGAAGTGGAATGAGATGTGGACTCGAGAGTACTTCACCACTCTAAGGGAATACCATTATGGAGCTTCGAGCCCCTATAATAAAGTTCAATTGAAACCAGGAGACCTAGTGTTAGTCGACAGTGATGGACCCAGGTCATAGTGGCCTATAGGCAAGATTGTCTCTGTCCACCCAGATCGCCAAGGTATCCTGAGAATAGTAAAGGTTTTGTGTCGAGGCACAACTACCTTAAAAACCTTGGAGAAGGTGGTACCTCTAGAATTACCTGAACATGAATGTTCCACTGAGCCAACTTCACCACCAGTTTCTGAGGACAGCGATACTGTCCCACAGAGCACACGACCACTTAGAGTCGCTGCTCAACAGTGTAACCGGAAACTTCAACAATACTTTAGCTCTGACTAAGAGCAAATAATTCATCATTCGATATAAGGTAGTCATGATGATACAGCATTGCGATGTCCAGTAAATCACCAGTTACAAGTCATTGTGATCCAGGACGTTCACCTCACTGTGGATTCAAAGTCTCTTTAACTTTGAATGACTTAATCATATAACATTGTTTTAATTTGTGTAGGCTAAAGACTACACTATTACCCCATCTGTTGAAGATATTTCTCAGTCTGCAGGGCATTCTGTGACTGAGTAACATAACCGTTACATGTCACAGCGACACAAGTCACTGAATCCACTGTAGGCTTTAAAAAAGTTATTGACATTTAGATGATTTAATAATTAAATGTTTCAATATTTAATATAAGTTCCCTAAGAAGACTTAAGAGTTTTATCTGTCTCTAACAGATTCGGGACATCCGTTATGTGTGTACTAACGTACTAACATACTAACTTTATAATATAACTTCAGAGAAAGGAGAGGTACATCAGTACTCAACATTGAACTGCGACCCGAGAATTCCCCAAGGAGTTATGTTGGAAATATACCATCATTTAATTACCTTTGTATGCTAGGCACAGTATTTATTATTTCTATTAATTTGTAGAATTAAGAGAAGTTAATATTTTCCTATCTGTGCGTCATTTATCAAATTCTTCCCACTTAGAATGGCGGTATTGCGTCAGATAATACCCAGCAGAGGTATAAATACTATCAACATGCCAGAGAATTTAATAATATTCTCGACTTCTGTCAGTATTCTTTACAAGAATTACTGACAACATAACCACTAGTGATTTAATAACAACGTGTTATCAGCCAAAAGATCACTACATAACAGTATGTATGTTATCTTAAATCAACATGGAGGAAGCAGAACTTTCTCTCCATTTCTCGTTTAGTAAGAACGCTGTTCATATTAATTACTACTTGACGAGTATTTAAATAACATCTAACTCCCTATAATTGCAACCCCAGTCTCATTAATTTATTAAATAGAATATTCATGAGGAGCAAAAGTTTTCCATTTCTACTGAAAAATAAGCACGCATGCGCGGGCAAGACGGGTTGAGGGAGGAGGAGGAGGGACACAGCGCTGTGCTTGAAAGCAAGCACAGCGTCACTTGCTTTCAACATTACCTTGAGTGATGGGCGTCATTGCTTACTGGCACACACGTGATCGGCCTTTACAGTTAATTGGCCTGGAGTGCGTTAATGAGCGGACCACAACGATTATTGTGACTGCTGTGACTCCATCAGCGATCCTAGGATCGTATCGGCGAACAACTACATGGTTAAGTGGTGATTAATAGTTATACGAAGCTTCCTATACTTATTTTCAGCCCTTAGTTCGTCGTTAGGACGTGTTCCCTCCTCTAAATACAAGTGAGGTCCCAGTGAACGAATTTACCTCCTTTCATGCTTGATAATTGCGTATATAATAGGGTGTAAGTAGAATCTACACTAGAGTGAGTGTTGTGTGTGTGCACACAAAGTGTGTGTACTCCATCTGAGGAGAGATCAACTCCCATGCCACGCTTGGTGGATGCATGTTCTAGCAGGTTCCAGATGATGCCACCCCCCACGCTCGTGCTACTGTTTACTGTCACAGCTAAGAGGTTGAACCTAATTTAGTTCTCAACTAACTTCTTAACCTGTGTAAACTGAAATAATATTTGATTGCATAAGCCCCATAAATTTTGAGCATATATTTCTTGTTAGTTACTAACACATTGTTAGGAACAATTATTTCATTCATGCTGAGTATAGCATTATTTACCATTGATTAATACATGTTCTATTGAGATAATTGATTCATTGAACATTTACTTAATTTTTTATTTATATATTTCTTAGTAAATTTTACTAAACCCTTGATGATGAACCAGAATCAATTAAGTGTACTAGATATGTATTAATTTCTAGTATTAACCCCCAATTTGGTTTGGGAATGTTTAACTCTGGAGTACTAATTAATGCCCTATAAATAATTCTTGATGGTTACACCTATCCATAGGCACTGGTATCTTAGTCCTTTTATTGCTTTAGTTATCTGTTTCCCTTTTCAGTAAAAAAGGGTGGTCCTTCGAGTATTTTGATTTAATTAATTAGATATCATTATGTTGAGAGTTAGATTTCCCACAACAGAAGCGTATGCAGATGATCGACCAGATAAGCGAGAACTCAGAGAAGGTAATCACAGGACCTCGAGTAAAATCGAACAAAGTTAAGCACGTTACTAAAGCAAGAAACACTAACAGATACCTTTCATGCAGATATCTCCACCCATGGAGAACAGAGATGCAGCCAAGCTACAACTTGGTTGGACTGAGAGGGAAGATCCTAGAACTGAAAAGGGACCTTAAGGAGATGGCAGCGATGAGACAGAGATGTAACCTGAAACAAGAGAGACGAGCCCTAGCAGACCTGAGGGAGAGGAAGAACATAGTAATGAAGGATTAACTTCTTAACCTTTGATTACTATGCACTCCTTTTACCATGCCGTGGCGCAATCAACTAAAGCACATCTGTGATCATCCCGGACGTAGGTTCGAACCCTCATTATGGCCCTTGTGGATTTGTGCATTTGATATATCACCCTCTTGTGATTTATGTGTGTATGTTTATTATCCATGTGATCTCACTGATGTCAACAACTTCAGACCTATATCAATTCTGCCAAACTTGTCAAAAATATTTGAGAAACTAATCTACAAGCAGCTTTACTCTTATCTAGCCAAACACAATATACTTAGCTCTTGTCAATATGGCTTTAGACTCAAAAAAAGCACTAACGATGCACTTATTAGTATGATTAACTTGGTACATGCAGCTCTTGATAAAAATGCGTTCCCTGTTGGGTTATTTGTGGACCTGCGTAAGGCTTTTGACACTGTCAACCACCAAAACCTTCTTCTTAAATTACATCATTATGGAGTCAGAGGTCACTCCCTGCAATACCTTCAGTCCTACCTTACTGACAGGCTCCAGTATGTTTCTGTGAATAATTCCATTTCTCCGACACTACCTATAAACATTGGTGTTCCACAGGGCAGCATACTTGGGCCTCTCCTCTTTCTCATCTACATTAATGACCTTCCAAATGCCTCTCAGCACCTCAACCAATCTTATTTGCTGATGATACAACTTTCATTTCTCCAGTCCTGACCCTCTTGCTCTAATGTCACTGTGAATACTGAACTAATTAAAGTTCATCTCTGACTAACTGCTAAAAAACCTTAACATTGACAAAAACTTTCTATATTTTGTTTGGTAATAAATCCTCAAATGAAATTAATCTAAGAATAAACAATATACAAATCAGTAGTAAAGTTGATGGTTAATTCCTTGGTGTCCTAATCGATAACAAGTTGAATTTCCAAGGACACATTCTAAATATAGCAAAAAAGTTTCCAAAACTGCTGGCATTCTTTCTAAGATAAGATATTATGTTCTTTCCCTGACCTGGTGACGCTCTATTACTCTCTCATCTATCCTTATCTCAACTATG
>WNGS01111181.1:742090-771298 GCA_020271785.1 Procambarus virginalis
TCAATGCTCGGTCTTTGCATTGGAAGAGGCCCCTTCACGATGGCACAGATATGGACCGGGCCGTACCTTGGTAGTGATCACCTGCCCATCGTCATCTCCTTCGGGGGCACTGTTCGTCCTGCTCTGACCTCCCGAAGATCCAAATGGATCTTCTCGGAAGACGGGTGGCATGGCTATGAGGCAAATGACTGGTCGACCCTTCCCCCAGTTACTGCAGATCTGCATGGCTCAGCGGATGCTCTCTCCGAGTCCCTGTTCAGTGTAGGCTCTCGGCATTTCAGGAGGACTAGTGGCTAGACAACCAATCCTTCCCGCCATGGGGCACCGTGGTGGACTCCTGAATGTCGGCAGGCAGTACTGGACCGGCAACGTGCGTTGAATTTGTGGTGGCGCCACCCTACTCCACTGCAGTGGCAGACCTTCAGCAAGGCGGACACCAGGTGTAGACGAACAGTCCTCCTTGCCAAACGCAAGGCCTGGGCTGATTACTGTGCCTCTCTCTGATTCGACTCCTCCTCTGCGGGAGCCTGAGCCTTTGTTCGTAAGATGACAGGTAGGTACTCCCGGCCTTCCATCCAACTCAGAGACCCCAGTGGTAATGGGGGCCTGGGGGAAGCACAAATAGCCGAACTCTTGGCTGACCGCTTTGAGGATGTTTACCGTTCTCCGCTCCTCTCTGTGAGTTCTATAGGATGGGGCTCCCGACAGGATATAGGACTAGCTCAGGACCTGGATCGCCTATTTACATCTGTTGAGCTGAAGGATCACTCTCTAGGTCGGGCACTATGCCAGGGATAGACAACGTCCCATATGAATTTGTTCGGAGGGCACCCAAGATCCTTCAGTCCCACCTCCTTTACTTCTACAACGCCTGCTGATCCTCTGGTGTCTTCCCTGCCCCGTGGAAACACGCCATTCTTCTACCATTGGCCAAGTCAGGGAAGGATCCGTCTGTCCCGAGTTCATATCGGTCAATAATTCTGCTTCAATGTCTCGGGAAACTGATGGAACGTCTTGTTCACACCCGGCTACAATGGGTGGTGGAAACCTCAGGTCTCCTACTTGAGGGTATCAGTGGATTTCGGCCGGGAAGAAGCACGATGGACTGCCTCCTCTCCTTGGAACATCGAATAATGGACACTTATCGCCGGAGAAGAGTGCTCTTTGCAGCATTCTTCGACATCAAGAGTGCATTTGACTCTGCTTCTCATTCTGCTGTCCTTCAGAGTCTGGCTCGACTAGGTCTCTCGGGTCCGGCGTTAAGGTGGTTCCAAAACAATCTACAGGGCCGCTTATTCAAAGTGGCGGTTGGTGGAGTCGTCTCTACGTCTCGCCCTATCTCGCGTGGTGTCCCCCAGGGAGCAATTCTGAGCCCACTACTATTCTCCATTCTTCTGTCTGATCTCCCTGTATTCCAGGGGGTCCAGGTTTTAGCCTATGCCGATGATGTAACCCTCGTGGCGGATGGTGCCACTCTCTAAAGGCACAAGGTTTCCTGCAAAATGCTGTGACTGTGTTCTCAGCAATTGTGCTGGGGAAGGGGCTCTCCATTAACCCTGTGAAAAGTTGCATCATGAGCTTCACCTGGACCTGCTTACCAGACCAGCCAGTGGTGACCCTCGGGGGCTGTTGTCTCCCGATCGCTACGGAACACAGGTGACTGGGGGTCGTTCTAGATAGCCCTCGGCTGACGTGGAGGCATCACGTGGATTACCTTCGGGCCTCATTGGGGAGCTGGTCGGTCAAGCGGACAGCACACAGGACTTGTGATCCTGTGGTCCTGGGGTTCGATCCCAGGCGCTGGCGAGAAGCATTGGGCAGAGTTTCTTTCACCCTATGCCCCTGTTGCCTAGCAGTAAAATAGGTACCTGGGTGTTAGTCAGCTGTCACAGGCTGCTTCCTGGGGGTGGAGGCCTGGTCGAGGACCGGGTCGCGGGGACACTGAAAAGCCCCGAAATCATCTCAAGATAACCTCATGCTTTTGTCGTGTGAACATCATGAAATGGTTCTCTCGTGTGGCATGGGGGGCTTCACGGGAGCCGCTCCTAGCTCTCTATAAGGCCTTCATTCATAGCAAGATCATTATGCGAGTGAAGTCTATGGCTCAACAGCAGCATCTGTCTTGGCAAGGCTGGATCCCATTCAAAATAGTGCCCTTCGCTCAGCGCTAGGAGCTATGCCCTCCTCGCCAGTTCTTTCTCTCCATGCCGAGTTGGGGCTATGGCCCCTGAGCTTTGAACGTCTTCTTGCCCACTGCCTCCAATTTCAACGGATAGTGCGTCTCCCTGCAACCCATCCACTTACTCGCCTCCAGCTCGAGGCTAACTGGTGGAATGTGCCGGCTGGACGTCGTCAGTTGCCTTTCGTCGTCCGGGCCTTGGATGCATATTCACAGTTTTCCCTTCCCGTCCCTGTACTCACCCCTGGCCCGATCATCTCATCGGTGCCTCCGTGGGCAGAAGAGCTCATTCGGGTTTCTGTGGACTTTTCCAAGCCTCCTCGTCGGAAGAGAGATCTAGAGGGTTTGGCCCCTTTAATTTTTGCAGACCTACGAGAGTCCTTATACTCTGGATACTTGGAGGTTTACACGGATAGTTCCCACAAAGATCAGCCACCATCTACATCTGCGGCAGCATACTTTGCTCCTTTTTCTTTCTGTCAGACGTGGAAACTCTCCCCTGCTCATTCGTGCCTGGCCGGGGAACTGTTTGCAATCTTACTAGCCTTACGACTCCTTCGACAAGTTTCAGGGCCCTCTGCAGTGGTTTTCTACGTGGACTCAGTTACAGCCCTACATCTGATATCATCTCGGCTTCCACGAGTCCATCATCATACTGTGTTGCAGTCCGTGGAGAATTGCTGTCATACTCTGGTACTCCAGGTTGGTCCATCTATCTCCAATGGGTTCCGTCACATGTCGGTATTATTGGCAATGAGGTCGCCGACGCAGCAGCAGGGATGGCACATGCTCTCCATGACTCTACAAATGTGCCTCTAGACCTTTCCGAAATTCTCCCACAACTCCGGGTCTACGGGAGGATTCCACCCCGCGTCCATGGACTCGTCATCATTCTCGACTCCTTGACACTGCCATCACTCGTCTCCGGATTGGGCACACCTGCCTGGCCGCACATCTCCATCATCTACGGCTGGTAGATTCCCCATACTGCCAGTGGTGTCCGACCCAGGAGGATACAGTGGAACACCTTCACTGCCCTTGATTTCATAGCGCTCGCATCAGACTACAGAGTGCCGTTCGTAGGCTGAATATTCCCCGCCTCACAGTTCCCATTCTCCTTGACGGGGCAGGTGCAAGAGACGAAGACGTCCGTCATAACATCCTTCGCCATACCTTCCGCTTCATCCGTCATGTCCGTGGCCTGAAGAGACTGTAAAATCTGTGGCCTGAGGAGAGTGTAGGGTCTATGGCCTGAAGAGACTACAGGGACCCTATCCCTCCGCTATTTCCCGGTATCGGGCAGCCGGGGCGCATCCGATCCCACGATCGTCATCACCCCTAAATCAACACAACAACATACTCTTATACTGCAGATATCAGTAAAGCCTTCTTAAGAGTTGGCCTACAAGAAGAGGATCGTAATTTTACTAAATTTCTCTGGTTCAAGGATCCACGGGATCCTAATAGTGACGTCATCATCTACCGGTTTGCTTCCATGCTCTTTGGGGCAACCTCTTCACCATTTCTCCTTCAAGCTACGTTGGATACACATTTAATGAAGTCAAATAGTCCCTACAAAGCCTTAATCAGTAACAACCTGTATGTGGACAACTTCCAGGGAATCACTAATAATGAGAGTAAATTGGTAGAAATTTACCATAAGGCTAACCGTGAGTTACTAGGAGCCAATATGCCTCTACAATCATGGGGCCTCTAATAATAAATAATTAAACCAGATAATCGAGAAAGAGTTTCAAGACTATCAGGTACCCAATCAATTAAAAGTTCTAGGTATGGAATGGAACACAATTACCAACGAGATGAATGTCAAGTCAGTATCAACAAATAAATCACCTCTAACCATGAGAAAATTGCTCTCATATGTCAGTCAACCATTTGACCCTTTGGGCTTGCTTAGTCCTATTTTAATAGGGGGCAAACTCCTCATGCAGGAGTGCTGGCAGAAAAATATGGGATAGGATGATCCGTTACCAATTGAGCTGCAAGACAATTGGCAGACACAACGGATTTTAATCAATTAAATGTTCTGAAATTTCCTCACAACACCTTAGGACAAAACTTACCCACTGATTTACATGTGTTCTGCAATGCCTCCGGCAAAACATATGGCGCAGTAGCCTACTTAGGTAATAACACACAGTCATTTTTATTCACTTCAAAGGCAAGAGTTGCTCCAATTAAAAGGAGGTCCTTACCCCAAATGGAGCTGACTGCTTTATTAGTGGGAGTAAGGTTGGCTCATTGCCTGACCAAGACACTCAACAATATTCACTTTGGTGAGATCGTAGTGTGGTCGGACAATGAGGCAGTCTTACAATGGGTAAAAAATAACAACAAAACAAAACTCCCTACGTTAGTAACCGCATAAGGGAAATGCATGAATTATCTGCTGGATATAAATTGAGACATGTCCCTACTAAGGACAATCCAGCCGATTACTTATCAAGATGTTTAACAGTGAAACAGCTAATTAAGGCTCAGATGTGGTTTAATGAAGNACATGGAGGAAGCAGAACTTTCTCTCCATTTCTCGTTTAGTTAGAGACGCTGTTCATATTAATTACTACTTGACGAGTATTTAAATAACATCTAACTCCCTATAATTGCAACCCCAGTCTCATTAATTTATTAAATAGAATATTCATAAGGAGAAGAGTTTTCCGTTTTTCGTTTTCTTTTTTTTTCGTTTTCCGTTTTACACACGATTGGTTTTTGCAGTTAATTGACCTGGAGTGTGTTAATGAGCGGACCACAACGATTATTGTGACTGCTGTGACTCCATCAGGGATCCTAGGATCGTATCGGCGAACACCAACATGGTTAAGTAACGATTAATAGTTATACGAAGCTTCCTATACTTATTTTTAGCCCTTAGTTTGTCGTTAGGACGTGTTCCCTCCTCTAAATACAAGAGAGTCCCCAGTGAACGAATTTACCCCCCTTTCATGCTTGACAATTGCGTATTTAATTGGGTGTAAGTAGAATCTTCATTTTATTGGGTTTGCAGCGTGTGTGTGTACTCCATCTGAGGAGAGATCAACTCCCGTCTTGAGGTTATCTTGAGATGATTTCGGGGCTTTTAGTGTCCCCGCGGCCCGGTCCTCGACTAGGCCTCCACCCCCAGGAAGTAGCCCATGACAGCTGACTAGCACCCAGGTACCTATTTTACTGCTAGGTAACAGGGGCATAGGGTGAAGGAAACTCTGCCCATTGTTTCTCGCCGGCGCCTGGGATCGAACCCAGGACCACAGGATCAATACTTCAGCGTGCTGTCCGCTCGGCCGACCGGCTCCCATCTGCCATCTCCCATGCCACGCTTGGTGGATGCATGTTCTAGCAGGTTCCAGATGATGCCACCCCCCATGCTTGTGTTACTGTTCACTGTCACAGCTAAGAGGTTGAACCTAATTTTGTTCTCTACTAACTTCTTAACCTGTGTAAACTGAAATAATATTTGATTGCATAAGCCACTTAAATTTTGGGCATATATTTCTTGTTAGTTACTAACACATTGTTAGGAACTATTATTTCTTTCATGCTGATTATAGCATTATTTACCATTGATTAATACATGTTCCTATTGAGATAATTGATTCATTGAACATTTACTTAATTTTTTATTTATATATTTCTTAGTAAATTTTACTAAACCCTTGATGATGAACCAGAATCAATTAAGTGTACTAGATATGTATTAATTTCTAGTATTAACCCCCAATTTGGTTTGGGAATGTTTAACTCTGGAAAAATAATTATTCTTACAGTTCATTAATGCCATAGTTCATTAATGATATATATATATATAATTCTTGATGACTACCCCATCCATAGGCACTGGTATCTCAGTCCATTAATAGTTAGTTATCTGTTCGTTATCTTTAATAGCATTAGTTATCTGTTTCCCTTTTCAGTAAAAAAAAGGGTGGTCCTTCGAGTATTTCGATTTAAGTAATTAAATATCATTATATTGAGAGTTAGATTCCCACACTAAAATTTGGTCACTTTGGACCAGATAAATCATAATCAATGCTATAACCTATGACTAACTAATCATTTACTAATTTCCGTGTGTAGTGTTTTCGGCTATACATATATCATTATTTAAGGCTACCAACAGTGTACCCATATGTTAGCCTATTCCACACCAATTTATGATTAACATTTGCTGTCTCTTCTTCATGTATAAGGTAGCACTAGTGGGACACAGTCAGTTACCCACAACATTCAGACCTATACCTTACAATGAGGTAAGAATTTTCAGGTCACCAGGAGCAACAGCTCACAATTTTTACAATAATTCTACATTAACATCTGCGTTAGATTGGCCTCACCACCTAACTATAATTTACTTAGGTGGTAATGACATCCATCCTACTCGGCACCCAGCTGAAGTAATTAATCATCTTAAAACAATAATTTTCTCATTTAAACTTATTAGCAGTTCAGTAGTGTTCACATTAGTGGAACCTCGCCAACTAAGTAATGGTAATCGTTGGAGATTAAGTCCAGAATACTACCAACGTGCTGCTAAATACAATAACTTTTGGCTGAGGAAAAGAGTGAGATTGGATGCCACTCACATACTATTTTCAGCCAGATCATATAGGCAAAACCTGACATCAGATGGTGTGCACCTGTCAGGTCACATGTAGTTGACAAATTAGTTAATACTATCAACCATCACAGAAGGTTGTGGCTAGCAAGCCAAATTTAGTTGTATATATTTAATCTTTCACTTGTGTGTTTAAATGCACATTTATATATAACAAAAAATATAAAAATCCAAAAACACAGCACAATTATATTCACATTACTGCACCATCAGTTATTTTATGGCAGTCTTTATTAGGTAGGAATTTAGACTGTGGTTGTGCTAAGTTTTGCACAAATGCAGACTAAATAATTTAGTAATTTCTTAAAATAGAAATTATTTCATCTAGTTCTGAACTAGACAGTAGTGTACATTCATAATATTTACTATTGTGCTGACCCCCAATCAGGGTGGGATTTATCCTCATTATATTATTTACTGTTGTGCTGACCCTAAAATAGGGTGGGATTCAAAACCATTTAATAAGTAATTTACCATATTATTATTTCACACCTTTTGAGTGATACTGAATGCTCACTATCCCATCGAATGGTGATAATGAAGGGCTAGCCAGACGAAATTCCAATAGTGACATTTAACCCTTAAATTGCGCATGGCGTATATATACGCCATGAGTAACATGTCTGACCGTGCGCATGGCGTATATATACGCCAAAGGGTGCCAGGCACGATTCAAACGTCCCGCGGTGTAAAGGGGTCACCCATCCCATAGCCACGGGCTATTGTAAACAGACGCCATTTTGAAAAAAAAATCTAGAGCAGGCCTCCTTTGTTTCACAGGCCTTAGTTAGTGGCCAGACACCATGGCGAGCGCATCACGAGCCAGCGTGCGACCTCGCTTAGCGCACCGCGCCGCACAGTCTTTGACCGAAGACGAAATTGCAGATGAATTGTTCAAGGACGTTGGCGAGTCTGATATTGACGACTCTGATATAGATGAAGATTATACCCAGCCAGAAGAAATCGAAACAACGGATAGTGAGGGTGAACATGTGGGTGCCACGAGGGTGAGGATGCCTCACGAGGATACTACTCAACACCACTCAACACCACCTCGCGCCCAAGCACGTCGTTCATCTATACCACTACACGTTTATGATATGATCAACGATTCAGAAACAAGTGAATCTTTCTCAGGTTTTAGTGATGAAGAATCTGAGAATAGTTTTACCCCGGCTGTTAGTGCCAGTACAAGTTTCGCCGCATCAGCTACCCGCCCAGCCAAGCGCCGCCGCATGGGACAATATGGCGACAATGAGGAACAAATTCCCTCATGTTCCAGATCTTTTACCTCATCTACCGTTCCTGCCCCTACTGTTACAATGCCTGCTTCAGCTCCTGGTCCCCGGATTCCTCGCCGTCGTGCAGCTAATGGCTCTCGGAAGGCAGCAGATTTGTGTGTGTGGAGTGATGGGGAAGATTTTGTACCACAAATTCCCGACTTTGACAACAGAGATGTGGGAATTACAGATCTTTTCCCTGATACTGGTGACGAAATGTGTGAAAGTGACTTTTTTATTGCATATTTCGATGAGCCGCTCATGGAACACATTGTTCATGAAACGAACAGACTTGCGGCCGATCTCATTGAACTTGAGGAAGTTACAGAATTTTCACGACTACAGCGTTGGAAAGAGACAACTGTTGGTGAAATGTATGTGTTTTTCGCAATTTGCATGTTGATGAAACATTGTGTGAAACACGTAATTTCAGATTATTGGAGCAAAGACAACGCTGTTCCAACACCATTGTTCGGGAAATATATGTCTCGAGACAGATTTCTGTTGATCCTACGGTGCATTCATTTTGCAAATAATGCAGACGAGACACAGGATGATAGGCTTTGGAGGGTGAGGCACGTGCTAAATGACCTGATTGGAAAGTTCCGAGATTACTACGTACCAGCTCAGAAGCTGGTTATTGATGAATCCCTTGTGCTTTTCAAAGGACGTGCTGCCTTCAAGCAGTATATTCCCTCAAAACGTCACCGATTTGGACTGAAATTCTTTGTGCTCTGTGACTGTGAATCAGGAATGGTGTTACACATGATACTTTATTCAGCCACAAATGTAGATATTCCTGCTAATGACGAACATGGCTTCTCAGGTAGTGTGGTGAAGTCACTGCTTGCACCATATCTGAACAAGGGCCACATATTGTACACAGATAACTATTATACCAGTCCCTTGCTAACGAAATTCTTGCTTGATAATAAGACTGGAGTGTGTGGAACAGTAAAGCCAAAACGAAAGGAAATGCCTGTGTTTGACACTGCTATGCAAGTAGGTGATTGCGAGGTAAGAAAAAGTGGTGCAATGCTTTCAGTGCGGTGGAAAGACAGACGTGAAGTGAACATGTTGACCACCATTCACCCTGGTACAATGGTGGACAGTGGCAAGGTGAACAGAACAACAAAGCAAATAATATATAAGCCAGATTGTGTGATGGACTACAACATCAACATGCGTTTAGTTGATAAATGTGACATGATGGTGGGTGCTGTAGAGTGTGTACGGAAGACTGTGAAGTGGACGAAGAAAATGATTTTCCACCTAATTGACGTAACAATGCTGAACAGTTACAACATGTTTCTTGTAAAGACAGGTAGAAAACCATATTTCCGTTCATTTAGTTTTCAAGTTGTGAAACAGTTGCTAGGTAAATTTGGCAAGGACACACCTGGCATACAAAGACCCATTCGAGACCCAATATTGAACCATGCTCCTGCACCCAGGCTCGCTTACAGGGAGGCCTTTCTGATGCACCAAATCAAGAAATTACCACCAACTGGAGCTCGTGCAGCAGGCCAGCGTCGGTGTGTTGTGTGTTCCAGTACCAAATTGAGGCCACAGAAACGTAAATTGGTGTTGACATGGTGCGAAGCGTGTGCCGTCCCTCTGTGCCATATCGACTGTTTCGCACAGTATCACAGTCTCCAGGAGTACTAAATGTGTAATTCTTTGGTAAATAAATGTACATATCAAGTTATTTTTTGTGTTTATTTTGAAAAAAAACCAAATACATTGAATATTTCCTGTAAATTATACCATTTTGGTGGGCATACTTGTGACACTAATATGTGAGCGCCTATTGAGTTTAGACCATTTTTATTATAATACAACGTCTATTGCTAATAATTGGAACAATACTAGAGAAAAAATTTGAGTAAAATGACCCAAAAATACTGTAAATAATTCCGCGAAAATAAATTCGCGGCAACTCGGGCCGCGAGAGCGGCCGTGAGTAACAGCTGGCTGACGCAGCAGCCTCGAGCGCTCACGTTCTGTGACGTCATCGGCCAACTTCTCGGCTCAATTGTGTCATTAGTATGCATAATAGAATTTTTTTATTATTTTTCCCGTGCTCAGGGGACTCAAATTAACATGTTTAGAAGACGAAAAAAAATTTTGGATTTTTTTTTTCTTGCGCACAGGGGTGTAAATGTGCCCAGGACCCCTGAGCAGTGTAAGGGTTAAGTACCACTCAAATCCTAGTTATTGTTATTAGGTAGATAAATTTAACCTCCAAAGAGGTAGTGCATAGCCTAGTCTGAATAATTTAGGCTACCATCAAGATATTTGCCAACAAATGAACAAGTATCCAAGCTACATCAGCAATATTTACCCAAGTCCTGTGAAACTTGAACATAAAGTCACCATGGTTACTCCTGAAAAGCTACTCCTACATAGGTCTTAAGGAGCCAAGAGTTAAATATGCCAAAAAATTAAAACTGATTCGATTTCAATCAAACTTTTTTGACGAGTTGTACATGAAAAGGGTTTCATCTGGTCCAAGTCTCAGCATCGTAACACAAATAATAAGGGAGAAAAAAAATATTGATTTGTCAAAAAATTTCAAAAATGGTCAAAAACGATTATCAAATACAAGTATGAACTGAAATCATGTCTATGACTCTCAGCTATCACAATAGCATACATTAAAATATATATATAATTATTTTATTAAAAAATATTAAGTTAAAAAATAGATTTTTATTCTTTTTCAATTTTATTTTTCTTATTTTGTTTATCGGACGATTTGCATGAAACTGACGGCACGTAAGCCTATCTGTAAGGGTGTCAAGGGGGGCCGGGAAATTAATTGATGTCAACCTCAGCCATAGATGGCAGCACCTTAGACTTTAATATTTAATGATTTATTTTTCAAGTAACATAAATGAGTTGGTACTCTTTCATTTTTGTTCAACTTACACCTTATATGTAAAGTGTATGTCTCTAAAATCTGAAGGAAGCGTTTTTTCCTAAGTTCATTCATTGATTTTATAAATAGCAATAAACATGATATATTTGCATACTTTTTTGGGGGAACTTTGACTATTTGTATTAGGAAAACAAAAGATTTTTTTGGAAAATCCTCTCCTACATATATGCTAATTTGTCAGAAAAGTGTCATAGAATGATTACATCTGAAAAGGTGAAAAGTTTGAACTCATTTGAAAATGTGTAATATTCGTTGAAAAAAAAAACAAAAAAAAATCAATCTCCCTTTCTATTTAGGCTACAGTACTGAAACCTGGACCAATTGCAGCCCTTTTCATATACAACTAGTCGAAAAATTTGGGTTGACATTGAACAACTTTCATCTACAAACCCTCTTGGCCCCTTAAAGGACATTTAACCACACTAGTCAATAAGTCTGAAACATTATCCAAAGCAACTCCCATTGATTACAACAAATTAGAAGTGTCTCTGAGAGTAGCTGAGCTCAAATTTGATCAAGTCAGGTCTACAATCAAGCCTTATATCGCTGTACTAAATGATGCAGGCAGTGATCCTGAGGACATAGACCAAGCTAAAGCTGAAACATCTCAATATGAAGATGACACCCAAGACAAGTTTAATGTTCTGCATGATTTAGTAGATAAACATAAATTAAACCCCAATATAACTGTATCTCAATCCAGTGTATTACTAACAGAGGCTCGTTTACCTACTCTAGACTTGCCTACATTTGCTGGACTGGATGAAGAAAATTGGGATACATTTTGGACTTCATTTGAGGTTCATATTCACTCAAAACCTTCTATTGATAAGGTATCCAAATTTTCTTACCTAAACAGCCTTCTCAAAAGGGAGACTAAGAAGGTAATAAACAACTTAGCTCTCACAGAGTGTAATTATGTTGAAGCTATCAGACTGTTGAAGTTGAATTACTGCAACACAGAGTTAAGTATAGCTAATCTGTATTATCAATTGCTAGACATGAATGCACCAAGTAACAGACCAGATTCTCTTCAGATTTTTAGGTTGGAAGTAGAATCTCTAGTGAAAGCTTTAGGTACTAAAGTTAATGTACCAGCTTCCGAATGGTCTATTTAGTTGCTTTTACAGAGGAAACTTCCTCGTAGTGTTTTAGCAGAAATATGCTCTCACTACAAAACCGAGTTTTTCTCACTCTCGATCAAATATTTGAGGGTTTAAGAATCATGGTCAATAGGCTAAAGATGCATGATAAAATTATACCTGAGTCCAAGCAGTCTAATACTGAGAATTCAGTTAAAACAAAATAGACTTTAAATATGTCCAGTAAATTTATTAATCCCCTTAAACCTAAGCCTACTCCATCCATTGGAAAGAGGAGTAGTAATATAGGTATTTATTCTGTATCTCTCTCTGAGCTTCAGCTTCAGCTTGATGTCCAAAGGGCTTGGAAAGGATGGGGGGAGGTAGAGGGATGGGGAGATGAAATTCAGGAAGAGGATGCGGGTGTAGAGAGAGAGGAGGATTGAAAGTTCGGTGGCCTGTCCACCATGGGTTGACATATGTGTATGTGTCGTTTGTTTGTGTATGTGTTATGTTGGGTTGTCAGTACATTGGCTGGGGGGCTAGTGTTTGTGACCTTGTTGGTGTCCTTAAGCACTAGAGCCGATGGAGTTGGCTGAGGGAGGTTAATCTTAACAACATCAGGGTAGTCACACTTCTGATATCACGACAAATGGTTTTTTGGTTTTATATTTTTTTTGTATTAGTTTTATGTTTATATATATATATATATATATATATATATATATATATATATATATATATATATATATATATATATATATATATATATATATATATATATATATATATATATATATTTATTTATTTATTTATTTTATTTCCTTTATTCTTCATTTGGTGTAGATCGGGTCCGGGATGGGCCACTCATCAGGGTCGTCTGGCAGGCCGCTTAGTATTTGAGGTCTTGGGAAGGCCTCATCGTGGATGTGTCTGATCACTTTTTGTTGGAGAGTGATTTTTCTGGTTCTGTGTGGTGGTTCGCGGATCTCTAGTCACTGGTGGTGTTTTCTGCTACGTAGGGATCTTCGGGGTCTGGGATATACATATTCTTCATGCGGTACAGCTGTCTTCTGGCCAGGCCTAGCTGAGCCTGATGTTCATTGGCTTCATGTTGAGCGTTTCATGGATTTGGTCAGTTCTTACCCTGTCCATCTGTGTCAGTCCCTCCGCAAAGCGGAGTGCTTTGTTTTGTACCCATTGGATCTTCAGCATGTTGGATTTGTTGGTGAGGTTCAGGGGAACGTAAGGGTATTCAAGGCTAGGCTCTGAGATTGTAGTTGATGTGTCCAATACTGTAGTTGATGTGTCCAATATGAAGACAAATCCCACGAGGGAGAGAAAGTGTTTGTTCTGTGAACAAGAACATATCACTTATAAGTGTAGTGTTAATTCTGTCGTACCTAGTAGCCAGAACGCACTTCTCAGCCTACTATGCAAGGCCCGTTTTGCCTAATAAGCCAATTTTTCATGAATTAATATATTTTCTCTATTTTTTTTCTTATGAAATGATAAAGCTACCCATTTCATTACGTATGAGGTCAATTTTTTATTATTGGAGTTAAAATTAACGTAGTTGTACGACCGAACCTAACCAACCCTACCTAACCTAACCTAACCTATCTTTATAGGTTAGGTTAGGTTAGGTAGCCGAAAAAGTTAGGTTAGGTTAGGTTAGGTAGCTTAGGTAGTCGAAAAAGAGTTAATTCATGAAAACTTGGCTTATTAGGCAAATCGGGCCTTGCATAGTAGGCTGAGAAGTGTGTTCTGGTACTAGGTACGACAATTCTAATTTTAATGCTAGGATTAAATGCCTGCAAGAATTGCACAGATGCACTAAGTGCATGAGCTCTCATGAACCCACTGATTGTGTAGTCACCTTACGTTTGAGCAACAGATGCAACAAGGGTGCACATCATTATGCATTATGTAGAAAGGCTCAATAAATTCCACGAATCCTCGTAAGGATTCTACTAATTCAACATCAGTTCAATACTGCAAAGTGCATCAGTAAAATTAATGTGCTTGCAACTGAGTCAGGCAACAATACTACTCTCCCACGGCTCAATAAAGTTAATTAACAAGAAATCTAGAGTTAATATTGGAGGTCTTTTCGACCAAGGTTCCCAGAAGACCTTTATCACCAAACACTTAGCTGAACAACTGAAATTAAAAACTGCCAACGAGTGTGAAATTAAATATCTCTGGTGTCTTCGCTAATTGTGGACCCCGTGAATACCAAGTATTCAAGTTATGGTACGTGGGAAGTTCCACTAAATCAATACATGCAGTAGTGTGGAACAAGATTCCTTCTGACATGCAAGTCACGGGTCTTGCTCACACTGCAAAACATCTCAAACGCAACGGCAAGAGGCTAGCTGATCACAAATAAATTCAGACTGTCTCAGTGACGTTGGATCTTATTGGAGCCGACTATTATTACAGATTTATCACTGGATGCACCAGACAACTTGGTATGATTGTTGTCATCTACCGGAGGCAAGTTGCTAACAGGACCAGTGCTTCTCCAGCAAAAATCTGCATCTATTGCCAAACAACCAACAATTCTATAGTGGCGTGACTAGGCTCAGAGCAGTAACCCCTACAGATCAGAGACACATCTGAAGATAATGAATCTAATCCCCTGTGTTTAAATTGTGGGATTTAGACACTTTAGGTATTGTCTCTAGAAGCCTAGTCAAGATGATACATGGACTTACCAGCAATACCTGGATACGGTTGTATATAAAGACAAACAGTACTGGGTGAGACTGCCATGGAAGTTGAATCACCCACAACTTCAGTTAATTATTCATGGCAACTTCCCAATTAAGTTAAATAATAAGGTTACAGAAACAACCTGATAAATTAAATTTATATAAAAAATTGATACAATAATAACTCCATAGTAAATTTATTGAAGTTGTTGATAATTATGACCATTAAAACAGGTCACTACTTACCACATCACACTGTAATGAAAGAGTCAGTGACGACACCAATACGAATCGTCTTTAACTGCAGTGCCAAAATAAAGGCAAACAGCGTGTCATTGAATAAGTGTTTACAAACGGGACTAGCCTAACACAAAGGCTACAAGATGTACTTCTACGATTCCGCTCTGGTATTACTCTTATACTGATTCCCGCCCGAAGGTCGGCTATCTTGGCGCGCGGATTGAACGCTTCCTGGCTGCACTTTCTTTCCACACCTTACTGGAGCTCATCTTTGAATTCANTATATATAATATATATATATAGATATATATTATATATTAATATATATATATATATATAATATAGATAGATATATATATATATATATATTTTTATATATATATATATATATATATTATAATATTAATATATATATATATATATAATATATCTATATATATATATATATATATTATATATATATATATATATATATATATATATATATATATATATATTATTAGGGGTACCACCTCTGGTGCAATTGCAGGGACCCACATCCTCGAAGAAGAAAACAAAGAGCATTCAGAGAAGATCTTGTGGATTCTCACTGAATACTTTAATTCTTTTCTCTCCTACCACCCCTATTATTTTTTGTATGTTTTGTTTTATTTATTGCAATGCTACAGTTTACAGAGAACACACACACACACACAAATATATAACAATTAAACAATCAGCGTTCGAAGACCTCGTCCAGCTCCTCGGAGGTTGGGTGCGTACCCAGGATACAGCACGCATTTCCCCTCTGCACTGCGACACTGAGGCGCTGGAATAGGAAACTGGCTGCTCGTGGGTCTCTAGTTTTCCCAATGAGTTCCTCACCAACCTCCTTTAAAAACTTGAGTGCACATTTACCCCAGGCGCCCAGAGTCTCTGAGCCTATCGGCACGAACCTGTAACAACGTTCTAGGTTCTGTACTTGTGGATTTTCTGGGTCTCCCTGAAGGTGGCTGCCCCACCTCCCTCCGCTGAGCTGTAACGTAAATAGGTATCAGCCAATGTAGATGCACAGGTGTAATCCCATACGACCTGTTTACCTTCCCTCCATGGCTGCAGGGTGACTCCATCTGGGCGTTTTTGGCTGTTGTCAGGTCTGCACAGCTGGGGTCCCTTTGTGCTGGACACCCAGCTGTAGCCAAACTTCTCTTGATGATGTCATTGACTGCCTCGTGTCTGGCAATCTTTCCCTGTGTCTTACGACAGATGAGACCATGGCTGCCGTATTGGTCTGCCCGTGCCTGGCCGCAAATACACCGGTGCTCGGTGGAGATAGGGGCGGCAAGGCGCAGAGCAACACCAATACTTAGGGCCCGATGATCCAGGCGGGTGCCCAAGGCGGAATTAGGGACTGCCAACAGGAAGTCCCCAGCATGGGGGGCTTGCACAGCTAGGAGACGCGCTCTGTCCTTCTGAGAAGCTACGTCCAGCAATGCTTTGGCGATGTTCTCCACTATAGGGCTATCCCATTTGGCCTGTTTACCGTCGTTTGGACAAGTTGGTCGGGTGTGTGAATTGGCGAGTGTGTCCCACCGACCAGCTCCTTCCACAAATTTGGGATCACGAATCCCAATGGAGTTCCTTAGGTATTCTGGTAGTATTTCCTTCACTAATTCACTTGTAGCACTGGTCGAGGATAAGAATGCCGGCAATGCTAACTGTGTCGCCTTGCGAATACCTATACCCCAAGTCTAACTGGGAGCGTTGCTTGGTCCCACTGGTCATCTTGCAGGGAGAGGTTTAACACTTTCATAGTTATTGTCTTTAGGAGTGAATCGTATTCCGTTAATTTTGGGCTGTCAAAAGAAGGAGCACACCTGAGGAAATAGGTAAGTCTGGGCAAGGCCAGGCACCTTGTAAGAAGGTACAACGCATCATGAGCATCCAAAGCCCCTATTCGCGCCTCCATCCTCCTCAGGTCTTTAAGCTTTTCTTCGAGGACTACCTCAATGGCGTTCGAGCCCAGAGGTGCCCCTAGCAGCACACTGTCGGTGGGAGCGATCACTTGGGCTCCTGGCAATAAGATTTGTACTGCATTTATGATTGATTGGTTGGACGAGATGATTTCACACTTTGATGGATTTAGTGTAAGGCCTAACTCCTCTCCCCTAGATTTCACTAGCTGAAGATCTCCTAGTAGGGATTCCTGTGTCCCTGCCAGGGTGCCATCGTCCAGGAACCAGATGTTGAATTCGCTGGACAACCTACTTGTGACCTCCTTAGCTGCCATGCAGAAAAGAAAAGGGGCAAGTGGGTCTCCCTGCTGGACACCTTCTGCGGAAACAACTTCATGTTCCCCAAACAACAGTGTCGATTCCCTACTGTACCCTGCTGAAACGAAAGGAAGTAGACAAGGAAAGCTGGTTCGAACTGCTTCCAGTACCACATCCCTTTTTACCTGGTTGAAGGCATTTTTAAAGTCTAATTTAATTAATGCCTTATTCACTGGGAGGTCTCCACTAATATTCACTAATACAAGTATATATATATATATATATATATATATATATATATATATATATATATATATATATATATATATATATATATATATATATATATATATATATATATATAACTTGTATTATTAAGCCATTATAGTATTATAGAAGAGCCTGAGTGTGATAATGACTGGGTACAATGTTCAAAGGTCAGTGATTCAATGCTGTTCACGATGTTCAGTGCTAGCCACAGCACCACAACATTATTTCGTCCATCTAGGAATCTTCAAACGACTTCTTAGGTTCCTTTTCAAAATAAACTTGTGGTCAATTATTCATTTACAGGAATTAGTGACCAGGATTGTGGTTATAATTAACATTGTGCATAGTATTGTGGAAGGAGGAATTTTGGTGAGGGAGGGAGGAAGAGAGAGAATTGAGGTAGCTTCACTGTGTGGCATCCACTCTTGTTTCGCTATGGGGAACACACATGTACATGGGTATATACAGTGTGTGTGTGTGTGTGTGTGTGTGTGTGTGTGTGTGTGTGTGTGTGTGTGTGTGTGTGTGTGTGTGTGTGTGTGTGTGTGTGTGTGTGTGTGTAGTGTAGTGTAGTGTAATAACAGCAACAGGAGTATGTTGAGTGGAACTATTTGGTGAGGGAGGTGACGTCGTAATTGTAGCTTCGTCTGCTGTCTGCTGTGATTTCTCATGCAGTGTATGGTGGCCACTGTACTGTTTGGACACAATACCGGCTTACTTGCATAGTTCTGGTAAATAAAACATGTAGATAGGAATATATATATAACATGTGTAAATAGTGTAATTAAAACAATAACAGTATGGTGGTAGGAGCAATGTTGACGAATAAGATATTGGAGTGAGGGAGACTGGCTGGGTGTGGCTGCTCACACTCGCGATGTTCTGAATGTGTTGATGGTAAATGTATATAGTGTGTGACAGTGTATAGTGTGTACATATGTTGTAAATATACGTAAATGAACATGAAACCCGTGGTGTGAATTACTGTATGATGGGAGGAGCAATGTTGGCGAATACAATGTTGGAGGAGTGAGGGATGGCTGACTGGGTGTGGCTACTCACACTCACGGTGTTCTGAATGTGTTGATGGTGAATGTATATAGTGTGTGACAGTGTATAGTGTGTAAATAGATTGTATATATACATAAATTAGCATGATACATGGTAAATATATGCAACATATGTGTACACAAGTGTCATGCACGTAACACAGTGTCTTCAGACAGTATGGATGTTTTACTACCATAATATAGTGTACGTGTTCATTATACATAGGATTAGCAAATAAAAACAAATAAAATGTATTTGGAACTGTGCGCAAAAAATGAACAAAAATATAATTGCGGCAACTCACGCACCCCGCCCCGGGCAGGAGCCCAACTGGCCCCAGGAGCGTACGTCACGGGCGAACGGGGAATGATTATGTCACTCACCAACTTAAGGACCCCATAGCAGCCAAAGTAAGTACAATTTCTAAATTTTTTGACATACACATACTGAGGGAAGGGTTTTTGACACTTTAAAAAAACAAAAGAATTTTTTCAAAAGAATTTATTTCCTGTTCACTGGGGGGGGGGGGAAGTGTCATATCTGGAGGCTGCGCAGTTAAATGGTTAAGCTTGACTAAGTGTCATAATTCCTGTGAGATTTTTTCTACGCCTACCTCCCTTAGGAGGTGGACTACAAGTTTAAGGGCTGCTCGCGGCAGTTAAGCATGTGTCCAATAGAAAAAGGAGAAGCGGGAGCAAACCGCCTGGCTTCCACCACTAGGGGTGAAAACCTGTCCACAATAGGCCGCTGGTTCCTCCTAGTTAAACAGGACGTTAAAACTAATAAAGGGTAACCGACGGGTTCTCACAATCAAATTTTATATTTGATGTGGCGCTATGAATTGGAATTCGAATTCCCAAGAGCAGCCGTCATATCAAAAGATCACATCAATATCAATCGTAAAATGCAGAACATGGGTGTGGAAAAGGATGGTTGAAGGTTGACATCAAAGACCGTTTTCTATAAAATAAACAATTTATTAATAACAAGAGACTAGACTACTACATTATCGAGTTTACATTTACGTTAATGTCCATCCAGTGGCACTATAACCAACAGCTAACTAGCAACCCTTGCTGTGCGGCTGCATCCTGAACTAACATGAACACAGGTGTGCCTACTGACGACGCAATATTGCAAATCAAAAAATATCACAGACTAAGTTACACCACAGCGAGTGATTTATTACGTTAATGTCCATCCAGTGGCATTTGCAACACAGCTATTCAACAGCCCCTCCAGAAGTGACAGCAGGCTCCATCTTGCTGACACTTTGGGCCGACAACATGAACTAACTGAACAAATGAAGGATATCCACTGATGACACAAGCTTGCAATCAATAGTGTTACGGCTTCACGGTAACAGCTACTCTAATCACAACCTTAAGGCCCTCCTTCCAAACAGGAGTGACCCTCGTAACTAGGTGGGTAGTTCAACAGTGGCTCCCCCTATCACAACTCATTGTGAACCCTCTTTGCAACTCCCTACAGGAAGTTGCACTGTAAATAGTGAACAAAGTCAGGCAAGTCGGGATTCTGGGACACAGCTCCACTGATCCCAAGTTACTCTACTCTCGTCACCGGACGATAACCAAAAGCAATTGCCTTAATCAATTACAACATTGATTATGTGATTAATTACGTTAATTGACTGATCACAGCAGTCAGCAACAAAGTACTACTTTAATCACAAACAATTGTCTCTCACTAGACAACAACATGATGGTACTCTACGTTAATCATCAACACTTGTCTCTCTCAACACAATCTTGTTACAATAACTCAAACTCTTACATTACATCACACTTGACTCCTTGCAAGTATTCAGTGAGTAATTCTTAATTAAGGTCAAACGGACTACTAATTACATCCCAATTGAGTTACGTTAACTAAGCCTACCCTAAGTGGGTAGCTTCTCAACAGTCTGTGTCATTAATTACTTTAATATGAGTGTTAATTACCCTAATTAACCTCGAGCAATTAATTAACTGTCACCAGGACCGATAATTAATCATACATAAATACGTCTCACTCTGCACTGCCTAAGCAGGTCTCATCAAACACTGAATTCACGGAAGAGGAGTTAATTACTAATTAACAATGAGTGCATCTTAATCCACTGTCACCAGACAGAATATGATTAATATAATGAATTATGCTAACTCCATGACCTCGCTTTACCGAGTCATCTGAGTCCTCAAGACTCCAGACGTTAATTACTCCACTAATTATCATGAGCCACTAATTGCTATACCTCCGAAAGGTAATTAGTCTCGAGCAAATTACGTTAACACAAAACTGACAGACTCTGACAGATCCTCTCCCACTACGTGAATTCATGATGAGAATGCTAATTACATAATTAGCTAGAGTGGTCAATTAGTTGTCACACGGACAATTAATTGCACCGGAAACGTACTTCAACAAGCTCAATACTGTTCTTTAACAGTTCACACTCACTCAACAATAAATGTGCACCCCTTATCCAGTTAATTACCCCTTTAATTAACTCACTGAATCCTCAAGTCCTCAACACAACTTAAAGAACATAAAGTAACCCCAATGTTACATAGGTCACACTTACTATGGCATGCATAACAACATAAATGCACCGCCCACATACGGTTGCGGCTATTGCAACTCGTTAATTACTATACCCACACAGTAATGACACACGGTTTTGCAACAACCCAAGGTATACCAATATTACTGCCTCCTCTAATCTTGCAACCGTTGCAAAAGACTGATCAATCACGTCTACTTCAGAAAGACAATTTACGTTAATATAAAACACCGTCGCTATGCGGACAGCTGGCGCTAATTCTCCATAATTAGGCAAATTAACTAATTGCTTACTCTCATTAAGTACTGAGAATTTCCCTGAATACTCAAAGGGGTCCCCTTAAATCCTCAACACAGTTCCTAGGACAGTAATATTGTATACTTGATAACAACACTGCACAAACCTTCAACACAATGATGCCGTCAGCATGCCCCACATGCTAATGACATCATTAGGCAATCAGTCAGCAATCACATCTACTGACTCACCACACAACACAGTACATACAACATGCAAATCTACACATAGAAATGCTTTTACATAATCAATGAAAATTATATCACCAGGACAATTATACAGACCTCAGGATATCCACTGATAACCCTGCAACACGGGCCTGCTTACCTCTACACTGGCATAATTACTCATGCGGTACCATGGCATTAATCCAGGCTGAACGATTATACCGAATCGACAGACTGGATCATTTATATGATAATTCTCTACACTGACTGGTCCCATACTCAAGTCAGACTTCACACAATCATATATCTACATATATATATCTACTTGTGTGGTACTGTGTACAATATCCCTCCAGGTACTACCTCTCAGTCACCTGGGCGTGCTACAGACAGCTGTCTCTCAGCTGCTTCCCTAGCCTGGCCGGGCAACACAGCTTTTACCGTAATTTCCACTAATACTGAGAATACTGAGACACTGTTACACTCTGACTATTGTACTCACGATTTCCTCTCATTTTCCTCATTTCCCTGGTCACTACCACTCTGGCTGTCAACACTTAGCTTGCTCCTCGTGCGTCGACAAGATGTGGCCCTAGGCTGTCCCGGAAAGTGGCCAAGTGGCCCAAGGGGGTGGCCAAGGCATGTGGCCACCGCTTGGCCAAGGGTAGCGCTTGACGTCACCGCACCCCACCCGAGCTGAGCTGGCGCGCGGGGTGGGGGTGGCCGAGCCGGGCCGGGCGGGCGGGCTGGGGTGGCGCGCGGGCGTACACACGAGGATGGGGAATCACTAACAACCCCATCATACCAGAGCATGACTTGCTCTACACTGGGCGTGATAATGGCCGGTGTCGTCACCACCTGGCGGACCAACAGGGCGGAATTCAAAGTCCCACAGGGGCCTGTAATAACCCCACTATTACACTGCCCATATTCCACCTATAGTTCTACACTAGACAGGATACTCGGACCACCTGTTACACCATGAGGCTCTGCCAGCTGCCTCATGGGTGTACAGTCTCTGGGGCTTTCACTGTCCCGTATTCATCAGCCCCAATTTCACGCAAATTTGGGCCTTGACACACCCAGGGTGGCAGGAGTGCCATGCAAGATGAGTAATCTGGACGACAGAAGCGATTAACGGTGGTGGAGGTGGCAGGGCCACCACCTCCCACCAGTCACTTCTTACTCCTCTTGCTGCCCGATTCAAACTGACTCTTTTGGCGGGTAGGGAAACTCATAAGCCCATATCTCCCCCCCTACCTTGTCTTAACCAATCAGCACAAAGCCGGCACAACTCCATGGTGCCGCTTCCAATAACAGCTGTTCGCGCCAAAACTCGGCATAGGAGCAGGGGTGCCTAAACCAATCACAGGCGCCCCTCACCCTGTGGCGTGACGTGACGTCACAAGGAGGGGCAGGCCTAAAGACAACGTCTGCCTGTCTCACATGGTGGGGGGGGGGCAACGATCACCCCACTGCCCCCCCCCACCTTTAACGGTCTTGAGAGTCAAATATCTCCTCACACCACTCACTCTCAAATCACATCCTATTTCACAGAAACAGGAAAATTTCTGTAACTCTCTCTACAGAGCAATCACAGACCTCTAGTCAGTCCCAAACGACAGTCCTTAACATAAGCTTTCATTCGACACCCCACAAGTATATGATAGTTTGAAAGCTTCAGTTTCTAGAGTCCCTAGAGCGACTAGCTTATTCTAGAAACTAGGAAAACTAGCTGAGGGGATTCTACATCCCCTCACAATTCCATCAAGCATGCAGGAATCGCTTAAGGAATTGGAATGTCCTGTGGTGAGGGGTGGTATCAAGATGAAAAGCATGAATGGGAGGTAAACTACAATCTTGCTCTGGCTCACTTAGCCCAGGTGTTAAAAAAACAAAGAAAACAACTCATAATCGTTAAAAAAATGAGGAGCAAGAAATGAAGTAGTTATGATAAGTTTGGATGATGAATATCAAAATATGTACCTACATTATTTTATGTTATGTTATGTCTAGCAGTTATTGAATTAAGTATTAAGAGAGGTGGATATTCTATTTTCTTTCCCCCACTATGATATCAAGTGTCTGTTTTTCTGTTTTGTTTTCTTGCTGAGCTAATGAGGGGTGACAACTGGAGATGGGGGGGGGGCTGTCATCTCATGCGAGAAGCCTTGCTAACGATGTGAATGGCAGACAGCGCACAGTGCTAAATGGTTCAAGGTCTTATTCTCACTGCTTACTGTTAACATTTTTGTTGATGTAGGTCTTGGAGCGAGCAAGCCTTGAGCTCAGTGATAATGAACAAGCTAATTTAAAATATACATATAATATCAAGACTACGATTTCCCACATTACACTAATTACTTTAAAGATGTAAAACTTTTGAACTAGAAAATGTTTATTACATTCAGTAAAACGATTACTGACTTGACTGAATGATGGTAAAAGCTATTTCATCAAGTCGGGCTGAGAACTTTAAACTAAAACTATTCTATTCAATAGCCTGATACAGTCTTCACTCCACTGCCCCTGTTTGACTGACTCCCTGCTTTTTACTGAGTTACTGAGAGAGAGAAGCTGAATGGTGTTTCATCAAGTCGGTCTGAGAACTTTAAACTAAAAGAAAAACTTTTAACTAAACTAGAAAATGTTTCCCACAAGAAAAAGTGTTTACCACATTCAACGTTATGTGAACAGAGGCGTTAGGAGAAAGGTGACGTTCAAGTTTCTCAAAGGCAATGATGTTTACTTTTCCCTAACTATTTATTGATCTGAATACTGAGAAAAGCATGTAGGCTGCTAACCAAGAGGGGCGTCCAGTGACAGGTAAGTGTACCCCATGCATCTGTGTTTACAAAATACCACACCGCTCACTCACAGCTCATTGAGATCACAGTCACTCAAGGACCTGTGTGTTCAGGACATGAACTAATGACATCCCTCTTCGTGTATCTGACCCAACTCTTGTTACGAGATACGTGGCTTGTGGCGCTACCGAGTGTCTGACTGACTGCTTTTACTGAGTGATGCTATTAGTTGAATTGATATAAGAAATTGAAGACTGGTAGACACCTTTTAAGATATAAAATGTTTCCCTCATTCAGTAACGCTTACTGACTTTGAGTTTAGTGAGTGATGCTGGCAATGATTTGATTGATTTGATAGAAAAAATTGAAGACTGGTAGACACCTTTTAAAGTTAAAAACTTTAAACAAACTATAAAATGTTTCCCATATTCAGTAAAATGCTTACTGACTTTACCTGAGTGACTGCTTTTACTGTGTTTACTGACTGATGCTAAATGCTATTTAGAGCCGCAGAGATTGATTTGATTTGGTAGAAGAAAATTGAAAACTGGTATACGATGAGGCTCATTACTCAGATTAAAGTGATTAAAAGATCTATACCTCAGGCTATAGTCATTTTTGATATGAATACAGACACACAGTGCTGGTATGTGCTCCCTATATTCATCTGAGCGGTGTCAAGTAGTTAGGGGAGGGGGGGGAGGGGCAGGCAAGACTGGGTATGGTAGAAGCTGATGTTGACATTTATCGCAGTCGGGACTCTCCTTTCAAAGAGGTAACCCGCCATGTGGCATGTGCCCATGTGCCTGTATGGTCATGTGGTATCACTCCTCAGGCCTATGTGGTGTTGGTTATGTGCCACCGCTCATTACTACCCTGGAAGCAAGGTAGGGGAGGGGAGGGTAGGAGACCCACCCACTTGTTTACAAAAAATATTACGCCTCATTGCCTTCCACACCATTTACCCTCAAAAACCCCCTAGTGAGAACACACCCGCAGCTCTGATATGTAACTAATGAAGACATCGAAGCCCTGACACTTTGGGTAAGGATGATTTTTGGTAAAAAAATATTGCCACTTCACTCTCTCCTATTGCTCCCCTCCCCTTAACCTCCTTCACATACCCTTCCATAACCACCCATCTTTAATTCCCAATCTCCTAGGCTTGTCCATCCATGGGAGGGGGGTCCCCCTCTACGCCCTCAACATATTCTTCCTACATACTAATATTTTACCATTTATCAACACCCGATTAACTCTACGCTATATACTGTTACAGTGCCTTCTCCTATTTCTCCCGTATGCCTGCTTCAAGAGTCATATCAGCTTTCTCTACTGATTCTCCGAGATACAGGGAGTCTGTTGGTATATGTGGCGAACAGATCGACCGCCAGATAAGGGAGAAATTTACACTATAAGTTTGTAGGTAAGGGGAAAGTGGCGTCCTGATACAATTGAAATAGTGCCCCCTACCTGCAGATCCGCCATTTTGTGGAAGGCGCCAGCCGAGTGCGGATTGTCTGACTTAGGTCACGGGCAACCAATCAGAGCCCACCGTGACGTCACTGAGTGCCCCTGGTGACGCCAGCTGTGATAAGTGTCAGAGTTGAACTGACTGTGGAGGCAAGATAATGTGCCTCGATCAGTTCTCGTGGGTTTGAAGTTTCGGGATCCTTACTCAGTGGATTAAAGCTAACCGTCACAGCCCACCATTGTTATTGGAGACCCTGTGCTTCCGAGAAGTAAGAAGAAACCAAGTTCATTGAGCAGAGAAGTGCCAAAACTTGAAAAATCGGTCAACGATGACGCTGGAGGGGCGCCGCCTGACGCTTGAGGGTCTGGAAGGTGTGGCGGGCAGGCCTGGTTGTGACCGGGTCACATTCACTGAGGATTTTGGATGGACGACACCGTTCCTAGGGCAAGGAGCAATGCCTTATAGAAGGGACGGGTGTGTGCATACAGTGATTAGCTCAGTGCCCACTGGTGAACCAGGATTGGGATATCTGAAACTCTGGGAGTGGTTCGGCGACGACGCAAAGGCTTCACGACACCTGAGGACTTGTGGAACGTTCCTGGATCATCAAGGACCGACTTAGGAAGCGTGGGAACCTCACACCATCGAGGGACAGGCGTCGTGAGCCAGGAATGTAAAGGTAGACCAATTTCCCTCCCATTACCCCTTGTTTGAGTTGGCTAGATAGGCCACGATATTTACCTATGTATGTTAAAGTATAACATTGATATATTATTAGTAGGATAGGCTGCAGGGCAGCTTGTGTCCAGGACTGCTGAAGAGGACAGTGTGTGTGGACGATGGGGCAGTTGAAGAGGAGGTGACCGACGTTGACGAAGCGGCCCCTCTGTGAGAGAGTGTGTGGCCCCTTTTATATCTGCCCAGTTGAAGGAGTTGTTGGAGGTAGTGAGAGAAGAGTTGCTGATGATCTCCAGATTATTTATTCTTATTTTCATTTCCTGTATTGAATTTAATTGTATGTGATCATGTAGCTTATGTCAGTAAATTCACATACTTTATCATTGTGTTTAAGTGCGCCTCCATAATAATCTCTATGGGCATACACGAGGGTTATCATAGTTCCACTTAGCGAACACCATGTTTTCTATAGAAGTTCTTATTGGCTGGAGAGTGGTAAGCAGCACAGACTTATATAAAAGTGTACCCTAGGCCATCTGACCAGTATCAGAGTCAGAATGGTGGCAACACTTTGGCGACAAGCAATGTAGTGGCTGGAGAGAGGAAAAGCCACACAGATTTTATGGAAGTGTACCTTGGGCTGACAGACCAGTGTCAACTTTGTAGGAGTAGTAACACTTAGACAACAAGCAGTATAGAATACATCCACTGAACTGTACTGGTGGGGTGCAGATATATCAACCCAGCTGGCGACCGTGTCAAAAGAAGATAGAAAAGGCAGGTGGGACAGGAATTCTTGCAACTTTTTTGTCTGGCAGGCAAGACTCAGGGGAAGGTATTGTTAAAAGGTAAGCCTGGGTCTTCCTTCATTTCTCCACGGGTCTAGGCCAGAATTGCTAATAGCAGTTTCCCTGTGGTTGACTGAAGGGCTCCCAGGGTGAATCAGTGGCACCCCTAGTGGTGGGGGCAAAGACCTGCCGTGGTGGGTATTACTGGTCCTCTCCTGTGGGACCAGGAGACTCTGGTGAGTCCCTAGAGTCAGAGGGGCTGAGTATTCTGCCTTCTGAGCCCCTAGCAGCCGATTGCTAGCAGAGCCCCAGCCCACCCCCCGTGACAGTACTCTTACAGTTTCTTCTTACAATCCTTGTGTGTCACCCACACACTTCATGCCCCATTGCCACCTTTTTACCCTATATGACCCGCAACATCCTGCCTGCCGCTTCCCGTCCTACACCATGTGCCACCCCTCCCACCCTCCCTCCCCCTAACCCCTCTCTCACATTATCAACTTTGATGATGTACACCTGTTCCATACTCACATCCCCCCTTCCCCCTCTTACCCATACACCCCCCCCTTTTACCCTACATGACCCTCAACATCCGCCCTGACGACGACCGTCCCAACCCACCATCCTCCCACACAATTTTGAACATGACTGAGTTCGATCCCCGTGATTCTGCTCAGGGTTTGGGACGGTAGTAGTCATAATTTACCCTACTGAAGTTTAATGAACCTTGTTCAGGATAATAATACGAGCTCTCAACTCAAAAAAGAACAGAAAAGCTTTCTTCTTAAATTGTATCAGAACCCTTGAATCGAAAGTACACTATCAGATGCTAAATTGCTACTGACAAGAGTGTCACATCAGTTGAATAGCAAAATACTTACTGAATTTAACAGAAAAAATCTCTTGTGCTATCATAATTTTATGAAAATTTTAAAATAAACTTTTATTTTCACAGCTGATGGTTTGTCATATTCTTCCCTAGTAGTATGTGTCTTCTTGCTTCGGACAATCAACCAGATCACTTGAAAGGTAACACAAGATGGTAAATGTTGACCCAATATACCTCTGAAGTTTGGCATCCAATCTGTATGCTTGAATCTCTGTTTACAAATTCTGAAAGTATTACATCGGTATTGTAAAACAAATGTGTTTTATGTGATGATTCATTTTGAAGAGAGAGAGAGAGAGAGAGAGAGAGAGAGAGAGAGAGAGAGAGAGAGAGAGAGAGAGAGAGAGAGAGAGAGAGAGAGAGAGAGAGAGAGACGGTGGGATGGTTTCTCTCTCTACCTTCTACCCCCTTTTTGTCTCTTTACCCGTATTCTTTACTTTAAGTTCTTTACCAAGGGACCCCAAGACTTTTACTCGAGCCGACTCCACGCCACGTGGTCTCAAAACGATCGACCGTCTCAAGATTCTACACCCGTATGACGTGAAATAGACTTCTAGCAAATTTCTAGGATCATCCCACCGCTGCCACCATTGTAACACGGGAGGGGGGTTCTCTCTCTTCTTTCTACTACCTCCTTTTTACTCTTTTTGTACCCGAATTCTTTACTGTAGTTCTTTACCAAGGGACCCCAAGACTTTTACTCTAGCCAACCCCACGCCACGTGGTCTCAAGACGATTTACCGACTTGAGATTCTACAACCCGTATGACGTGAAATAAAACTTTCTAGCAAATTTCTAGGATCTCCTTTCCGCCGCCACCACCAGATCAGTAACCAAATGAGCAATGATCGAGATCTGGATCGATCACGCTAAACACTCAACCTTGGGGCTTGATCCCCAC
>WNGS01111181.1:797618-808125 GCA_020271785.1 Procambarus virginalis
CTACTCCAGCTACTCTTACTGCTCCTACTCGATCCCTGGGATCGTACTTCATCCTGCCCATCATCCTCCTTTCCACTTTCAGCTCCTTTCTGGGCTCCCTGTTCTGCCGCTTCACTCTTGGCTCTCAACTGCCTCAGGATCTCATCTTTCATCCCGGCCACTTTCGATACCTTCAACCTGATGCCACATTTTTCTACTATAGTTTCAACTGTTCCCTGGTGTAACCTTCCAAGTCCTCAGGCTTGCCTGACTCCACAAACGCTTGCACCTTATCCATCTTGTCCTGTGAGTCTTCCCAAGAGAGAGAATATACACCTGTGGGCACAAAGATACTTTGGAAATAAGTAGGCTTATTTCCACAAAGGGTGTACCAATCCACTCTCGGACAGGGTGTGGGTGTGTCACTTCACTCTTCCGAACACAGGCCTCAAAATATTATTGCGTTGTTGTAGGGTTGTGTACGTCCCTATAGTAAAACCAACCAAAGCCCATAGAGTACTTATACCTTGATCAGGAAATCACCCTGTACGCTTCCTGCTCTTGGAGAGAGGCTCAATATCACACATTCAGGGGGGGTGCGGCTCCAACACTGGCCTCGTTGTCATGTGCACACACCCAATTCGAGCCGCTGTGACTCCCCACTCTTTCCTTATTTTAGTATGATCTCTGCAATCCCCCTTTCTTTCAATTGTAATTCTGTACCCCTCTGTCCACAACTGTGGTTCATTCACTCTATCTCTCTCTTTTCTACTTTTTGGGAAGCCTCACTAGGACAAGGGCAAACACCTGTAGATTACATACAATTAATGGACAGAGAACATATACAACACAAATACAAGATATAATTATGACTCCAACACTATGCTATTATAATCAGGCTGCATCCAATCCCATCAGGACTCTATCAGTTGCTTATATCAAGTGGTAGCCCAACTCCTGGCTCGCCACTTATGCTACCAACCTCACCTAGTGGTTTAATTCTTGTAATATAATATGGCACTATCAGCCCTAGAATATATATAAATAAATATACACAAGGACTTCAGCCTATGGCTGCAGCAACATAAACATCAGTATAAATATTCCTTGATACAAACTACCATCACTCACCTCCCACTGCATCATGCACGCTACTGACACTCAAACACTCTATCAACCCTCTATAAGTAACCAATAAGAACCTCCTCTCTGCATCCAGAAGTTCACTACCCTGAACACTTCAGGTTCTCACAGAATTGTCTACCAGGGGTCTTCCACAGCTCTTCTGGCTGCTATACCATGAAGTCTTCCTTAAACAGCAATGGTGCTGCACCACTGGTACCACAGAGGCACGTGAAACTATACTCCACTGCTTTTCCTCTCACAACTTGAGGTCCTACTCCTCCTATAGAGCTGCTCTTCCATAGAGCTCAGTATTTCATCAATAGTCTTGGAGTTCCATCCACTGACTCCTCCTCTACTGGCTCGAAGTTCTCAGCAACTCCTTCCCCCAGACAAACCTGCAACCCATTGACATGCCAATAAAAATGTTTCCCTATAAACAAATAACTAAAATAAACTACACAGTAAATGTCTTCATCCGACATCTCTCTGCTTCCCACATGCTGTGAGGGGACTCCCCTACGCTTGGGCTGGTCCATCCTCCTCCCGGCCAGGCTCCTCGCTCTTGAGGAAGCCGGTGACTGGCCCCTGTCAGTTGCCCTCAGGAGCTCGGCGAGGAAGGATGCGCCTCTCGTCACTCCAGCTGGCTCCCTCATCTTAATTCTTTTATTTAGGCTTTCTGCCTTAATAAAATATGCCTAATGTAATTATATACACTTGGTATGGCCGCTGGGCACATGACCACTACAGGCAATCACTGTCAACTGGTTTAAAATGGTATAACACAGAATTTGGTCCGCTCACAGTGCTCACTGACTGAGTAGTCGTCCCCAGGACACTCTAAGCTGCCAACAAAACTGTTTGAAACTCCTCCACACTCTTTCTGCAGTTCACGACTTGAGCTGACACGTCCACAGACTTATTCCTCAATCAAGACGTCTGTCCACTTCCTTCTTCTTGAAGGTATATCACTCAGGGGTTCTTCCTCACCAGGGCCTCAAACAGAGCACGACCTCCCCTCACGATTTCTTCACCTCAAGTGAGGTCAACGTCCTCTGAAGCGAGCCTCACACCTCCAGCAAATTCTCCACATTTCATGTCAAGTCATTTATTTATATTCTTACTTAATGCCCATACTTTTAAACTACTCGTCAAATTCAATTGAGTGTTTACTATATACATTTCCAGGTTTATATCTCTTTGGCCTCTTAGTTAGGTCAGGCCAGGCAGAATAACTCTCAGGGGGGTAAACTCGTTTCTCAGGCAGCCTGGGATCACAACACCAGGCAGGCATTTAAGTGTGAAGCCTGTGGGGAAGACTTAATGTACTCAAGTCAGGAGCAGAAGAGCTGTGAGGCATTCTAGAAGAGACCTGGTTGGATGTCACAGGGGGACGAGATCTTGGAGCCGCCCCTGATCAAGCGCCCTCAAGATATAGGTTCTGCAGTAAGCTCATATAACAATCGTTGCATTGGTTTACTGTGCTTGAGCATGCGCCCAGCGTTCATAGCAGATGTTTACATATGTAGGGTAGATATTTTATTTAGACACGAGCTAAAATAAGGAGTTTGAATTCAGATGATAACCTGGAGAGAGGAGTGGTACATCTTCTCTCGACAGTGGTCGAGATGCAACTAAGGAGGTGGAGGCCCCGGCAGCACGGCCCGGGAGGAAGCTCCCGGCGGCGTGTCAAGTCATGTCCCTCACTTGGACCTGTCCAGTTTGGTCGAACGATCACAGTCGAGAGATGCGGTGCGGCGTCGGGTTGCGAAATTTTCTGCTGGGATATAGTTTATTCTTTATGTTCGGTTTGGGAAACATTCTTATTGGCATGGTAATGGAATTGGAGGTTTGTTTCGGGAAGAGTTGATGGAAGATCTTCGAGGCCAGGGAAAAAGTTAATGGAAGAAATTTCGAGGCTGGAGAAGTGTATGGTGAAACCTGTGGTAGTGCAGAATTCCATAGTGAGGAGTTGACCTCAAGCAGTGTAAAGGAGCAGTGAAGAAGAGTTTCACGTGTCTCCATGGAATCAGTGGTGAAGTATCACTGGTGTTTGAAGAGGACTTCATTGTGCAGCAGATTTGGGAGAAGTGCAGAAGCGTCTTGTTGAATATTTGGAGAACCTAAAGATGTACATGGTAGTGAACCTCTAGGAGCAGAACAGAGGTTTATGGTGGATACACAGGAATGTATAAAGGGAGTGCATGAATGCTTATTGGTATGTAAGACGCAGTGTAAGGTGAGAGATTGATTTTGTCTTGTGTTGGGGAATATTTATGTAGATGTTTCTGTTGTTTCAGTCCCAGGCTGAGTTTTATATACTTTTAGGGCTGAGTGTTGTGACGAGATTTCAACCTCATTTAGTGAGGGACTGGTAAGTGGTAAGCCAAGAGTTGAGCAGCCACTTGATATGGACGGTTGGTGAAGCCAGGATATGCTATTGGATTGCTACCAGGTTGTAGCAGCTTAGAGTGTTGTACGATAATATTTTTTTACTTTTTTTATGTCATGTATTGAATATGTTTTCCTTGTTTGTTAAATGTATATTGTTAGCTAGGTTTTGCTCTTGTCTTGGTGAGGCTTTCCAGATAGCAAGAGAGAGAGAGAGAGGGTGGGAGGGAGAAAGGGATCATGGCTTCGGACAGGGTGGCAGAGAATATTAACACACAAAAGGGGATTTAGAAGATCATTCCAAACAAGGAGAGAGTGGGGAGTCACGACGGCTCAAGTAGGGTGTGCACACAAGACGACGAGGCCAGTGTTGGAGCCGCACACCTAAATTTGTGATGCTGAACCCCTCTCCAAGATGAAGAGGCGTACAGGGTGATCTCCTGGGAAAATTTCCAGCACTCCAGTAAACACTGTTGGTCGACCGACTGTAGCTGGAGTGTGGCTGCCAGAGTTAGTTCTTTGTTCCTGTAGAGAGTGGTTGGGGGACGTTGTCCACCTGTACGCAAGTAACAGTCTGGTGCAACAACCAGAGCTCTCTTTGGAGGATTAAGTTCCATAAGTCCCAACCCCCTGGCCAGAACAATATGGAACGTACCACATTCTGTATTTGGACTACCAACATAACGTCCCACTTACTGTATTTGAACTGCCAACGTAACGACCCAGTTACTGTACTTGGATTTCCAACGAAACATACCAACAACAGTTTTACAATACTTATTATTTTTTAATAGAATAAATGGGTCAATTTATGTCATTTCTTTTTGAATTAAGTAAATGTAAAATTATCATGACATTGAAGGCGTAATAGTTTTTCTTATAGCCTATAATTAGCTGAATATACTTTTATACATTTTACAAATACTTTAGTGAAGATAATGTAAAATAATAATCAGTAAATTTATTTGGATGTAACTTTAGCTGGAGAGAAAAAGGCTCCGCCAGGAGTTGAACCTGAGTCTGCCACTTTAGAGGCGGCCGTGCTGACCGCTGCACCACAGAGCCGGGCTCTGGAATTATTATGTTTATTATATAAATGTTGTGGACAGAATGTTTTTTTAAATATGATAAATAATCATAAGAAACAAGTTGTGACAGTAAGTATTACAATACAAGGTGTAACAGTGTTACAATACAAGGTGTGACAGTGTTACAATACAAGGTGTGACAGTGTTACAATACAAGGTGTGACAGTGTTACAATACAAGGTGTGACAGTGCTACAATACTAGGTGTGACAGTATTACAATACAAGGTGTGACAGTGTTACAATACAAGGTGTGACAGTGCTACAATACACGGTGTGACAGTATTACAATACAAGGTGTGACAGTATTACAATACAAGGTGTGACAGTGTTACAATACAAGGTGTGGCAATAAGTGTAAGCAATTCATGGTGTTGCAGAGTGTGTTACAATACAAAGTGTGAGTGTAAGTCTTAAAATACAATGTGCAGCATTGTTACAATACAAGACGTAGCAGTAAGTGGTGTTACAATACAAATTGTGGCAGTGTTACAGTACAAATTGTGACAGTGTTACAGTACAAGGTGTGGTAGTACAAATTACGACATAAGGTATCGCGGTTTTACAGTAAAAGATGTGGCAGTAAGTGTTACAATTCATGGTGTTGCAGAAAGTGTTAAAATATTAAGAGTGGCGGTGCATCAATTCAAGGTGTCGCAGTAAATATTACAATACAAGGTGGTGCTCCAAATAATATATTACAAGAGGTGGCAGTGTTAGAATACAAGGTGTAGAAGCATGTGATAAAACACTAGGTATGGCAGTAAGAGTTGCAATTCAGGGTGTGTCAGTGTTACAAAACATGGTCAGAGAGTAAGTGTTACAAAACACGGTCTAGCAGTAAGTGCTACAAAACACGGTCTAGCAGTAAGTGTTTCAAAACAAGGTCTGGCAGTAAGTGTTTCAATACAATGTGTGGGAGTAGGTGTTACAATAGACGATGTGGCGGTGTTACTGTATTTGCACTATGAACGTAACGTCTCATTTACTGTATTTGGACTACCAATGTAACTGCCATTATACTGTATTTGGATAATTATCGGAACGTTCCACTTACTGTATACGGACTACAAATGTAACGTACGACTTATTGAATTTGAACTTTCAACGTAACGACCCACTTACTGTATTTGGGCTACAAACATAACGAACCCACATTAGTTTTACAACATTTATTAATTTTTTATTTAAGTACAAATTCTTATCATGATAGTGTACTGAGGGCCTTCTTCATCTCCTGCTCCCCACTTACGTTTTCCTTGACATCATTAGACTCTGTGTTGACTCTAACTCATTCTCTTTCAGCGGTAACTACGTCTTTGAAACTTTCGGTGTCGTTATGGGTTTCCCTCTCTCCCATGTTCTTGCTAATCTCTATATAGAATATCTCGAAACCGTTCTTCTTCCCACAACTGGTACTCGTCCCTCTCTCTGGCTTCACTATGTTGATGACATTTTTGCTTCATGGCCTCATCTTTTCCAGCCTTTTCTATCCTCTCGTAACAATCTGACTCCTTCTATATATTTCAAAGTTGAATGGGAATCTAATTCCCTCCTTTCTTTTCTTGACGTTCATGTTCACAGCTCTGTGTCCGAATTCTTTTTCTCTGTCTACCTTAAACCCATGCATAGTGGCATGACATTCACTTATCCTACCACCCTCCTCCTGTTAAGAAAAGTGTCCTCTTCCTCCGCGTTCTACGCATCAGTGACCCTCAGTTTCTTGATTCTGAAACTTTCTTTATTTACAAATCTTTTGCTCGCCTTGGTTACCCCTTACATTTCACCAACTGTGCCTATTGTCAAGCTAAACGAATTAGTTTCATCCTAAACCTCCTTCCAACACTACTAGAACTGTGCTCTTCATCAACTGTGCCATCTCTTCATATCCGAACTCTTACTAATACCCATCGTCCTCTTGACATAAAGCTCGCCTTTCGACAAACTAACACTCTTCGAACCAATCTGGTTCACACTTCTCCTCCTGCTTCTAAAGCATCTTGTGTCTACTCTATTTCCTGTTCGTCTTGTCCTCTCCAATATTTTAGTGAAACTGGCCGTACACCAAATGACACACTTAAGGAACACATAAGAAGTTTTAAGTCTTCAGACACAAACAATGCTCTCTTCTATCATCTTAGGGACTCTAATCATCCTATTGATTAGTGTTCTTCTAAAAGAATCTTTCCTGTCTCCACTCTTCACAGACGCCGTCTTGTCGAATCGTCTCTGATACTCAACCTAACCCAACATGAAACATTGTTCTGGCTTTGTTGCTTTTGACTCTTTCCTTTTACAGTATATACTCAAATGTTCTAAACTTTCTAACAAACGTGACCTAACATAAGTCTACATAAACTTTTTCTCTTTATTTTCTTTTTCTAACGTTACCTTTATTATCCCCTTACCACCATTATTGCACCTATCCCTACCGTACCTTTCGCCTTGCTCTAACCTTTCTCTAAGATTTCCTCCTCCTCACCTCTCTCTTGCAATATTTATGCTCATGCCTTCCTTCTCTCATCACAATTGACTTGATAATGGTCCAGGATGGACCGAAACGGCGTCGTCTCTTCATCTTCTAGTGTGTGGTTTGGTCAACATTTATTCAGCTACGTTATTGTGACTCATCATTTGCGTACAAGTAACAGTTACTGTACAAAGTGTGGCCATTAAGAGTTACAATTCAATGTGGGGCAGTGTTATAGTACAAGGTGTGAGAGAAAGTATTACAGTACAAGGTGTGAGAGAAAGTATTACAGTAATAGGTATGGTAGTAAGTGTTACATTGCAAGGTGGGGTCAGTGTTACAGTACTAAGTGTAGCAGTAGGTGTTACATTGATAGGTTGGGCAGCAAATATTACAATAAAAGGAGTGGAAGTGTTAGAAAACATGGTGCGGCAGTAAGGGTTACAATACAAGATGAGGAAGTAAATATTTCAATACAACGTGTGGCAGTGTTGCAATATACGGTGTGGCAGCATGTGTTACGTTACAAGATGTTGCAGTAAGTTTTTCAATACAGGGTGTGGCAGTACGTTTTAAAATACAAGGTGTATCAGTGTTACAATACATGATGTGGCAGTAAGTGTTACAATGCAAAGTGTTGCAGTATTACAATACAAGGCGTATGTTGCAATGCAAAGTTTGATGGTGTTACAATACAGGGTGTGGAAGCAAGTCTTACACTACAAGGTGTAGCATTTTTACAGTACATTGAGTAGAAGTAAATGCTACAGTACAAGTTTTTTTGTGTGTTACTGTTATGAATCATGGACAGAGCCAACAGATTTATATGTTATGTGGTGGCCAGTCAAGAACCCCCCACATAAATATATGTTATGATGAGATCCCGGTCAGTGCCCCCATTTCACTGTTAAGAGACACGGACAAGAACCTCATATAATTGTCGAGAGGAAGTAACCTCCAGCATCACTGGAAAACATAGTCTGGCCAATCTCAATCAATTGCTCTAGGGGAGTGGAAAGCTAGCAAAAAATATTCCAGTTTACTGGGCTCTGCTAACTCTCTGCTCATCACAACATTTGCTCCTATTATATTCACCTCACTTAGCAAGATTCACATATGACTTTAATACAATACATACATCCAAATAAATGACAGTCTGGATAACAAAATCTAATGTATGAGGTTTCCACTTAAATGGTTTCACCCTTCAACTGGTAATAATCCAATAACACCACAGTGCACACTCTATTAATAAGGAACAGGTTACAACACACCAGCACATCAAGATAAAGTACTTACTAAACATCCAAAATTGCACTACCTTATGTAAACAGATAATACAGATCCAACAATTTTCATCCTGGAGCACTTCAATAAGTAGATATAAGTTACCTAGACTTGGATGTAGTGAACTCTGACAACTACAACTCGGTTTGGGATACCATGAACACTTCCTGAGCTGCAACATCATAGGTTGTATGAGTGAGGTAGGTTTTCCAATGGTTTCCACTCCTTTTCTGTAGAGTTAATACACTGAGATGAATTGGCATAGATGAGGGGTGGTTGAGGGAATTCTCCTTGTGAATGGGGTTGATCTGGTATAAACCTCTCAGGAAACTCTCGTCTCCAACACTCTGAATCTTCTGTGAAACAAACAGCCTCGGCCAAATGTCACTAAAAGTAGAAAAAAAACAGGATTAGACCAATCCGACACATCCGAAACTTCTTCACTCTTGGAATCTCCCACACTCTCCAACAGTGGATCTACAACACAGACTGTCTCCTTACTACTCTCAGATATCTTGAGGTTAGTCCTACTTAACGTACACAAAGGGTAATGACTAACATGGAGAGAGCGGGCAAGTAACTGGCAACCTGACATCCTTTTCCAAACCATCTTGGTTAGAATAATCGGGGTCAAGGCTACAACTGACTTACTCTCGACACCTGACTCAGCCTCTGGAGCGAGCGGGCAAGTGAATGGTACACGGACTTCCTGTTCCAAACCGTTCCTACGGGTAGAATAAATCGGGTCATAGTACCAGACTCACTCTCAACAACCCGGTTGGCCACAAATGTATCCTGAAATCCACCTCCCGCTTCACCTCTGAAGGGGTCCTGGACTCTGGAACAAATACCTTGGTAGTAACAGAACCGACAACTGGAGCAATGATAGAACTGGATTCAGCCAGGTAGACTAGATAACACCCATCCTCGTACATCTGGGTGGTTCACTCTTAGCAACTGATCTCAGCACGGGCAGGGTAGATTGCACCATCCACAGCAACAGGCGGTTCACTCACAGAACTGGACCTCGGCACAGGCAGGGTAGATACACCTGATATCCACAGCAACAGGCGGGTCACTCACAGAACTGGACTCGCACAGGCAGGGTAGATAACACCATCCACTGCATCGGGCTGGACGAGCACACAACTAAGTTTATTAAATATGATAGGACACTCTGTCCAATACCTTGACACTAAAAACAATTCCCAAACGTAACATAACCCCAGGGATGGGCAACTGCTCAATAACTGCAACAGTTGCATCAACCCGGTGTAATAGTGGATTTCAGGTGAATTTTAACTAATGGTTACACGCTGGGACATGACCTTCAAATCCCTGCAATAATACTATTTCATCAGTGTCTTCTGTGCTAATATCAGCAAGAACACGGTGAGAAATTAGAGATTGGGAAGGACCAGTATTCCTTAATACCTGATTGGCTTCCACTGGTACAAAGTACTTCACAGCCAAAGATATAAGGACTAAAATCAGTCATCCAATTTGGCATAACTGGAACAACATTAAGTATTAATTGCTTGCAACCCCCGGTCTCATAATCAGGACCGGTATGGGTTTCCCCCTGGAACTCAGGGTACAAGGAATAACAGGAATTAACCACATGATCTCTGCTCCTGCAATGCGTGCAATATCTGCCAGTGGTTGAAACAACCGAACCAACTGCACGTTTAGACCACTACATTTTTTGAGGGTGACAACCGTGTCTGCGGTTCTCAATCTTTGGCTTTACATGAGAAGCGTTCAGGGAGTAGGTGAGTTAACGGTCTGGCCTGGAAAACATAATATTTAGGAACATGATAATTACTCTTTGAATTATAAGTATTTGATTGTGCTCAAAAAGGCCTCCCTTAGTGAGTAAGTTCGTGTTCGTCTGCTAGCCTCAGCTAGTTTCATTATGTCATTGGTCTGTTTATTTTCAGCTATAAAGAAGGCTAATTTCTCTGGTAGATAACCTAAAATCTCCTCTGTCACGATGAGGTTTCTCAAAGTCTCAACCTCTGTAATTGAAAGTGGTTTTACCCATCTATCAAAATTATTAATTTTAAATCTTGCAAAATCAGAAATGGTCTGATCGTGTGCTCCCTTTATACCTCAAAATTTCTGTTTATGGGCCTCTGGGATCTGCTGGTATGGCATTTAAGATGCTCTGCT